>CAJOBZ010000007.1:7205000-7565000 GCA_905332375.1 Pieris macdunnoughi
GATTGGGGGAAACCCTTGGGGAAAAATTCCCCCCCTCCCCGCGCCCGCGCCCCCCCCCCCCCTGGGGGGACTGGCAGCCTAAATTTCAGTTTTATTTGTTTTTTTTTATATATTTTTGTCTATTAATGTACTTGTTTTCTGTTTCGTATATATTGTTTATCTATTTAATCTTTTTTGGCTTTTTATATTGTCTAAGTGTTTTGTTTTATAATATGTATGTTAGCTGTAAGATTACTTATAATTAAATAAATCAATACATAAAAATAAATAGTTTTTGACAGGTGAATTAAATGTTATAGTATAATATAATGACAATGATTTTTACTATCACAAATTGAACGTTTAAAGTCTAAAAAGTCTGCATTAACCAGGGTCTAGCATTAATCAGAGCGTGCTTAGCCCTAATTGAAAGCTCAGTGTGACGAATATTGACACCATCAATATCGTTGCAGCCCATCGCGCTGTGTACTTTTTAGTACTCTCGTGCAATGTTTCTGTTGGGGTTCTTTTAGAAGAGGAAACGTGTGACGAGATTAAAAAAATGTGATATTAATAATTTCATAAACACGAAGTTGTCTATAAAATACTGTATTTAAACTTTCATACAATCTCTTCAAGCTTTTGAACACATATTAATCACTGAAAAGTCCTTAAGTCCATAAAATTGGTTTTATTTCAACACATTTGTCAATATCGTCGTACAAATGGAAGTTGAAACGCGTGGAGGTGAAAACAGCTGGAAAATGGTCCGAAATGCTGAAATTTATTGCGGTCGCTTTACAGCGACTGATTGATCCGGCTTCGGCTTTTTGTGCGTTTGATCAATTGAAAAATGCCAGTAAAACCGTTCTAATGATTATGTGGATGAGCTTATCAAACCAATGTTTTATTTAAATAACAAATATATAGTTCTTTATTCACTTAAAAATAGTGTTTAAGGGCTAATTTTTCATAGAAAATTATAGTAAAATATACTTACTATAAGTATAAAATTATGACTTAATTTAACGAGATTATACATATTTGTATACTAACTTACAAAACCTATCAAACTTACTTAATTGCTTACGTTATCGTTGATGAGAATGAATTAAATATTATGTCTAAATCATGTTTTAAAAAAATATTTTTTCAGCTATAACAATTTATATTATTACTTTTATACATTCTATTTAGCTTGGCTAGCATAAAGCTAATAGATATGAACTCCTTGATAAAGAAATACGCTTAGTATACCTTAGAAACCTGCACCTGAACCTTAAAGTGCATGTATAAAAGTCCCTTCAATGAAAAATGTACGTGCAATGAAGTGGTGCTCAGGTATATTGGTGACGATTTAGACCGTGTATGAATTCCGGTCGGGTATGAAAGCTTACACATGATTTAGTGCCGAACTAAACCGATTACTGACGTCAATTGGCACGTTCTGCGCCCACAAGATAGGTACCTGATATTAGGAGAAATATATTTTCTTATATATAGGTATATTTAGATAAAAACAAAAAGTATTCAAAAATTAGAAAAACAGTTACACACCATTGTTAATGTTATGTCACATTATTATTATTTTTTTAATTTAAGCTTTTCTCAAAAAAAATATATCAAAAGTAACCCATACTTTAGTAAAAAAGCTTATAAACTTAACACATTTCTTAAATTTTTGGGGTTTTTTTTCAATGTACAAACACGTATAAAAGATGGAATCAGAAAACATTTAAGGGTCTATTGCTTCATATATATAACAAAACTAACATATGTTTAAGTAAAATTGCTATTTGTAATGTATCTTCGCGAACACTTATTTATTAATACATACTGAACAAATAGAAAAGGCAGCCACCGTGCAGGGTGAAACATTTGTCACATGATCTGATAAAATAACATTTAGGTAGAGAAAAGTGTTTACTCGCCGGACAGTGGACTGTGTGCACTAACACTGGAGGCAAATAGATTTAAGTGTTTTATTCTAAGGGAGCAATTAAATGACCATTTGAAAGTATGGAAATATTTAAGTCCCAGTTATTGTTACTGAATAAACAAAGGTGACTTTCACAAAATAAATTGCATGTATGTATATCAGTAATAAATAAATAGAAAAATAAATCAGTGGCGCTACAACCTTTTTAGGTCTAGGCCTCAGATTTCTGAATCTGTTTCATGATCATTTGTAAAACTAAATGGCAAGTGGGTTCCTGTGCCTGAAAAAAAGGTTTACTCACGATGTTTTCCTTCACCTTAGACCACATAGACAGAAATTCCATTAGCGCACAGCCGGGGATCGAACCTATGCCCTCAGGGATAAGAGTCGCACGCTGAAGCCACTAGAACAATGCTGCTATATATATATATGTATCTCTGTAATAGTTTTTTTTTTTTTGTAATTTATTGTTTTTGAAGCGCTTCGAAGTTGTTTCTTTTTAATGAATTTATTGGCCTACGAGGTCTTTTATTAATATGTGAAAAAGCAACACTGCTAATATAAATTTTTAAAAATTGTCTTTAAATTTGTGAAATATCAGTTTATAATTTTCATGATAAGATAAAAATAATATTTACAACGCGATTTTCGGTAAATCCATTAATATGAATATAATATATTTAAAAACTTATAATTTTCGTTACACTATTTCTTGTCAAACTTTGTTGACTAAAAAGTATAAAGAAACGTGCCAAGAGAATTTTCAATAACGTAAATTGTCTACGGAAAATTGCTTTCGAAAGTTTAAAAGTTAACTTTTACTTCGAAATAGTTTAAAGGTTAAAACGTGAACATTTATAGAACCTTGCAGCTTGGTTTATTTGTTTTCTTTTAAATTGTCCACCTGTTGGAGTTACACCTGTATTTATAGAGAAATTTTTGTTTAGTCTAGTAGAACATTAAATACATGTATACATCCCTTCAGGTTGTGTTTTTTTTTGCTCTGAAGGTATGAATTTTTCTATTATTTCCATTTGGAGGTATGTTTCAGAACAGGATCAGTGCAACTCTCACATCTGAAGTTGTGGGTTACAAAGAGTTTAGTCTAATCGATTATAATTAATTGCGTGTCCGAGTATTAAACTGTTTTTGTTAAAATATATTAATTCTCTAAAATCTTGGCAATGTTGGCTGTACTATCACTTTCACTTGTAATAATAACAATAATGTGTAATTAATTGACAAGTACAAGTGTCATTATATTATAATGACGTTACGATATAGTAATGAATAATGTTATTATCCTAAGTATAAACAAAGAACACCTTTCTAGAGAATTACACGGAGACAGGTTGATATTTCGTCCAAGTCCAGATGCATAAGACATAACTTGGCCGTCAGATCTCCGTACCAGCCGCAGTTATCAACTAAATACGTTCATATATCAAGAGATGAAAATGCGTCTGTCTGGGGCGCGGTGTGCCCTGTACCTCTGCACCTCATAACTTAGGATTGCAGTGTTGGTTCGATTTCTCATAGGATTTATATTCACCGGCGAAATGTAGAAATTTGTGCAAAGAAGTTATTAAGACAATGTAGTTCGGTAGTAAAATTTATGTTTAATTTATTACATGCTAAATACATACATGAATGAAACGTTATTGTTAATATTTCGGATAACATATACATCAGCTGTTTTATCGTTTAAAAAGACATGACTTTTGATTCACATAAACATAATGTTATAGTGGGTAATTTTAATACATATATAATAATTAAAACGGTATATGTGCGGTAATGAAAAAGGTAGGTAAAGTTACGAAAACTGAGAATGTACCCAACTCTAAAATAGTGAGGAACATATTCTTCCATTCCTTTCCTACAATTAATAATAATTATATGTTAAATAGATGTGTATATGTAAGTATGTAGAATGTAAATATATGCAGAAACACATCCACACGACCGCTGTCTACTCTATTTCACATGTGAGAATTTAAACATATTTTTAACTTGACCCCACTGTGCACTCTATTCCAACGTAACACGGCTGATATGAAATGTCAATTTATAAGACAAATTTTACATTTATATAAATCAAAGCAAAGTAAACCTTATTCATATATAAATATGGAGTATATCAACTATTTATTACGTTGGTATTTGATAGAACTGATTTGCATGAGACACGAATTTTTGTCCAAATGTCACCTTAGCCGTTGAATATAAAGATTGTGTTACGTGTGAAGAGTTTTATTGGAAATGCCACATTTATTTTCGAACTGGTCCTATTAGTTATTTATTTTTTTAAGTAATATGTTATTAATTGTATCTCATTAGTCGTTAGATTATAATATATATTCCAATTAGCATAAATGTATCTCAATAATAGTTATTTTAACAAATAAAGAGCTACTTAATAAAAGTAATTTTAATTAATATCTAAAAATTTATTAAATACATAAAACAACAAAAAAAGTGTATTTTGAGATGTATAACACATATAGCCCAGCTCTCTACCCACCACTTTACCTCTAAGTAATAAAATATTGACCCGGTACATAGAAATATAGAACATTTTTATTTATATACTAATCTAATACAATTATCTCATAAGATTTTCATAGGTAACATCATGATGAAACACCAAATATTTAATCGCCATAATACGCGGCTTGATCCATTATAATTCCATCTAAATCTTAAAAAACCACTCACGTAGCGCTATCAAACGTAATTCTTCGTGAAATGTTTAAAAATTACTTTGTGAAAATTCTTACTTTTAACACCTATCAGGCGTTTTTCCGCTCGGTTAGTCACGTCAAATAAATTGCCGTCACTCCCTTGCCCTTCTTTACGTAATTTTTATTTTCCACCATTCATCACGTCGCGTCTCCTCAGTCTTCGTGGCAGGTGACGCTTGTACAACGTCATTAAATAACTAAACACTTTGGCGTACCGATAAAATTACCTGTTCCTCAGTGTGTATTGCTTGCTAACTAGTTTTTGCATAGCGACATAATCCACACGATATTTATTATAAATTATATTTTATGTTCCTGGTATTTACTTGTTCAAGATTCGTGGCTATAGCGTGTGATTCCTGAGGTCGGGCGTTCAAGGTCCGGTTGCACACCAAAGGTTTATTTATACCTTTAAATTGTATTCGCGTGTAGTGAAGGCAAACAAACAACCCAAAATGATCAACACATGCACAGAACACAAACCCAAAATAACTTTATTGACATAGGTAAAGAAGTACACTTATAAACGTCATAAAAGAAGTTAAATTAATTCTAAATTTACATTTACTACCAGTTCGCAAGTCAAGGGCGTAGAGCGGGAAAAAAGAACTGGCAAGAAGCTCTCCGTCATACCATAAACCATAAACCTACACGTCTATGAAAGAAGCAAATGAAATCCGGGTTTAAGACCCACATGGAAGTGATTTAAAAAAATATATATTTTGTTAAACTACTGTAGTTTACTGTCACATTGAAATTTAATCAAAACATCTATTATCGAAGAAAAACGAATTTTCCTCATTATATACTAACATCAAATGTACGAGATCAATTATTGATTTCTAAGCTAGATGAATTATAGAAAGAAAAGGAAGAATAGTTTAAAGTCGACTCATTTTTGACTATCAACAACAACACAACAGGGGAACGTGTTAATCATCTGTATAACTCGAAAAAGAAGCCGAATTCGCTATCAAATGGCTGACAATGTAGCACATTATGCAGGTGTTGGTAAGACGCTCACGTCCCTCGATAATTAGATAGAACTCATTACCGCCTAATGCTGTTAGACTCTTTGCACGTTTGCATCCACCTTACCGAGGAGAGCTATACAATTATACACCGTACTTTCTTTTAGGTAACTTTATTATACAATTTATTATGTATATATTAGTATAGGGTAAGGACTTTAAGAATTTAGAATAATATTTAACAGATGGCAATTTGCGTAAGAATCTATTATTTTATCTCAAAAAACTCCAAGTTGACGATATTGAAATCTTCAATTATTAAGTTTATAATTATTCTTACTGGAATAGGGCGGTTAACTTCAGAATCTTAAAATACCTTACGTATCTTGGCTGTAACCTAACGAAGGAGTACTTTTTTAGTAAAGAGTGCAATCGTACTGATTTGTTTTTATGTATTTGGTATAATTAAATCTTGACTTAAGATCTAATAGTCTTTATTATCTTGGATAGTATATGTATATTGTATATGAGGTACTTTATTATTATAAGCTTTTTGTACAATTCCTCAAAACCCATCTCGAAATGTGCTGAATATGTTATCGTTGAAGAAAATGTTTAATTTTAATTTCCTGCAAAAATATCTTCTTAATAGATTGGCGCAGTATATTTTCTGTCCATTGAAGTGGAAAATGAAAAGGTAACCCTGTTTGGGTTTTGGGTACGAGAAACAGAAGTTAAAAGGAAAATAGGAGATATTTACAAATACATTGTCGTGTTCCCGGTCGTGACCCCACGCAGCAGATGAGGCGATAAATCAGCGCACCTGACCGAGGGCACTTGTCTAAACGCATAAATCTCACAGTCATTGAGTTTAGGGATGTTCAGTAAGTGTCGATATAATGTTCATAAAAAATAAAATAAAAATATAAAATATGTTTATTATGGAACATAAGATACATGTATCACTTATTCCACGTCATTAAATTTGAAGGCATCCCTACTATCGCAGAAGACAGAGGGTGTAGGCCGAGAGAAAAAGCCGGCGTAAAAAACTCTCGGTACTCTTTTAAAACAGCAAATCATCAAACAACACTTATTTAAAACAAATATCGCAAATTGATTAGAAGTAGCCTGTCTAGCACTAGTCCCAGGCCCTTTTATCAACTAGATAATCGTTGACTTTATAGTAAGCCTTTTTACACAGCTTTTCTTTAATAATTTTAAATTTATTGAAAGGCAGTGATAAAAGAGCCTCTGGGATTTTATTAAAAGATATCCCTTTCCCAAAAAAAAGAATTACTAACTTTAGATAGTCTAGTACGGGGAAATTGCAGCCTGCTTTTTCCGTGTATTAACATTGTGCTATGTTCTATTCTAGTAAACTTATCACTATTTTTGTATACATACATAATATTTTCATAAATATATTGCGAGGGAAAGGTATGTATATTAATTTCCTTGAATTTATCTCTAAGAGATTCCCTACATTTTAAATTAATTCAGAATAGCCCTCTTCTGCAGGATGAAAATAGTTTCGACATCAGCAGCATGACCCCATAATAATAAGCCATAAGTCATTAAGCTATGAAAGTAACTAAAATAAACAAGTCTAGCTGTATCGACATCAGTTAGTGAGCGAATTTTTTTAACCGCTAGGCTGCAGAACTAAGTCTCTTCGCCAATCCGTTAATATGAGGGACCACTGAATTTTGAATCATGTGATTCCGAGAAATACAGTTGTATCATCCAGATTCAATTCCTCACCGTTTATAATTGGTCTAGTATCCATAACCCTTGATTTTGCACAAAATTTAATGATTTTGTCTTTTTGCATTAAGTAGAAGGTTATTCATACTAAACCAATGGACAATCGAAGACAGAGCATTGTTCACATCGTCAAAATTTGTTAAAAAAATCAAGGACGTGTCATCAGCAAACAAAACTATCTATGTTTTCTCTCTACCATGAAAGGTAGATCATTTATATAAACAAGAAAGAGGACAGGGCCAAGAATTGAGCCTGTGGTACCCCATATCTACTGCCGACCCAGAGGACCTCTTACCATTCACTTCAACCTTCTGAGTTCTTCCGTGTAAATAGGAAGTCAAAATTCAGTGCGGTATTCTTGATGCCATATGCGGATTTCCGATTAAGGTCTGTTGGACACAATCAAATGCTTTGATGAGTGCAGAAAACACCTAAAGCGTATGCGACTCCTCCCAAGCCTTAACTATATATCTATATAACTCAACACCGGCATCGGCTGTCGAGCGACCCTTGGTAAAACCGAACTGATTATTATGTAATAATTTGTTTACGTTAAAATGACTTACCAGTTGATTTAATATAATTTTTTCAAATATTTTACTACAAGTAGGTAGTAGGAAATTGGTCTAAAGTTACTGGGTCGGACATACTACCTGCTTTAAATAAAGGAATAACTTTACTATTTTCATTAGATCGGGAAACTCGCCACTTTTAATACAATTGTTGAAATGATACTAGATGGGGAGCAATTAATCAATTAGCTACTAATTATTTTTACAGAAATACCCCAAAATCGTAGTTTCTTAATGGGGTTAAATATAATATCACCATAAATGCTTTGATACCCTTAGTTCTTTTACCAAAATATATACTTAACACCAGATAAATAACGTCTAAAATTACAATAGTACTAGCTATTTTATCAGACTGCACTTCAAATTTATTCGAACACCAATGTAGTAAATGATCACCAAATCTTAGCGAGCAAATTAATGCGTATTTCTGCCTAAATAAACCACTATATTGACAAAAATTAGGCTTATTCCAATTAGTCGCTGCGAGCACTTGTTTTATTGGGTTTTTTGGTATCTATCTTCTTTGAATGGGAATGAAACTTAGGACCGTTGTCGTAGTACTTATGGAATCAATAAGACAATAATTATTGGAAAAATAACAAAAATTTTTTTTGGAGGGTAATTTACTTTATGGATAACGAGATTTTATTTTTTTGCATTTCATTTTAAATTAAAATATGGTTAATAATTTGTTTTCATTAACTATTTTTGGGCTAACAATGGTTTTTGGAGCCAGTTTGCTTAAATAGATAGCAAGATGTAAAAACTTTGGTTATAATTTTACATTAAAATTGTTTTAATTTTGGGATATTTACTACTTTTGGTTAAAATATTTATTTGGAGTATTTTGCTTAAATAGGATAGGAATTTAAAACTTAGGTTGTAATTTTACATTAAATGCGTTTAATTTTGGTAATCATTTACTATTTTGTCTGTTATAGTTACTATACCTGTGGTAAGTTAAACATAAGCCGTTCTTAAATCTATGGTTCTAAATATCCTCACTATATCGTCGGCACCAATGGGTCGGAATGAAAACTGACCTTGCACTCGTTTACATTATCTTTGAGCAGCGAATAGCATAGAATGGTCGACGGACGGACGGACAGCTGATTTCAGAAGTTGGTTAAACACTGTTCATCTAACTTCTAAGCTTTGCATAAGTACAACAAATTGTAAAACAGTATCAAGCAAGTGTGCTTATTTGCTGAGATGTATTTTGATGCGATGTGTCAAAGAGCGATGGAACGATGTATGATAGGGAAAAAAAGAAGAGATAAAATAAAGAATACAGCGTTAAGAAAAATAACTAAGGTAACAGATGTTACTATAACAATAAATAAACTAAAGTGGAAATGGCCGTGGCACATGGCAAGATGAACAGAAAGTGGAGCAAAAAACTACTAAACTGGTCTCCAAGGTACAGCAAACGTAAAAGAGGGAGACAACTCAGAAGCTGGATAGACCACATTAAAGAAACAGCAGGTGGTACATGGCAGAGAGTGGCAGAGTGCTGAGAGGAATGGCGGGATTTGGAGGAGGCCTTTGCCAAAAAAGGGCACACAGATATACTAGAAGAGGATTAAAATGGAAATTTGTTTAAATGTAGATGTATCTGATTAAAGGCTATTATTAGTAATCTTATTTTGATGCGATCATATAATAATGTAAATAATTGTATAAAACAACAACAACTTACAAAAACTGCAGTTCTGTGCTTTACGACGACGTTTTTGCTTTTAAATGAATTATAATAATATCGATATGTGTATTGCCTAGCACCAGGGTCCATAAGACCCCTGAACTCGTAAATATTGAGGTATTGACTCCGCGACGGGTTAGCCGTCTGTCTGTTAATGATAGTGTGCTATTACCACTGATTTCTCTTCGTTGTATTTTTCCTGTATCATTTACAGAAACCACATAATATATCGTTGTATTTTAAGATAGTAAACTTTCACAGAGACATAAACAACCTTTATTTCTATAAATTCCATGAGATTATTAGATGGAGTTGCAATTAATTGTCTTACTTAAAACAATTCATTTAAGTAAATTTATTATATATATATTACAATTGTATAGAGTAGTGTTGGCCTAGTGGCTTCAGCGTGCAACTCTCATCCCTGAGGTCGGAGGTTCAAGCCCCGGCTGTGTATCAATGGACTTTCTTTCTATGTGCGCATTTAATAGTCGCTCTAACGATGAAGGAAAACATCATGAAGAAACCAGCTTGCATTAGACCTAAAAAGACGGCGGCGTGTGTCAGGCATAGGAGGCTGATCACCTACTTGCCTCTAATCTGATCATGAAATAGATACAGAAATCTGAGGCTTTGACCTAAAAATGTTTTAGCGCCATTGGTTTATTTATTTTATTTTATTACAATTGGAATATCTAAAAATAGCATTTATTTTTTCTTAATAATGATTAATATACAGTTTCTAATGTATTCACTAGAAGTTAATATAAACGAGGTATCTTCTATTTGCGACAAAGATCTTTCCTTTAATTTCGTTTGCTTTGTAAGACGTAAACATCTGAGGTGAATTAATATGCGCTCAGTGGAGACTGCACTCTACGTCTGGACTACTAACAACATCTAATTGCAATTTGAAATTTACCTTTTTTAATTTAAATATTGTTGTTTCGAGCAAAGAAAGGTTTCGGTTTCAGTTATTTATCTTAGATTTAGAAAAATTTGAATTATATTTTTTTAGGTCTAGATTTCTTAGATTTCTGTGTCTGTTTCATGGGTCTAAGGCAAGCCGTTCCTCACGATATTTTCCTTCACCGTGCGAATGTTAAATGCGCACAAAAAAGAAAGTCCATTGATGCACAGCCGGGGATCGAACCTACAACCTCAGGGATGAGAGTCGCACGTTAAAGCCACTAGGCCAATACTACCCTACACGTCAAACTTACGTTATCTAAATATGAAAGCAAAATATCATTTAAAATAATAAAAATAATAATACGATGCTAATTTCGTGTCTTATTGACGGTGCAGAGTGCGTATAACCCTGAGGTTCTCAAATCAATTCCCTGGTATGTCATTTCGTTTGGCAAGGGATAGAAGACTAATTGCTTTCCTACATAGTCATCGTTTGAAGAAAGCTACTAAAGCCGTTTATATCCACTCAGACTTACAAACAGTATTTAGAGTTTTTAACTGGTAACTTCAGCCAACACAATAAGTAATTTAGTAAATATTTAACCAACCAAAAATTAAATATGTTGGGCGGTTATATGCGGACCGTTGTTTAGATATACAATAATAAATCTTCAATAGGAAACATAATGGATGGTTCGAACGGCTTTATTGTATCTATGAATAAATAGTTAAGTGTTCTATGTAAGTATTGATTGTGTGGAATAGTTTGGCGCTGCTAACCGCCAATAAAACTTTTTCGATTAGCACCTGATATTTGGCCCCGAACCAACGTTCACCCTTCCACCAATATAACGCTAATTTATTTTATTAGCCCACTCTTGCAACATTTTGGGTTGATATTTTAAGCATTTATGGATAAAGTAGTTTATTGAAGCAATTTCTATTAAATCACCCGAATAATGAAGATAAATTTGGGGTAAGTAAGAAGATTAATAATGTGCTATGATGATGACGATTTGTGATATAAAATTAAAATATTTTTTCCTGAAATAATAATTTCGTTGAATTTTTCATAATAATTTTTGAGACTAATTTTTACTGCTGCTGAAGATTTTAGATAATAATTATAATGGCGACCACGACGCACTGTTAAAAAACATAGTTTTAAGCCTTTTATAATTCATCGACCACGCAGTTACGTTCCACCTTTACTTGGTTGACGTACCGAGACCTCGCTACACATTTTGTTTCATTATATATTGTCCACTTCGCTAAAGAAAAGAATTCCTTCCCTGCACCTGCTTTTCTAAACCTGGCAAATGGGTGTCCTTTAGTCTTATAACCAGAAAATTAGTCTATATCTTCACTAAAAAAGAAAACAGAACATACATAATAGGATGGTGAAGAAATTGGCTGAGCTCGAAGATACCTCGAAACCTAATAATAGTGTCATAGTTTTCATAAGGATTCAAAGGAAGTTAAAAGCTGTGTGTCGTAAATTCTACTTTCATAATAGGATTTCAGCGCTTCACGCTCCAATGACAAAGATTAAAAATACGACCTTTCCAATTTACGACTGGTAACTTTAATTTAGTATCAAACTAAGACGATCACCATAGGTTGGTAGTTTGTGTGGATAAAGTATATTATTTAATATTAAATTTAGTTTTATTATTATTCTAATGTTGAGGTGAATTATGAATGAAAAAATTCTTTATTCATATAAGTATTGTTTATATTAAATAAGGTTTTTAAAATAAGGGTTTAACATTGAACGGAATTAATTTTTTTCTGCATTGTAATATTGCAATACTCGGTTTTGGTCACTTCATGGTGACTCTAGGTTTAACTGTAGGTGTCCTAAATCATACCTGGCTAGCAGATGCCGGGCGGCGAGCTAGTCAAGCGTGAACTAGATAGTAATAAATTTGTCCTTTCTTGAAGGTGAAAGCTATAAAAATAAAGGGTTCAATGGGCTGTGATGTCGTATAGAGTTTGCTATTTGATGGCAATTATTTTTATCATAAAGAGAAAAATTAAGTTACGTGCGTAAGCTTCCTGAATTTATTTTTAGAATTCGTTAACTACATAACATGACATATCCTCCTGTGCCTGACACACTTCGACTTTTTGGCTAAGACATCCGGTTTCCTCAGGATGATTTTTGTAACGACTTTTATTGTTAGAGTGAATGTTAAATGTGCACATAGAAAGAAAGTCCATTGGTGTACATCCGGGGGCTCGTACCTACGATTTCACGGGATGAGAGTCGCACGCTGAGGCCACGAGGCCAGACTGCTACTGCTCTAACGTTTATAACATAACGTTACAATCTAATAAAAATATTTTGCCCTAAAAATAGTAATTATAATACGACAAAAAGCCATATGAAATGTGATAGAAGTAGTAACAAAAGATGTAGAAATTCAGTCATTGTCTAACTTTTAGACATTACTTTGAAACCAAACCGCTAGTGTACGCCAAGATTAGACAATTTTAGAGGAGGCCTTTGTCGAAGGACAAGCTGTTAGTAAATAAACCACTGTTTGCCTAAGATAGGGACAAAATATTATACTACTTTATGCCCATTTACTTTAAATTTGGCATGTAAGTCGGAGGCAATAAATTAACATTAGGTAGCAGATTACATATTACTCTTTTCAAACAAGCCTTTGTTACGTGCTACGGTATTGCATTAATTTTCAGTGAGTTTCGTAGCTAAGTACTACGCTGTCGTAGCAGTAGAGGTGACTGTTTGCCTAAGATAGGGACAAAATATTTTATTACTTTATGCCCATTTACTTTAAATTTGGCATGTAAGCTGAAATTATTTTTTATTTATTACTTAGAAACATAAAGTTATGTCTTCTTTTGTTTTAACTTATTTAATGTTTAGTACATAATTTAATACCGAATTAGTTAACGACAGATCTAAGAAAGCATATATACTTTGAGAAACCGTTTTCATGAAACAAGAAAAACAATTTTCATGCACAAAAACCTACATAGGAAAACATTTTTAACACGATATAATATTATCTCTCATGTTAGCATATTGTATTCAAATTCGCCACAGCCCGCAATTACAATTCCGCCCAACACGGGCGTTTAGACAGCTTTTTACTACACGGCGTGTCACGTGCGACAGCGTGTCACGTGTCACGTGGCGACACGTCAGGTAGCGTTTCAATTTTTAACGCGACATTTAAATTAAATTCCGGGCGCCGCGCCGTCCCGCTTAATTTAGCCAATTTGGAGAAATGCTTATCTGTTCCTTGTGGTCTGACTGCTCGTTTATTATGTCCAACGCTTAACTGATGCGGGAGGTGGGAAAGTGATTATAATGGAATTGTTTTTAATGAATTATAGAGATTGTTCGAGGATTTACTTTACAATGTATAGAAATCATTCTTCAATAATAATATTAATTGATTTAATTTATGTAATGCGTTCATAAATAAACAGTGGCATCTTTGTATGTCCAACTTTGCCTGATTATGTTGTTTTTCACCTTTCTCATTTTGTTTTTGCTATCGTATTTTGCTTGTTTTGCTTACTTTCAAAACTTAACTGTAGCTTTTCCTCACTTATTACAAAACATACATTTTCGGAGGCAATAAATTAACATTAGGTAGCAGATTACATATTACTCTTTTCAAACAAGACTTTGTTGCGTGCTACGGAATTGCATTAATTTTCAGTGAGTTTCGTAGCTAAGTACTACGCTGTCGTAGCAGTGGAGGTGACTTAGTGAACAAATTAAATTTATACTTTTGTAATTGTTTGTTCATCTCCATGTGATGTGTGCTGAAAAATTCATATTTTCTATATATTTCATACAAGGGTTGTATAAAATATATAGTGTAAGTAAATATATAGTGCACTCGCATAAAATAGACGAAAGGCAACGAAATTCTGTCAACCTTAAGCATTGTAAAATAAAATTTGGTGGAGAAAATAAATCTAAGTGTATCTAAGTTGTAGTGCAATTGTATGTATGTATGCAGGTTACTTTGGCAATGTTCCCGAGCCGTGATAGGTGCGCTCTAAAGTGGGACACACGCTGTCAAGCGGCGAGAGCGCGAAAGCAATATAGTTATTAGCTAAATTCTAATTGTTTTTATGTATTAGTAGAGTTTCTTGGGACTAGCTACCTAACCTACTACCTGCTAAGGTATTATAATGATTTGTAACTACATAGTGTCAATTAAGCATAGTTTCTAAACAAAGGCAGGAAGGGACTTTGTTATATATTAGTAAATTAACTATTGTTTTATACCGTACTATGTTATTTATATAAGCAAAGTCACATTTCTATAAAATAAGTGTAGATTAAAACAAACTCGCTTTTCCTGTGTATTGCCCTCACAGTCTGTTACACAACGCACTGTCTTGCAACGCAAATAAAGAAATCTCACTTGGAAATTTATACTCTTGGATTATTGTCTCGTAAACTGTTCTAGAAAAAATATGTTGTGAATAAAATTTTGTGTAGTTTAATCATTCAGTGTTTTTCTCAACATTGTTTGTTTAGATTGGTTTATTCAATTTTGTTACCACTATGAACATTTTGAGGTATTTTTAGTCGCTATGATTGTTACATTCAGATATTTGTAAACAATGTAAAGTTTCAATGAAAATAATTAATAACAATATTTTAATCACAATTAATATATTCCAAGAAAAGAGCGTACCAATTCTTAAAAGGCTGACAACGCACTCGCTAACCCCATGGCATTGATATTGTCCATGGTCGGCGGTTCCTCATAACATCAGGTGAGCCTCCTGCCCTTTTGCCCTCTGCTCTATTAAAAAAAAAGCGGAAGATCGTAACTATGTTATTGTGCCAATAAGGCATATACATTACTTCTGATATTTCAGTGATAATTTTAAGGGTAAATATCCACCTTTTTCAAGAGAATAAAACATATTTTTCGACGGGAGTCTGACCTTGAACTTCCCAATTATGTGTATTTTTTGGTGCCTATCGAATCTTAGCTTAATGTATACATTATGTATAGGAATACAAACCTAATGAAATGTAAAACACAGTAATAAATATGGTGTGCCTGTATGAGGTGAGATACGCTGCGTCGTAAGCGGCTATTAGCCGCATCGCGTGTTATCGCACTTGGCTACACGCCGATGTACTATTAGCACCTATGAGATAATTACGAGACTACTATACAAAACACTACAACTTTTTAAACACCACATTTAGAGATATCATTTTTGCTTGGAACTTGACGTGAATTTATTTTATTCAAAAATAATTTTAAGTCAATTGCAACTTTTATTTTGTTCCCTTTAGAGTAGATACTTTTGGGCCGTAGGGCGCTAATTAAATATTTAAGTTGGCACCTGGTAGATAGTACCGATAACGCAGTGCTGTTGCTTTCCTCGCTCAACGAATAAATATCCCAAAACAGCGCGGAAATGCTGCCAGCGTTAAAGGCACACTGCCACAGGTTTTAATTTTGTACTTATCAATTTTTAATTATCATTATTATGTAGTTTAGGAATATTGTGAATACTATATATTTTTGTGTTAAAATAAATATTTTAAGAGATCCTGTAACACTGATCCATTAAGCATTTTACTCCCTAACTATAATTTTAGGAGAGTTACATGCAGCTTGGATCTAGTCATTTGAAACAGTAACAAATATACATTACAAACTTATATACAATATTAAACAAAATCAAAATACTGTTTACCAATTTTACAACTCGGTATCGCTATATTAATACGAAACGTGGCATCTCAATAGCTTCGATGTTTTTACAACTAAGAATCCACGGAAGGCAGAGAATGTGTAAATTTTACGACGAGACCAACATTTCTTGGTATTTACACATTTTTGTTTGTCCTAGTCCAGACTAGTTTTACCACAATAATGCCTACAGAATCCATTAGGAAGCGACTGAGCGACATTAACCTTTATGATCTAATTTGGCTCGGGTCGCTATTTGGCAGACACATTCAATACCCACAACAGGTATATAGATAATAAAATTTTTATTTTTAATAAACCTTGCCAAGTCTTCTTCAAAATTTTGATTTTAAAATTAAGAAATTATAAAATTTAATTTTTTTTTTTTTTATTAATAAATTATATGTTACTTTATATGAAAGCTATTAGCAATGTTGGCCTAGTAGCTTCAGCGTGCTACTCTCATCCCTGAGGTCGTAGGTTCGATCCCTGGCTGTGCACCAATGGACCTTCTGTCTATCTGCGCATTTAACATTTGCTCGAACGGTGAAGGAAAACATCGTAAGAAACCGCGGCTTGTCTTAGACTCAAAAAGTCGATGGCCTGTGTCAGGCACAAAAGGCTGATCACCACACTTGCCTATTCATTCAGACAAATGATCATGATACAGATTCAAAAATCTGAGGCCCAAACCTAAAAAGGTTGTAGCGCCACTGATTTATTTTTATTTGTATGAAAGTTATCAGTGTAGTTGTCGTATCAATTGTTTATTTAAGGATACAGTATGTCAAATGAAATGTTTTCGATAAAAGAAAATATCGCACAGGCAATATCGTAAAACCTAAAATAAAGGTAAATAAGAGGACGGTTAACGTCTCAACGTAATTTGGGAAGAAAAAACATTGCCTGCCTATTACCGTTCTTATCTAGGGTAAGTCAATTTTCCCCACTCCTAAACCACCTG
This sequence comes from Pieris macdunnoughi, assembly GCA_905332375.1. Taxonomy (NCBI): domain Eukaryota; kingdom Metazoa; phylum Arthropoda; class Insecta; order Lepidoptera; family Pieridae; genus Pieris; species Pieris macdunnoughi. Next base: position 7,222,268 of record CAJOBZ010000007.1, read on the forward strand.
ATTATCTTCGGTTTGATGAATTTATTCCTTATGGCCTGGGGATAGAGTGGAGGGTGGGTGTGTGCGTATGTTTGTAATACATTGTCCAAACCTGGGTATGTGAAAGAACGTTGACAAGGTGGAGCCTGATCGTATAATCCCCATAAAATAAGGTAGCGAAAAATTGGGATACACCGAGTGCATTGTTATTTATTGATAAATCATTGATGCATCTCTTTTTATATGGGATAAATAATTTACAGAAAGAAGTATCGTTTTAATGTTGTTTCTGCAGTAAGTCTTTTTATTTATTTATTTTACAGAATCTTAAAAATCTCTAAAATTAGAAAACTACTGTGGGCTTGTATTACTGTAACATTGGCAGTCTTGTCAGGGGCGCGACAAATGCATATAAAAAATATCTTTAACTTGTTTTTTATGTTGGTTAACTTTAAGCTATCTTATAATTTACCAGGTAGGGTAGGGCGGGGCTAGTTGAGCAATTTTTCACTTGCTTGGATATAGCTCCTCAATGATAAGTCTCAATGAGTTGTTATGTGTCCTGATGGATTAGTAATTTATCCCTTAACAAAAGTGTCCATAGTATTTTTTTGTAACAAGTCCAATATAATAGCTACAGATGTTTAAATGCAGAAAGTCAAGTATGCTCAATGTACCCCATAGGTGGGGTAAGTTGAGCAAGGGTATGGGGCAAGTTGAGCACTAAGAATGTCTGGGCCAAACCATGGGTTCTATGTTAACTTGAGATGAAGTAAAATATGTGTTAGACAGTCAGCTTTTTGTTTATAGTCTTTTATTGACAGAACAACAAAATTTGAAGAAATTTTCTTTGTATAATTAACCGAAACTAGAATCAACAAAACATGAGCATCCATATCTATCCATTACTTCCGATAATTTCTAAAAAAAGATTACCAAGGCTGGTGGGTTCTGGTTTCTGTATGGATAGCTACGATTTTTTTTGTTTTTAAAACATCATTAACCATTCTTTTCCGGAAATCTTTTTTGCAATTCAGCTTGGTGGAATTTCAGCACACTCTTAGGCAAGGCGACGGACGTCTTTTGGAGAAAAATGCCATTTGCAGCAAGAATTTTTTCAACAGTTCTCTTGTGAGAGAGGATATACTTCCCTCGGTGTTGTATAGCCCATAAATGAATCATCACCTTCATTTAATTTATTTAAAAGTCAACCAATTCAGAATTCTTTAGCGGCGGTATTCACACTTTTTCCCTCATCGTGGACAGCCTTTGCAGCATTATTTAAGTATTCAGTAGTGTAAGAACATCTTGTAGTCTTTCTCTTGTAAGTCCGCATCCAAACAAAAAAATAAAAGATTCATTACTCATCAGTTGATTAAGTCGTAGAGTTAGTTGAGCTATAGTTGCTCAACTTACCCCAACCCGGAATTTTAAAAGAAAAGTAGGATTGTAAATAAATGCCTAGAATTAGACCCAAAACCTATTTACAAATCAAAAATACAATAATCTTCTGAAAGATTAACACTCTCCTGATTGAAAACAGAGAACATTTGACAAAGACAGACGAAAACTTGCGATAAACAATGTTTTTACTTTTTTGGTCACAAAATAAACAAAACGCCGTGACACTTCACTCACTCGTCGAGCTGCCACTAGCTATTGTGCGATGATTACCTCTCCTACCACTCCTTCTTTTCGCTATTTGATACTCCCGCGTAAGGTGAATAGTTTCCGAGATATTTCGATTGCCCAACTTGCCCCTATGCTCAACTAGCCCCGCTCTACCCTAGTCCATAAATTAGCCGCGGTAGCAAATACCTCAACGTTATTTCACCATAGACGTTGTTTGCTTTCGACGTACAGAGCCTAACTTGCGTTACAGCTCGGGTCTATATTTCATGCTCAACTCGTTTTTTATGTATGCTCGAAAAAAGTGCTCGACTAGAAGACTTTACTGTTTTGAGCAGTATTTTACAGTACATGCTACTTTGCCATGCTTATTGCTGATAGAGGATAAATGTTTAGTTTCCTCATTTTAGTTAATTCCTTTAAGATGTGTGTCTACCATCACAAGACAGGAGCGTGTTGTAAGTATTTTATAAAAAAAATTGGTTGGCAATTAAAAAGAGCAAGAGGCTCGCGATGAGATATGGCAGTAGCTGTTAAATTTGAAAACATTTTATTTATTTAAATACATTTTGCATAAATTAACCATTCTTTTATTATAATTTCTGATAGTTTAGATAGGAAACTTATATAATAGTAGACTTTCTAAAATTATTTAATTGAACCTCTTGACAGATTTTTACATAAACATAGGCTAAAACAGCGAACACGTTCCTTAATTTCTACTTTAAAACTATCGCTCAGTATGTCTGTGACCGAAAGTACATAGGATAGTGGTACAGGGTCCAATATCTCGGTCCTCCGGCTCGCTTTACGACCGTCCGTCGATCGCACCTCAATGATAGCTGTCCTATATCGACACCTCTAGCGATATTGATTATAGAAAAGTTTCTTTAGATTGAAAGATACTGGCAAGTAATCATTTGCAATGAGAGTATATATTTGCGTGTTGTTCCCACAATAATGTAAGTGCGTGTTCCTATTTCTAGAGGATTTTTTTTGAGTATAGTTAATTACTTAAAGATGTCGTGTGGAACATGCTGTAATGGTTGCAACTCCTTACAAAAATTTTGTAAAACAAAAAACTTGGCGATTAAAAAGAGTGGCGGAGAGTTTATTGCCAGTTCTTCTCGTCCGTTCTACTGGCAGTAAATGTAAAATTAGAAGCATTTAATAAGACCTAAATGAATATTTTTTTTAATTTGAATTTAAATATAGGCTTACGCGGTCTAAAATAGTACCGTTTTTGTTAACATAGTTATATGAATCGTAAGCACGGTACAATATTTAGTCCACATTATATACAGCCTATAAAATCATACATATAAAATAAAATACAATAATTATACATAATGTGACAAAAGTTTCCTCCAACATAGTTTTTCCATGACATTACAATAAATTTCCCGTTTTAAAGCCAAAAGTACAGTCACGTAATAAATTAAAAGGTAAATTTTTTGTCGAAATTTCGCGTCCGTTCAGGTGAACATAAATCACTTGTCTAGACGAATTTTATGTGTTTGCTGATGCACGCACCATAATATAAGCACTTTATTGTATTGGATTTTCTCCGCGACTGTACACGAACAAGATTGTCCCGCATCTTGTCTTTGATCTTATTTTATTGTTCAATCAGCTTTTATGGGTGATTAAAATTTTATACCGATATTTTCGGTCAAATTAATTTCTTGTCTCTCGTTTGATAGTATTCCACATTTCTGATATATTTTTCCAGAATGTTTAGAAGCCGCACGTGGTAGTTCCTTTTAGGTTGTGAAACAGTCTGAAGTCTCAGCTTTCATTACTACTAATCATTGAGGCTCGGGAAAGTCTCAAAATCATTTCATTAAACGGCAACTGGATTAGGTTATCATTAATATTAGTTGACTGACGATATATTGTTATATAAAGCCGGTGAATTGCCTCAAGGAAAACCTTCTAAAAATCTCTACTAAATGAAATCTACATACTATCACATAAAAGTTAATATTACGTCATCTTCAAACGAAGAAAAGCAATAGATGTAATAAGCAATATTACATATCTTCCAGATTCCGAGCACAGAGGTCTCATAAACATGGTGGTCAGAAGGTGAGATATAAAAAATAGCAGGATTTATTGAGGGTCCAATCACCAGTCGCGGCACGTACGGGGGGCCAGATTTGAGCGGTCTCCTTTGAAATAAACTTTTTCTATCCCACTATCCAACTATATTGAAATCGAGGAAGTTTTAAATGGTACTTCAGCCTTTTGTTTTGAAGGTGAGGTTAGGGTTTAATGATTTAAGTTGATACGACTGCTTTAATTATTTTATGTATTATTTGAATTTCCATTTCTCAATCGGACCTGATTTGGCGTATGTTTAAGGTATATTTTTTAGGCTTGAAACAATTGTTTTGTCAATAATTAATCAATTTAATAGCGGGTTTTAGCTAACTATATCACAATTTATGAATCGCCAAGTTTTTTGTTTTACACAACGTTTGTTGGAGCACAAGGAGCTGCAACCATTACACCATGTTCCACATAACATCTTAAGTAATAAATAATAATAAAATAAATTAAAAACAAAGATTAATAAATCAAATATAACGTCGTTAGTTTAATGGTGTGTAGTGTACTTGTGTTTTTTGTTTATCAATGTAATCTGTTTTGGTTTTGAATATTGTCTAAGTGTTTTCTTTTATAATATTGTTACGAGCTAGGGGATCGGATAGAAACGCCGTAGATTTCTTCAAGGGTTTATTTTTAATTAAATCTACGAGGAATTTGTTAACACTAAAAACTGGAAATTACGCACTAAAATTCACTGAATACACACACAAAATACTGTCACTAATTACGTTAATTACTCGCACTTCACACAGTACTTAATCACTTGTCTTCACTATATTCGCACTTTTTCACTCCGATGTTTATCGCTTGATATCGCATTCAAAACTGAACTAACTGGTCGCGTTTCGGCTCGCTTATATATCCCTGGGAGCGATGTTCGAGAACTCTCTAGGCGGCAGCGCAACTGAGTAGCGATCGCACAATTCTAGAACGTGCGTACTAGCTATCCCTTTCGCACATTGCTCCGTCCTTGTCGTACGGCGTTCTAGAGTGCTCGGTCTAGCTTCGAGAAGGTTCCGATCTTCCCTCTCTCTCGCGTATCATTCCGTCCTTCTCCCACACCTAGAAAATTCGTTCTAGAACATTCCTTCATCAAAGGGGTATAACCAGGCCTGAAAACGCCTGAAAACGGGTTTCCTGAAAAGTGTACCATTCGACTACACTTGTTCTGAAACGGCCTGAAAAAATGTTTCAGCCTCCTGAAAACTAGGGTAACATTCTGTAAATTACGATTTTCTAATATGTGATTGACCCTCCCCTGAAACGGTCAGAAATCACATTTCAGCCTGCTGAAAAGTTCTCTAAGTAGTGGAAAAATCTAGAAACATTGTAGTCGACCCGTCTTCGTAACACTACCCCCTCCTTAGACATGCTCGTCCCGAGCATCATCACTTTCTTTCACCGTTATCCTTTCCCATAGAGACCGAGTCTGCGAATCCTTAATAGCTGCACAATCTTTACATTTCTTGATCCAGTCTTCAACATCTTCACGATAGTGTATCCAATAAAATATTTCTTTAATCTTCATAAGAGTCCTCTTTACTCCTAAATGTCCACTAGACAAGTCAGTATGAAACATTTCCAATATGTCGCGAACCTTGGATCTTGGCACAACTATCTGCAAATGATCGCCTTGAGCATTTTTCAATTTGCGACATAACACTCCATTATGTAGAACTAAACTATCCCATTGAGCCCAGTAACTCTTAGTAGTGGTACTTGTAGATGCGACTTTACTCCACTGCGGCTTGATAGCTGAAGATTTCATCCAATCCAGAATTGGTTTAATGTCACAATCTTCTTGCTGTGCTATCTGCATAAATTTTCCACCCCAATCTGAATGAATGGTGTCTGTTCTAAAAGTTCTCACATGGCCAATCTCCTTTCTGTCCTTTTTGTTGACCTTTTCACATAGCCGTTGAGACACATCTGAACTTCTTGTAACCTCTCTTTCATGGGCAGATAACATGTCCGAAAATTTCCTTAATTGGTCCTCTGCCTTTGATAGGTGTCTTGACAGGGCTCCCTCATAGGTCTCAGTAACTTTACGAACTGCGTTCCACTCTTGTTGATTACAGTCCTGTCCGTCCACATTGATAACTCTACAGACGTCAAAACCACTATTTGAAGAGTTGCCTTTTAAGCAGACTTCCTGTTCTCCACACTTAAAGATTCCTTTTTCCAGATCTATTTTACAATTGTACCGAGCTGTAAGATTTCTTATAAATAAATAAAAACATTGCACCATATTTATCGACCGTTTAATTTTAAAAATAAGGTTTAATAGTTTGTTTTTACTCCTTTAGATGCAAATTTGTTATGTAATATACAAGTCCGTTTATTTCTAACAAAAAAAACTAACCTAAAACCTAAAAATTACATTGTCACATGTCGATAAAAACACATAAATGAAATTGATTCGAATTTTCAGTATCCGTCAACAGTATTATCTTAACCCTAAACACGGCTTCGACCAAAACGATCCCAATACCTGATGCGTCGTCACGTCCCGCACTTTGAATGGCAAATCACGAGGTAGACCTTCGGGGCCTTCGGGACCGAGTATGAAAATAAAATGATTGCGAAGGGTCCTCGCGGCACTGTATTAAAATATTCCCAACGGCCGCTGACTGCACCTGATGTTTACGAATAGTTTGTCGGGTTTTATTTTGATTTCGGTCGTGATTGATGACCTCCGAGTTTTTATGGCGTGGACCAACTTGTTTGGGACGTCGTGTAAATAATTTACGTGTTACGGATATACGTTTTCATGAGCTGTTTTTTCCGAATCCACGTGAAATTATTTGTTAACATTACGCGTTTTTATGTAATAATATAGTGGAAGCAGTGGAATCTGCATTTGTTTCATTGATTGGTTCTATTTTTAGACAAGATGGTAGTTGTCTGTGAAATCGATTTTTGAGACTAAGACGCATTGACTCACAATGTTACTTCACTCTAAAATAACAATTTACACTTGCTGAGATATCGGCAAAACTCGCTTGTGGAAATAGTTGGGGTTGGAACACACTTAACTCATACATTTAATCTACTAGACTTATCAACAATTTTAGTAGTTATGCCAGAATAGTAAAATTAATTAAAAATAGGACCTAATTTAAATTAATGTATACAAATTTTAATTAGTGGGCTGCGTAGCGGCCCGCGGCAGGTGAAGGGTTGTCCCGTAGCATCGAATGGTGCATTAGTTAGCATGAATTAAGCGGGATCTGTCTTAGATTAATGAAGATATCGCTCTAGTCTGCTTGTTTCTATACATGGTGTTCTTTGATATTTCTAGACTAATCTACGAATGACAAAAATCAACAGCTAAAATGTAATTCCTAATAATTGTTGATGTCATAAGAATAGGCTTGACATTCACGAAATGATCTATTATACCAATAATATATTTAAATTATGATAAAACAGAAATAAAATATTTTTTGGAGGCTTGAAATCCACAATTCAGAAATCAATTTTATATATTATCCTAAATTTATTCCACAACGGTAACTACTTCGTATTTGTAAACAATCACCCTGTACATGTAACCCAACCTTGAAGGTACAATCAAGATAAATTGCTCCGAATAATTTGAAAATTAACATTTTTAATCTTCGCCGAGATGTTAGTGGAATAAATTGCAACACCCTTTACTGATTGTAGACGGATAAAAGCTCATTTCAGCGACATCCAGGTGGGGTGGGTCTTATCTAGAAATTTGTTATTTCAACCTAAACATAAAATTTGTTTTAACTTTTAAAATTATTTCATAAAGATTAATATGTTATCAGATTTATCGTTTTTTATGTTTATGCTGCCAACTTATTTGAGTCAATGATAATCACGCACTAGTTATAAAATAGTATATTTCATTACGAGTGCGGAAAGTCTGTCATTGCAAAGAATTCCGACAAATGTCTACCCGAGACGAGGCGAAAGAATATAAGCAGAGATTTCTTTTTGTTTTCTTCACCTATTCTGGGTAGGCAAAGGGAACTATGCCCATACAGTCATCAGTAGAATTTTTTTATTGATATGAAATGAAAATGTAATTTAATAAGATGAAATGAAATTAAACGTGCCCTAACTCATTAAATCAAATAATTAAATCTGATATTGAAACAAATTAGTAGCTTCTTTTTAGAAATATTTGCATGAATCATAAAAACTTCTATGAATTTTTAAGTAAAATCTTCGTGGTTGGTTTTTTTCTTTTAATAGACATTATTTTGACAGTTTGGAAAGAGAATGAATGAGTTCGAATATGTAAGAAAAAGCTCAATATGTAATAGCCAACTTTCCAACTGACCAACCATCTTGAGCAACTGTATTAAAAAAGACTTTTTATCAGTATTCCCAAATTTATTCTATGACCTTCTATCGCCCAAGGTTGATCATTACATTAATACACTATGAAACAGGCTTAAGATTACCGAAAAATTAGTAGTCGTCGTAGGTGGAAATATATTTAAACATGTGACTTCCGTTAGTAAATCTCTCAAACAATGATACAGCGTGCGCACAAAGGTGAATATTTCAGTATAATTGTGACCATTACCGCGAGAGGCGCAAAACAGAATGCACTAACTGTACGCGAAGGTCGTTACCATATTTCAGCGGTCATTTGTGCCCTCAATCACTCACCTGGCCTCGGTGATATATTTGTTGGTTTATTGCGTGTCCGCTTTGCTATTTGTTTCATTGTTTTAGTTCATTGTAGTCTGGATAAACTGGCTTCGTTCATTCAGTTTAGAAATGTAAAAAAAATTGTTACGTCTCTTGGTAAAAACATGTATTTTATTATTTACACAACTACAAATAACTAAACTCCTGTATATACTTCAAACCTTAGAAATTATATAATTTAAATAATTACTACATAATTAACATAACGTTTACGCTCGCGTGTACTTATAATAATTACTCTTTTGGTCGCATATGATCTACAAAAAATCGTTAGTCGTGTAATTTTCAAAGAATTTCGTTTAATATTTTAGGAAACTAAAGTGAATCTATGAGCATTAATTTCCGTAAAATTGTCTATTTTATTTACACCTGTCACAAGTGTGCACACTAGGGCGCGAAAGAAATACATTTGCGTTTGTTTCGCTGACAATATTTTATCAAACTTTTTAAGTAACTATTCTTTTTTTTTTTAAATAAAATATGTATATTATGGAACATAAGATACATGTATCACTTATTCCACTTATTCCATATTCTGTGGAGGTTGATACTTGAATTGTTACCAGCCTCCGTTGTATGTTAATTGCAGTTAGGATTTTTCACACCAGAGCAAGGTAGAATACAATTTGTATTGAATTGAATCTGACGGCAGAGTGTATCTGTATGCAAATTGCCCTTAACCGACGCAGGTGGGCTCACACAAGCGGTTAAGGGTTGCATATAGTTTATAGGACATTATCGAACATTCTCTACGTTTAGCACTTTAAAGATTTGTTTGCTGATACGTTTTTATCAGTAATGCTATTAAGAACAAAAGTCATTTGTGAAAATCGATTTTGTTTAAGTTAGTTGGAACCTTCATCCAACGATAAATTTAAATCAATCGAAGGAATTGGAAAGGACATGCAATGTTCATTTATAAAAATCTTTAAATTTAATTACGAAGCTTGAAGTTATCAATTGAATACGAATTCGTTGAAACATCGGATCGTGCTAATGCGCCTGAGTGTCGACAAACAGCGCGAAAAGCACTAAAACAGCTATCAAGGTGGAAACTTGTGCGTACCGAAGATGATTAGGGCTGAGCTTTCGATAACGATATGTTGGCGTCTCTTAGATATTTTCTTTACAAGTTTGATTTGTAATTAATAATGGTGTTTTAGCTACAAAATTGTCCTTTTTTTCAGAGTTTTGATACCTTAAAATAAAAGATAAATAAAAAATAACCAAACTGAGATTATCAACTATAACCGTTTGACTTTAAAAATAATTAATATTAAATTTATTATGTTACAGATCTTTTACTCCTACACTGTAGCTTTTTTTATAGAACATGGGCCAAACGGACAGTGTTAAGTGATACCACCGCCCATGGACACACATATGCTCTTTTCTTGAAGGGCCCTAAATCTAATTGGTTCGGAAATAATTCAGTGGGCAGCTGGTTCCACATAGCGGTGGTGTGCGGCAAAAACTGCCTTAGAAAACGCTCAGTTGTGGAGCGACAAACCTATTTAAATTTCATAATTTTATCTTTAACAAATCTTTTTCGTAAAACATTGCGAATTAAAATATCGATAAAAACAACACTAGCGAAACAAGAAGCGTAGGAAAGTAAATTCCTTTCACCTGATAGAACGGTTATTAGCCAATTCAATGCCCATTCCTATCCTAATAGAGGTATAATAAAAGGGTCCTCTCTATTTTTTCGTTTATTCGACGAAAAGGTAAAAATAAAATTTTCTTATTCAATTTGCTCAAAGTAGCTTTATCTATTTTGTGATATTTTTATATTTATTACGCGAAGAAGAGCTACATTCTCTGTAAAGGGATTTTAAGTGTACTTTGGCTAAGCAATAGACATCATTAGGGGTAGAGAATTATTAATTTTTATGATGTATAACCTGTCTTAAGGGCCATATTGACAGGAATAATAATGTATTTATAGTAAGTAATTAGGAACATGGCTTGTTTCTTTAGTACGAGTATATGGCAGGTGGTTACACAAAGAGGTGGTGCACGGCACAAAGTGGCTTAAAATAACTGTGTTATGGAACGCCATCCGTCAAGGTTGATGGAATTTCGCTTTCTACCTTGTCGTTTGATGATGGAAATCAGTTGCAGGTTTCCAAACAATCCGTCAGAGCGTTCCCTATGATTGCTGAGAGAATCAACATCTCTCAAATAAATAAATAATAATAATTTATTTGCACATGGTATAAAAACATTTTTGTGGTACAATCTAAACTTCGCATATTCTGCCACACGTAATCATCATCACTTTAAAAAAAATAACAGAAAAACAATAACTAACCTTAAAATATAATAACTAGGGGGGGTTTGGGTCTATGCTTCTACGGTTCCCAGTACGACATGCTTGCATGGTAGCATAGGTGCAAACCCACCCTACCACATCCTTCTGATGGGTAGGGAGGCGTGGCTTTTGGGGGTAGCGCAAGTCGCTATGATCCCCTCAAAGCAAGTTTGGTGGACTAACCTTCTCGAGGTTGCCGACCCTGTTCTTGGTCTAATACCCTATGTATTAGACGTAACTAAAACCGCCAAGCGAACTATTGCAGGGATGGAGAGGTCATGTCCTTGCGAGTTCATCGTCCAAAAAGGAAGGACGGTGGACAGTAAATGACCTCCCGCGTGTTTGTGCCGTGCGCGGGGACCCGTACGGGGGGATGAAGGAATCCTGGGGGTTGAGTGGAGTAGTGCGCCGGAATAGTTGTGCGCTGCACACAACACACCTCTTTGGTCTAGATTTCTCCTCACACGGAAGGCCGGGGTTTAGCTAACCACGGTCAATCGGCTGTGGCATCCCATAAGCGGGCTGCCGAGCGAGAGTTGGGAAGTGGGGGGGACGTCGGCGCGGTACGGGACTCGGGGTGAGTTTGCGTCATAGTCTCGTGATGTGAACAGCCCCGTACTTCCTTGCTGCGTGCGGATGCGTCTGCCTCCCTACGTGCTGGCTCTATACCGGAGGAGTAGCTCTGACGTCGCTTGCTGAGCAAGGGACGTCCCCGACTTGAGGGCTCCGTGGCGGGTGGAGAGCTCCAATGGTGAATCCAAACCATACCACCTCATGGATAAAGAGGCTAAAAAACTTAATAAAACAATCACTAACACCAACAAACCCAGGGTTGCGTCTTTGGACGTGTCGCGGTGCAAGTCACCAGTGGCGCGATACTCTGATGCCCCTGTCACACACACGGATGCACCCTCACGGGCAGCGTCCGGGACCCCAAAGGAGAGGGCAGCGGCTGGGGTTGCACCAATCCGGGCTGCACTCCGGCCCGTACCCAATCCGTTGGAATCCCTTATACCACCGCACAAGGATGTGACCACTGCTGCGGCCAGGTTGACTGCGTCGGTCGAGCCAAAGATGGCAACTCCGGACGATGATACAGCATTGTCTGCGTCTGAAGGGGGTGCTTCCGCGGCAAGAACGATGCGGCAGACCGAGGCTGCGACGGAGGGCACGTCCAGTGCACTAACCACGACCATAGATATGTCGGCCCTGAAGACCGCAATTCAGGAGCCGGCTTTCAAAATGGTCGTAAGCAACTCCAAAGGCGACGGCACAGGAGAGCCATAAGGGCGTCGGAACAGCAGAAGCTGGTCACCGGCGCTCGAGGCCACCTGTGAAACCTGGAACTGCCCCCGCTGTAACCACAGTAGAGAGAGGCGGGAAAAGGACACCGAAGCCTAAAAGATCCACTGCTGCGCCCGTGCCTAGCTGCTCTGGGTGCGGCAAGGGACTTAAGAGTTCTAAAACAAACCAAGCCACGAAGGGCCAGAAGCGCGACCGGCCAGAGGAAACCGTAACACCGACTGGGGAAAGTAAAAGGGTCAAACCCAACAAACCCCAGACGGTGGCAGGGACCTCGGCCAGTTACGCGGAAGCGGCAGCATCATACAAAGCTAACGAGCTTTGTGTTGCCGTGATGACTGAGCCTTTCGTGGATATGACACAAGAACAGGCGGATAACATCCGCCTACAAATCGAGGGTAAAATTCAAGATGAGCTTCTGGCGGATCTTGATGCTACCCTAACTACCGAGCCCAACGACATCAGGTTCCGGGGTAAGGCCCATTTCTCGGATGGTGTCCTCAAAACTTGGTGTGAGGACACTTACACTCTGAGTTGGCTGACCGGAACTTGTGATGTCATCACAAATCCAGTACCTGACACCAGGTTGGTGGTTCGGCCTCAATCGGCGATTCCGAACAAAATTCCGTGTCTGCTACATGTACCAGACTACAGTGGCAACACGGAAACACTGAGGAAACTGATCACGAGGCAAAACCGCCACCTCAACATCAGATCCTGGACCCTGACACACGAACGAAGAACTCAGGACCCGACAGGCGTGTCCCTCTTCTTTCGTGTGCCAGAGTCTGAGATCTCTAAAATCAAAGAACATAATCGGCGTTTATACTACCTGATGGGGAACATCTATATGCGCATCCTGGATAGAGATGGACCCTCGCAGGTGGCCAACGCCCCACCAACTGCTGCCAGCACATCGGGGGTGGCGTCGTCGGGGCCGGGGCTGCCCACGTCTCTGACGGGGGCAGATTCGGTCACCGGGGCACACGTCCCTATGGAGGTAGCTACACAACCACCGTCACCGGTGCAACTAACTTCGGATGATGAGTTGTTTCAGGAGACCGGGGGGAGTGAATTCAGCGACAGCTGTCTGCGCTCCTCCCCATCGCCGAACTGACCTTATCCAGGCTAACCTCCAGCACAGTCAGACAGCGTCGGCTTCCCTACGCAGACTGCTGGAGACCAATCCGAAGACCATCGCCGCGATCCAGGAGCCGTGGATCAGGAATGGCAAGATATGTGGCCTGGGCAGCACCGGTGGTAAACTTTTACTGGATACCTCCGTAAGTAACCCTAGAACTTGCATAATCTTGCCTAAACATGTACCAGCATTTCTAATAAACGAACTCTGTTCAAGGAACCTTACAGCTATTAGGTTACCCAGAAACAATCAACCAGACGTCGTCCTGGCGTCCGCCTACTTACCAGGTGACGAGGACGTGCCCACTCCAGAACTCGGCCTTCTGGCTGACTACTGTGAGAGGGAGAAACTGGAGCTAATCATCGCAGCGGACTCCAATGCGCACCACACGTTATGGGGTAACGCTAGTACCAACACTCGAGGTGAGGATATGCTTAATTTTATACTTAGCAATAACCTTATCTTGGCAAACAATGGCTCAAAACCAACTTTTATCAACGCGCGTTCGCAAACAATCATTGACTTAACAATGGTAACTGCTGGTCTGTCAGATCACATACAGGACTGGCACGTATCCAGCGAGTTATCATGCTCGGATCATAGGTGGATCCGCTTTGCAATCAAAGGGGAGCTACCTAAACCTCAACCTAGACGTATACCGCGGAGAACCGATTTGGTAAAATTTTATAGACTTATTAGCTCCGAGGTAGACAAACTATCGATACCAACCACCATAAATATACAAGATATAGACAAACATGTAAACAACCTAACGTCCCTACTCCTGACAAGCTATGAACGGTCGTGTCCCCTTACCATACCAAGATGGGGGGGGAGACATAACTGGTGGTGCCCCGAACTGGAGAGACACCGACGGAAGGTCAGGAAGCTGTTCAATAGAGCAGTGAACACACGGTTACCCACCGACTGGGACAAGTACACGGTCGCGAGAAGGCGATTCAAAAAACTTTTACGTACTAGGAAGCTGGAGTGTTGGAGACACTTCTGCACCAGTATTGAAAACAACAACCAGGCAACCAGGGTGAAATCATGCCTCTCCAGAGAGCCCAATCACTCGATCGGTTGTCTTAAAAAGCCTGACAACTCATTTACAAAAACTGATTCAGAAACATGTGAACTACTACTGGCAACACACTTTCCGGGTTGCATAATAGCCAACGAACAGGCCTGGCAACCATACTCAGAGAGAGCCACCGACAGCTCAGACTGGCAAGCAGCTCACAAAATAATCACTAATGAAAAAGTAACGTGGGCAATCAACTCCTTCCTTCCATTCAAAGCGGCTGGTTTGGACGGCATCTTCCCAGGCCTACTAAGATGGAGTGGGAACTTAATAGTAGACTATCTTGTCTCTGTCTTCCGAGCCTGTATAGCCCACCGATACATACCCTTGAAATGGAGAGAAGTAAAAATCATATTCATCCCAAAACCAGGTAAAGAGGACTATACCCAAGCGAAGTCCTTCAGGCCTATTAGCCTTACTTCATTCTTCTTAAAAACGATGGAGAGGCTGGGAGACCTGGAGATACGCAGCCGGGTATCGCTATCCAAATTCCTACACCCTAACCAACATGCCTATAGCTCGGGCAAATCAACGGACTCATCACTCCACAACGTCGTGTCTCGCATTGGCAGCTCCCTGAAGTTAAAGCAGTCAACCCTTGGTGCATTCATTGACATCGAAGGTGCTTTTGACAAAACAAACTTCACGAGTATAACCAGAGCACTAAGGTCATGTGGAGTACCATCAACCCTTATAGAATGGATAAACAACATGCTAAAACAACGAGCTATACAGTTCACGGTAAACTCCACAACACGAGGCATTGTCAGCAGAGGATGTCCGCAGGGAGGTGTTCTATCGCCGCTACTGTGGAACCTTGTGGTTAATGAACTTATCACAGAACTCAACGCTGACAATCTCTACACTGTGGGATATGCTGATGACATAGCTATCTTGATATCTGGGAACTTTGAAAGCACCTTATGTGACCTCATGAGAAGAGCTTTCAAAGTGATTGAGAGATGGTGCAATGAGCACGAGTTATCTGTCAACCCATCAAAAACAGAACTAATACTTTTTACCAACCGAAGAGTTCTTGGACCGTACAGACTTCCGAAACTCTTCAACACTGAACTCATACTCAAGAATGAAATCAAGTACCTAGGTGTGATTTTGGACAGTAAACTGCTCTGGAACAAGCATCTAGAACACAAACTAAACAAAGCAACGATCGCCTTTTATCAATGCAAAAAGATGCTAGGCGTGAAATGGGGCCTATCGCCTAAGATAACATTATGGATATACACTGCCATAATTAGGCCAATGCTGGCCTACGGAGCCCTTGTTTGGTGGCCCAGAACAGAACTTCAAACGGCAATTACCTAACTCGGACGCTTCCAGAGGCTTGCTTTGTCCGCTGCTAGCGGTTGCATGAAAACAACACCAACTGCAGCAATGGAGATGGCCCTGCAGATCTTACCCCTGGACCTACACATACAGCAGGAGGCAGCCCTGGCTGCTATCAGGCTTATGGTACTGGATCTATGGGGAAAAAATCACTACAGTGCACACAAAGCGATTCTCAACAGGGCAATAGAGTATCAACCTCTTATTGCTGCGCCCTGTGATAGAATCACTAACCAATTAATATTTAACAGAAAATATCACATACAACTGAGAGAAGAGGAACATGATCGGTCGACCGTGAATGAGCTACGTATATATACAGATGGATCCAAAACAGGGTCTGGCTCAGGCGCTGGCATATTCTCTCTTGATCTCAACATCAACATACACCTACCCTTGGGCACACAGAGCACGATCTTTCAATGTGAATGTGTCGCCTTAACCGAAGCAGCCAGAGCCGTGCAACGGCTAGGGATTAATGACTTTTGCATTAAATTCGTATCCGACAGTGCATCCGTGCTGATGGCGCTCGGAAACAAAAAAACCAACAGCAAACTAATACTGGAGTGTCATGAAGCACTGGAGGTCATAACCCGAACCAATAGGGTTACCTTGCAGTGGATAAAGGGACACAGTGGTTCTTTCGGCAATGATGCTGCTGACGAACTTGCGAAAAGAGGCTCCGGAATGATGCCTGCTGGCCCGCATCCGCTCCTTCCTTTGCCCTTCTCGCTGGTGCGAACCTGGATTCGCCAGAGATCCGCTGAACTCCAGCAACAACGATGGTCGCATGGTGCGGCCTGCAGACAGTCCAAAGTGGCTCTGCCAGCAGTAAACCCGCAACTGACAAAGCGACTACTAAACTTAAATAGAACCAACCTTAAAATAATGATAGGGACAATAACGGGTCATTGCCTCCTAAATAAACATCTTTTTGTCCTAGGCGCGACAGACAGCCCCCTGTGCAGAGGCTGTTTCAGCGCAGAGGAAACAGTCACCCACGTAGTCCTGGAATGCGAGGCTGTGGCTAATCAACGTGAAAAAATCCTCGGAACGGTGAGGTCGCTCCGGGAAGCCTGTGAAGTGCCCAGGAGACTGTGCTTCTGGAAGGAGCTAGGCTGGCTAAATTAGCCAGGACTCGTACGCACAACGGACCAACCACGAGTCTAATTGCGGAGAAAGGAGTCCTTCTACCCTAACCCTAACCTTAAAATATAATAACTAAAATATATTATTAAAGTGAGTCCCTTTAAAATATTTTAGTACTAACATATTTGTATAAAGTCAGCAATAAGTGCGAGCAATATGCTAGCATTAAATATTAAAAATATATAAATGTTAAATTGATACCTGTTATAAACAAATCCTGAATTACATGAAAGTAGGAATTTTTTGTAGCAATATGAGCGGTGGTCTGTCGACGTGGCGACATGTGGTGGTGATAGCGCGCGTTAATATTACAGGTGCTAGTGATCTATTGTTTGTACGTGGTGTGGTGTTAGCTATAGGCGACTCAAGATCGTATATATATTATTAGTATATTCGAAATATAGTAAACTAGTAGTCTTAATATTAGTCCAAATATTTCTGAATAAGTAATTTTTGTATAAGATTTTGTCTTCTCTGTGCTCTACGGCTTAAAATCTTGGACGCTATGCACTGAGAGAGACTATGTTCAAAAAACTACCTACAGACCTAGAACGCTTCCGTTCTAGGTCTGAGTTTATCGACGTATGCTTAAAATATCTTGGACAGACCGCATGCGAAATACAACCGTGCTGGACAGAATGCAGAAGAACAAAAAAAGTACTTATAACGGTTAAGAAAAGGAAACTTCAGTATTTCGGACACGTTTTACGTAACACCAAAAAATACGATCTCCTTCAACTAATCATACAAGGCAAAGTGGCAGGTAGAAGGAGACTTGGCTGCAGACGCACGTCTTGGATGTAGAATCTTAGACAATGGTTTGGTTAAATCACCAAGTCATTGTTCATAAGCGCGGCATTCAAAATTAAAGTTGCCATGATGATCTCCTTCGCACTATAAGAATAAGAAGTCAGGTATCTTTACTCCTCTGTCTGTACGAAACTCCTCTCAACAGTAAGACATCTATTGTCTATGTCAAGTTTATTATTTTACACGTTTATAAACAAATCTTTTCTCCATTATAAAATATAGAAATAAATCATGCATAGCTATAAAATAATAAGTTTTTTTAATTAAACTGATTACATAACTGATGTTACCGATTAGTAAAAATAAAAATCGCTACCTCTTCCAACAAACACGTCAAAACAAAGGAACGTGTGAGGCAAGAACACGCGAAATATTTGTTAGAATAACTCTTAACACATGTGCCGATACATTGATTTACGCATTTTAATATTCTTCCTTTAAACCTTACGTTCATATATTCGGTAGGTATACATTCATTTATATTATTAATGGGGAAATCTCACCACTAATTATCATTAAATAAATGTGAGGAAATGAAACTAGAAACTACTACTAAACGGAACTTAATTTGAATTTACGAATCTTTCCTCAAATCATTCATAATAAGTTATCTTAATTCAGAATAGCCATGTAACAATACGTTAGGCTATAGTAATTTAAATTCAAATTTTATTAAATAAGACGAATACCTCTTCGTATTGACGCAATCGGTTAAACATTGGGGTACAAAGCAATTTTCACGTACCTCGACATCTTTTTCGCGTTATCTCCACAACTGGTTTTTTACGATACTTAGCAAACTTTTTGCGTAGAATGGCTCAAACTTTCAATTTTCCTGTCATTAAGTCTCTTAACGCGTTCCACGGAAAGTGAGAAAAAAATTCCAGCAATCAAAAATACGAGTTTGATCGAGGGGCGTTATGATGTTTTACACGGGAACTTTTTTTATCAAAATCAGTGTGATTCTGATAAAACACTTAATGAACACAGATAGTAAGTTTTGCTGGTTTAAAATCTTTAACTAACTAACAGCCATATCATTGTTCTCTCGGAGTCTAAATCAATTCTAAATAATAAAAAAGCACTAATCAGGGATTAAGTCTGGATTAAAATGAATTTTACCCATAACATCACATAATATACAGATTTTAATTCTTATTAAGGTGCCGTACCGTAGAAACATTTCCATTTTTTCCCGACCTGAGGGTTGGTAGACTACAAAGAGATCTTATCAGAGCACGTAAGTAAAACCGTGCATTAACACCTACCACCAAACACTCTTTGATGTTGTGATGTAATCTCTGGCACGGGTTGGAATAATGCTCTACTCAAAGTTATTATAGACTGGCTTTTGTTTTCATTTCAAATTGATTTGTAATTGATGAAATTGAAATGTAAGTACTATAATAACGAAATTCCACCCGTATTACCTCAACGTCCGCCGTTTCACAACTGAGCGTTTTTAGGGCAGTTTTTGACGCGAACCACCGCTATATGGCACCTGCCCACTGAAGTATTTCCGATCCAATTCGACTTAGGGTCCTTTAAGAAAAGAGCAACGCACTCGCAAGCCTTCCAGTATTGAGGTGTCCATAGGCGGTAGTGTCACTAAACATCAGATGAGCCTCCTACCGTTTGACCCCTGTTCTACAAATAAAAAAAATCTGCCTAGATCTTATCTTGGTAATTTTCTGGCAATTTGGTACCTTAGACAAATCGTCGATCTTTGATTTAAATACATGTCACTTTTCTTAATTACGTCACAAATATGCATTCATCTTTTAAATATATCTACTGTACTCCACTCACAAATATTTTTAAAATCTTTGATATTAGCACTAGCAGTATATGTGTGATTAACAGAAATATTGGAAATGCTGTCATTATATACTGACCATTTTATTCTGTAAGAAACTTGGTAAATACTACTCGTAAAATGTATAAACGTATAGTTTCTAAAAACAATGTAGGGGAGTATTCACTGTTCAGTCGCATTACAGTAGTATTTGCCACAATAGAAGTCTTTTGGGTCCTTTGTCGCATCAGTTTGATTAACTTTGATCTAGGTGAGTACACTAATGGATTGTTGGAAAGAGTTCTCATCACCTGAAAGGCTTGTTCTAGATCAGACTAGATGTAATTATGGAATTAGAGCTACAACAGCCTGATTCGAAGTAGTTTTGTTGCGTTGCTTTTTACGACACCGACGTTTCAAAACAATTCTAAATAAAAAGAGATATATTTTTATTTACTGCCATTGAATCGCGTTTATGGAATGGACTTTTCTTCCTACGTGCGCGTACACACTTATACCGTGACAGATATCATTGTGAAACCCGCATGCCCAAAAGGCTTATTAATACAGTTTATCAATACCATTTTGTCCTTGACTTTTAGAACAGTAGAATATAACTTAAATACGAGGCTTGAATAAAATAATGGGTCATAATACATTTCTGTATCTTTTTTTTACAGTATAGGAAACGAGCCTACGGGACGCCCGACAAGGACAGTTATCGCAGCCCATGGTCACTTATTCATAGTGGGTGCGTTGCCAGTCTTGATACTCTTCTTTTTAGAATTGGAGATCGTATCTCCTAGGGAAGACCCCCACCGGGAGCCGATTCTACAGTTCGCTGATTCGAAAAGTTCGCACTTTCAAATGAAAGACCGTGGAAGACTTCCAGCCATGATGATCACAAAATAAACCACTCAACAAACGCTGAAAAGAGCATAATCAAGTGATAATTATAAAATAAAACTATAATTTTGTAGAACCTATATTCCATGTATTTCAACAAACTAACATCAGTACAACAACCTATGGTCTAGACTAGAAAATTCCATTACTTAGAGCCTTGATCTTTTATTGCGATCGTGGGAGGTGGGTACCAAAGGCTTGGAAACCATTTTCATTGGCCTCGTATGTAACCAAGTATAGCTTGCCGTTGACACCGGGGTATTGGAAAGATCCACGCACGTCCAGAACCTCATCGTCGGTGCCAATATTCCTCAGATGACCTTCCTCCTGACTCACGATACCATTGGAAGTCTCATACCTGAAAAATACTTTTATAAGAAAATTATGTAAAACTTACGATCGTCAAACATGATTCCAAATAACTGCCAGTTCTCAAATCAAGGGTAATTGTGATTCCATGAAATAGTCAATCAAATAAATTGATCCCTTGATTATATGTGTTATTTGATTGTAATAGTTGCAGCTCCATAGAAACGTTTCGTAAAACAAATCACGTGGTGATTTAAAGGAGTGACGGATTGTTTATGGCTCTCTTAATTATCTCTTCTTTATCTATTATCTCTTCTCGTCCTTTCTACCTCCTCGAGAACTGACAGTAAAATTAAATTTAGTAGCAACTCTTTTACGTTCATAATTCTTCAGAGTTACCTATATTAATAAGTTATGTCTAAGCAAACTAATGTTTTATAATTAGTATAGAACGTGAAATAAAATTTGTTTCTATGTTTGTTTTATTTGAAATTAATGGTAACCATGACAACAAATAATTGTAATTTAAGCCGATGTATTACACAGCGAAAATGTCTTAATTAACTGATGATATATTTGTCTACATCTACGAACTATTGAACTGCTAGATATAGATCTTTCTTTAATGTTTTCTTTTATATGAGTAACGATATACATACGTGTATTTGTATCCATCAATTCCGCTATTCTCACTGTCGTATTGGAGTACAACGGCATCCTTTTCGGCGGGAAAGGTGACAGCCGCTGCCACGTACAATATGAAGACGAAAAACTATTCAAACGAAATAAGTTCGCATGTAGAAATTGATTATTTTGTTAAGTTTTTACTCTAAATTTCAATAATTAACGTGTTTCTTTTTAATGATTACTTACTACTTAGTCAATGTGATAGAAGAATAGCACATGCAAGTGCCTTATTATTATCAAACGTAGATACGTGTTTTTTACTGTTAGGATATTATTCCAAGTGAAAAATGGTTGGTAACCATGGTAACAAATGCGGTGTTATTTTAACTCTATTTTATTATTGAGTTGACGGATCTTTGAACCATTTATTTTGGAGGCTCTGAGTATATGTGCTGCGATTGAAGTACATTACTACATTTGTCCAATGAATTTAAGGAATCACTAGTATTTTTATTAAGAGCTTTATACTTGAAATTTAGTTTTAATCACCCGTATTAAAAGAGACGCTTGCTTACTCACAGATTTCATTGTGGTGAGGCGAATGTCCGTGAGGATAGCGGTAAACTGTGATTAGAATATATATTTCGCACTTATATACTTTTGATGAGCATACATCTAAATTTTCCCACAGTAAATTTACTAGTAGTACTTGTTTTTAAGGAACATAATATATCTCTAAAATTATTAGATTACTTTTAATTTTCCTTTACTCGAACTCGATGTTTCAATGTTTCAAATAAACATACCTAACAAACTTCAGTTGGACATTAAACAGCATAGTATAAAAAAATATCTTAAAACTTAATAATAATTTAACTATAACTTAGTATCCAATGAATTTTCTGTCTATCTCCACTATAACACGCTTATTAAGCAATTTTATTGTTTAGTTGCCAAAATTATAAGTATTTTCCTCAATAAAACTCGCTGCCGTCTGATTTATACAAAAACTATTTAATTAAAATAATAACAACAAATCTTCATCAAAATATAGTCTTCGACTAAATTTCAAATCGATATAAAAGATATCAAAAAGCGCCTTAACGCAATCAAATTATCATAATAATTAATTACCGGCGCAGCCTTGACATTCACTAAATATCAAACCGGCTCATCAGTCTGTGGTAAACCTGCTATTATGGTGATACCAAATCGAGTAATATGATATGCGTTTTTAGTTTCATCAATCGAAACTCACTTTCACTAAGCTAACTTAGAAAAAGTGAAATGACCTTCCACAATCTGTGTTAACGTATTTCATTTTGCGATCAAAGCCTTCCCAGTGTTTTCTGCTCTTATTAGTGCTATAAACCACCTGGAACATGGATTTAGCGTTAAAAAATATTTAGCGTTAAACCTCAATATCTAAGTTATTGGGCCACTAGGCCAGTAGTGTTGGCCTGATGGCTTCAGCGTGCGACTCTCATCGCTGGGGTCGTAGATTCGAACTCCGGCATTGCACCAATGGCCTTTTTTATATGTGCGCATTTAACATACACTCGAACGATGAAGTAAAACATGGTTAGGAAACCGGCTTGCCTTAGACCCAAAAAGTCGACGACGTGTGTCAGGCACAAGAGGCTGATCACCAACTAGCCTATTAGATTGACAAATGATCATGAAACAGATTTCTGAGGCCCAAACCTAAAATGATTATAGCGCCACTGGTTTTTTAATCTATACTATTGAAACCGGTGTCGGTCTAACTTATTAATCGAATTAAACGATTCGATAAAATTCAAAACCTAATGGGCATGTGAGCTAATAAGAAAATTATGACTTATGATTCAAGCTTTATCGAAATTTGATCGTATGCGATAGTGAAACGATTGTAGTTACATCACTCTTCGCACTCTTCAAAAGGCTATTCCTAAATTTGCGACTGCGATTGGTCCCAATATTTAAGCTTTGACATTTGAATGATGAGGTGCAATAGAAACTGGGCAAATTGTACACAAAAACTGTTTAGGCAAATTGTAATAGTAAATCCTTTCGTTTCGTGTAACAGAAACCTTAAATAAGTTGGTAAGTGTTACTCAACAAGGTCATGGCCCAGTGCTCAAATAAAGCTTAAAAGCTTACGTTGGCGAAAATTTGCGATTTTTTAACAGTAATTAAATTCAATTGATGACATAACAATAGCATATTATTGTAACTTTTTTATAGATTGTATTTGTCGTTAAGTTAGTAATTCGATATGACTTAATTTTTTTAGATAGATTTAAATATATATTATAGCAGAGCAAGTACAATGCTGGTATTATTATCGTTTTGATAAACTATTTTTATAGGATTATAAATTTTGACACGATATAAATATCAATCAGATGTAGAGCCAAAATATAAATGACCAAATTTGTATTGTATAAAAAACAGTGATAAAATTCAACATACCAACGATAGGATTGAAATTGTAATGAGGTTGCCAATTGAAGATGGTAAGGTCACAGATTACCATACCGGCCAAGCCGGCACTTTTGACTATACAAAATGTCGCATTCAAACATAATTATAAAGATATTATCATATCCAGAATATTGAATATTAATAAGGAAATAAACCTTTAATAATTTTGAATTATTCTGATTAGTTTAGGCAATAATGGCTGTAGGCGGTAATAAAAAATAGAACAAATGAAATTTAAATAACTTTGTTTATTAACAACATAAAAACCGTGTGGTATCACAGAATCGTTTGACGATCAACAGAAGATGGAAGGGGTGCTGAGTATTTTGGACTAGATTAAAGCTAATTTAGTGACTTATTGGGGGGCTTGGGGAAGGTGAGCTCCGGAGGCCTGGAAACCAAGCTCGTTGGCGATGTAGGTGACGGTGTAGAGGACGCCATCGGGACCGGGGTAAGAGAACTCTCCGCGAACTTCCAAAGCTTCGTTTTCGGTTCCGATGTTCTTGAGCACACCCTGTTCTACTCTCTTGATTCCGTTGGATGTCTCCACACTATATTTCATAAAAATAACATTTTAGAATTAGAAATGATTATAATTAAAAGGGTATTGTTAAGTTGGTCTAAATAAAAGAAGCCGAAAACACTTTAAAGGAAACAGAGAGTAATAGGTAAGTTGTATACTTACGCGTTGTTGTAGTCTCCAACACCGATGTTGTCAGCGTCGTATCTCAAGATCTGGGCATCCGCATCAGGAGATGCTGGAGCAGCGACGGCCGCAGCCACGAAGAGAGCGAATACGATGAACTGTAATAAGATGTGATAATTAATCCAAAGTAGTTCCCGAAATAGTAAAAAGATATCAGGAATTAGAAATCAAAACGTACGGATTTCATTTTTGGATGATTGAAAGGTTGTTGTTGTTAATAGATGAAAGGCTCACAAGCAACTGATGCCTGCTGAATCGAGACGCGGGTTTTTATATGAATCAAAGCAGTACGACAAGGACGCGTTGTGACATTTGAACTTAACGTCTACGGTCAGCGATCCGCTTGTATTAAAGGTGCTCCGAGACATGTCCGGTTAGACGAAGGATCTCTTGGAATTCATTTGGTATTTCTAATACATTCCTTTAAATTATTTCAGTTAATTAATAACAACAATACCCACTTGACTAGGGCACTTTACTAGGGCTCAAGCAAATAATATAGAACATTTTCTTACGATGCTAGCAATTGTAAGAAAAGAAAATTAAGTTTAATTTAAGCTGTAAAAGTTCAGTTGGGCGTGGATAATACACATTTCTGTGTTTTAAAGTTTGTTTGATCAACCTATTAGTGTTAACTAGGGAAACAAATCCAAGACATCTGCGGTTCGGTTTTATAAGTGTACATATAAGTCATACTAAACTGTTTAGCGTTACTTAGCCAATTTTTACTTAGTTTATTACTTTCTTTGATATATATTTATTTAGTTGAATAAAATCATTTTATTTTACCAATAAGTTAATATTATAGTATTAACTATTTAAAATTTTTTAATGGTAAAAAATATTTATAATAATTAGTAATAAGTTAAATTTTTATAAAACATTTAAGTAACTAAAGTGAGTGAAGAAGTAACTAACTACGCTGTGAAAGTGTTATTAATTCTTTATTTATTTTTCTACATATCGAACTGTTATATTAAATAACTATAGTATTGTGTTCTAGAATATAAGAATAGTTAAGTAAGGGTTAGGAACATATACATAATAATGACGGTTTTAGTTAGTCATATTTACTTGACAAGTTCATAGCGAACATCATATTTGAAAAGATTTCCTCAAGGAATAGCGATATATTTTTTAAAGTCACTTTTTTCTGTGAAAATTTTATTTCAAGTTTAAAACGTCTTGAGAGGACATATTGTTAGTGTTAGCCAATGTTTTGTCTTTGTTTGACACTAAGAGACAGTATGAAATTAAAATATGTAGTTTAGTGAAGTTTCCACGAAATATATGATTAAATTGATTACATGTTTAGTTGCTAAATGCATGACCTATGTATTATACTTGTGTAATAAGTTCACACAACTTTATTTATTTGACCTCTGTTATATGCGATTACCTAATTATTTTTTGGAGTTTAGACTGAACACACTTTTAGGTAATATTCAGGATTATCTTAAAGACAGAGGCGTTTATTATGTAAGGTTTTCGATATCTCAAAAAATCTCGAACCAATCTGAAATTATCTTTTGTTGATCTATCACTGGTAGTCCCTTAATAATCAGCGTCTGGTGATTCTTCACAAATTGAGGGGACTCTTAAAATGCTCAAAAATGCTTAGCTTCCTTTCAGGTGGCACAATAGGGTGAGGTCAAAAGATATGGTTCACATATGTAGTTCAAGTATGGCGTGTAAGTTATACATCTCGCCTCCAGAAATATGTGTATTTTGATGAAGCGCAGACAGTTCCTCTGAATTTCCTGATTTAAAATATTATCTCGATAAGAGATATATCAGTCTCAACTATAATTTAATTCCAACAAGTTAAACTGATACCCTTCTCTTTTCCTCTTTAAAGTCGGTAAAAACTGAATTTTAAAAGTTAGAATTACAACATCATAAGTGGATCAAAACTCATAAAATACATAATAATCTTAATGTCAGCTATGACGCAACGTCGATTTGTCTTGTGTATCTGCCAATTTAGTTTCATTGTATCAAAAAACTATCAATATCTATTATATTACTAGCTGACCCGGCGAACTTCGTACCGCCTAACAGTCAATGAATGTCGTGTTACTTTTTAGCTGAACTAATTTAGGCTTTGATGAACTAAAACAATATACAAAATAATATATTTATATAGATAGAAACAAAAAAGTATTTTATTATGATGAATGATGATGAAAACATACTGTATACAGTATGAGAATAAAAATAAAAAAATATAAAAAATAATAATTAAGTACTTCAAACTCATGTCAGAAAAAAATGATTGAAAACTATGTTGTAATTGGGAAAAAAATAAAACTCGATTAATTATTAATAGACTTTATTCAAGACTTTGTGATACGACATTCTTTGTTTTTTGGTCAGGCGCAAGAACAAATAAAGCGGATGGTTTGCCGACACGTGAGCATGCCACGTACAATTGACCATGAGAAAAACATGCATTTTCTAGATTGAGGCCACAAATAGTCAAGGATTGGCCCTGTGATTTGTTGATCGTCATGGCGAAGGCAAGACGAATCGGGAATTGAATTCGTTTAAACTCAAAGGGCATATCCGTTGGGATCATCGGAATCCTTGGAATAAGAACTTCGTCATCTTTAAATTTTCCTTTAAGTATCGACGCGTGAATCACATTGCTCATCAGTTTTCTTATCACCAAACGCGTTCCATTACACAGTTTTGGTTGGTTTAAATTTCTAAGCATGATGACTACCGAGCCAACTTTAAGTTTTAAATTGTGCGGTGGTAAACCAGGCACATCCAAGGAGTTTAAAAATTCAGTTGGATAATTAGTGGCTTCTTATTCGTTTGTTACACAGTCGATAGATTTGAATGAATACAGAGTACCTACTATTTGATTTTGAATTATAAAATTGAGGTCATCTACATCTTTATTTTTAGCGGCCAAAATTGCTCGCTCACTTAACCATTTAGTATTTTTGTGGTTAGCAATGATATCCGGGAATACTTTGTTGATAAGCTCGTCTTTTGATGATACGAAATTGCAAAAATTTGGAGGAAATGAAATCAAACCGCTCGATTTGTCAACAGGAACACGGCCATTACCGATAGTCAGCAATTGCTTCGAGAAATCATCAGCAGATAGATCGTTCAACAATGCAACTCTCATATTTACAGACAGTTGAAGTTTCTTTACATATCGCCACAGATTTGATGCTTTGAGGCAAGCGTTTATTTCGTCG
Source organism: Pieris macdunnoughi (assembly GCA_905332375.1). Classification (NCBI taxonomy): domain Eukaryota; kingdom Metazoa; phylum Arthropoda; class Insecta; order Lepidoptera; family Pieridae; genus Pieris; species Pieris macdunnoughi. The sequence continues at coordinate 7,249,851 of CAJOBZ010000007.1, forward strand.
GCAGCAGTAGATCTTGGAATGACTGGTAGTGTTTGTCGGAAATCGCCAGATAATAAAATCATTGCACCACCAAAACATCTCGAGTCATTGCGCAGATCTTTTAATGTTCGGTCTAGTGCTTCCAATGCGCGTTTGTGCGTCATTGTGCATTCGTCCCATATGATGATTTTTGATGCTACTAAAACTTTGGCCATTGCGGAGTGTTTCGAAATGTTACATGTCGGTTGTTCAGTAGTTTGAAGGTTTAATGGCAATTTTAACGCTGAGTGAGCCGTACGGCATCCGTCTAACAATGTGGCCGCTATTCCAGAAGAAGCAATTGCTACCGCAATTTCGGATCTCGCACGTACAGTGGCCAAAATCAATGACATGAGGAATGTCTTCCCTAGTAGTTCCCTTCCCTGTAGTTCCACCGGGGGCATCCAAAAAAAATAAGCCGCCATTTCCATCATCAATTGCATTAATCAGTGTATCATAGACTTCCCTCTGCTTAGGATTCAACAGAGGTACATTCGTTTGAACTGATTGGATTAGTAAAATAAAGTTGTGGCTTAAAGGTCTCAGCAACCAGGCCATAAGCTCCAAAAAAAAAAAATAGTTGTTACACTCTTTGACAGGATTGGACAACAATTAATGTTTGACATGTAATAAACAAATCAGCATCTATTGAAATGATTAAGTATTCATTACACATATCGAGTTTTCATTATTTTTAAGATGTATTCTGCTATTCGGGACGGAAACAAATCCAACAAATCAAAAACCATGGCAATCGGTCCAGCCGTTCTCGAGTTATAAGTGTTGTAACAAACACGACTTTCTTTTATATATATAGATTGTATAACATTGTCTTATAATAAAGATCTGTTAAGTAGGAAATACAATTAGTTGTGGATATAAATTTATTTTAATAATATAATTACTAATAATTAATACTATTATAATATAATTTCATATTAATTGTTGTATAGGTACCTGCTTAACATAGATAAGTCTTCCTTCTGAGGTACGTCGCTGCAGAATCAAATGTTTAGTAGACAAGTGATTTAAGTGATTATAGGATGTATTTTGCCAGCTATTGTGACAATTATATACTAGTTTAAATTGGTTATAAAATTATAAAGGGAAAATTAATTTGTTTAATTGTTAATTTAAATTAAATTTGCTGACATTAAGATTATTATGGATTTTGGTAGGTAGCTAATTTTCGATACCTTCATTGTGTAGACTGTAGAGCAAAAAAAATATTAAACATCAATCAACAATTTGAATAAATAAATAAATTTTAATTTGATTGATAATTATTTGTACATAAAAACTGCAAAACGCGCGCCGCATTCCCTAAAAAATATAGAATCTACTTTTCCTCAACGAATTACTTAAGATCTATTACAATTATTACATAAGACGTCATTGTGATGATAAATGCATGGTATTTGAGGCTGGTATTATGTCACTGAGGTCAAACTGGTCGGTACAATACACATTGCAATAACTTATATTAGAAAGTTGGTAAATATTCATGGTTTACTTTAAATATGGTATTTTGATAAATTTTACAGAATTAATATTGTAATATGAACTTAATTTTTTACTTTATATATTATTTGGTAACCTGTTTATTTTCGATATTCATTTCAAAACTGTAAAGACTGGACACTTTTTAGATCGAAGCATAAATATACTGTAGAGGTTTTATGCTACTTTCCTATAGAATATTTTATTACTACGATTTTGTACAACTAAAAGTATTATTGTAATATTACTACTACAATTTAGAAATAATCATTATTAGCACAGTAAATAAAAAAAAAGGCTGCGTGTACTTATGTACACGCGTAAGAAGTTATACTTCTTTGGCATTATTAAAAATAGTTTTTGATTGCATGCAAATAATTAATTACAATTAAATAATCAAAGACTGGAAAAGGAGTCATTATAGTCAATTAAGTTCAGTTTACATTTGAAAAATTAAATAAATAATTATTTATTATTATTCTCTTACATTAAGCGTAACATAAATTCTATTTAGTTAAAAGTATATATTATTATATATTTAGAACATCTCTACCAAACACTAAGAAGTATGTTGTAGCTTTGGCAGTATTGCACAATATAAAATTAATAAATTTCTTTGAAAAAATAATCAAAACTCCTTTATTTGTTTAAAAGGTAAATGACAAATGTCACTATGGTCATTCAAAATTCTTGGCATACGAACTTCACGCATATTCTATTTCTTTTTACTTGTAGATTGTCTTATTCCTATCTCGCTCGCGCACGCTATAATCACACTCCCAATTTTGTGTCACAGGTGCGCGCGCATCGTAAAATTTCACTCTCATAAATTTTTCATAACGCGCCTAAAGAAGTATAACTTCAATAACTTGAAGTATTGAATAAAAATATTTATAATCTGCGTTACATTGGTTTTGTTAAAATAAGTCAGATTTATGACAAAGAAATTATGATTACGACTACGCTTACACCTTAGTACAAAAGATAAATTATAATCCAAAACATTTGAAAAGTGCAATTTCATTGTAAATTTAGTCATATTGTATACTTAACTTATATAATAATTATGTTTCTTGATTTAGATTAAACACGTATTTGGCGGAAATAATAATTGCTTGTTAGGAATTGAATTCAAGATCTTCTTTACCTCTGCGCGCCGAGCAGGCATTAACGTACAGTAGTAAACGATTACCCGAGCTTAATCATATTAAAGAATGCGGCCTTCGTTGTATATTTTAAACAATTTACTTCACACCATTTCTTGTGTCAAAATAATTTATTCAAGGTGCATTTTTGAGGAGCCCACGTTTATGAGCAAATCATTTGTAATCTTATTGGTTTGTGCGTTGGTCCATGTTTTCAATGTAAATTGAACTCAAATATAAATAAGACGAGCATACACTTATAGTTTGTAAATTACTAAATATATTTTTCATTCGTTAGTTATTGCTTGCAGTTTATTAAGATTATTTAAAAATATGTAACACTCTGTGTAATTTCTTAATAACGCTCTATTGGGATAGTATTAAATTAAATGTTATTATTCAAATTGTTAATTAAAGACGAATTGACTATATTTTGAGACTTTAAGGTTGTACTAATTAGAAGCAATTTCGCCTTTTCTTGCTTCAAGGTTCTTCTTCTGGTGCCACTTTATTGTTTAAGGTTGGCTGTTAACAACTAAAAAGCTCCTCGGCGAATGTGTTGCCGGTCCACTCCCGTATGTTCCGCAACCACGACTTCTTCCTTCCACCAGCCCATCATTATAAGCTGGAGGCTTAGCTTATTATTAAATAAACATACATATTTTATTCCTAATTATACTTTTCCTACATTAGACCAATAGGAGTTATATTAATACCGCGTCAATGCTAGTGTATGTACTGCCTTAACTTGAAGATTACCAAACAAGTTCAATGTCAACTAGTAAATAATTTGGGCAATTAGTGATCGAGTGATATATGGTTAGGTCGGCATTTATATATATTTATTCCAAGATTAAAACTACATTATACGATTTTTTCCATTTTGATTCCGAATAGTTTTAGTTCAAGCAAGCTCTAATTTAGTAGTTAAATAAATACACCATAAGTTTTGAACAAAATTTAAAAATCTGATAAATTTGAGTCACATATTCAAAGATTAGTAAAAATGTCTATATTATATAATTCAACCATTGTCAAGATCCATCTCCTCCATTAGAACACTAGATTTAAAAGTGCAAGTAGGTCAGAATGACACATAATTTCGCAACTTTTAAAAGTATTTTAATTGTGCAAGTTATATATAAATCTATATGTACTAGGACATCTTGAATCCAATGTGGGTGACGTCAACCTTCAGATTATGCAAGTGTGACGCGCCTTTATTTATTAGCAGCATTTTGTCTTTTAAAATTTTAAATTAAATTTGTGTCTTCTTTATAAAGAATTTAAGTTTTTAAACGTTAAAATTTGTTTATAGTTTTATTTTCTTTAGGCATCTTCTTAAACATTATATAAGTTTAATTATATGACGAATAATTATAAAAAAAACAATTACTAGTTATAATTTAATCAATCATACAATTTCTTCCGGGCTTATGCACTGAATAAGCTATGACCCTTGATCTGATATTCTGCACCTCCTGCTGTCCTGGTACGCAAATATAACATAGTAATAAAACATTATTTGACAAGCAATGTTTTTATATTTATTTTCTTAATACAATTAATAATAATCCAGTGACGTTACAACACCAAATGGGTACACATTCGTTTCTTTGAGCATATTTACTTTTATACATGTAGGTAATCAGCCTTCTGTCTGACACGTGTTGTCGATTTTTGGATTTGAGACATACCGGTTTCCTCACGGTTGGATGCGCACATAGACAGAAAGTTCATTGGTGTATGGTCGGGGATTGAACCTACGGGCTCAGGAATGAGAGTCGCATACTGAAGCCACTGGGCCAACTCTGTTTCAATACAATTAATATTTATTTTAATTACTTTATTTTTTAATAACAGACAAATTATAAGAAGCAATAAATCAAAGTAATATATTTCATTTTGACATTATTATACCCCGAACGATATCCTGTCTATAACAAATTGCCTTTATAAGGAACTTGATTTCGGCAAACGTTTTCATACTAAATATACACATGACGTTCGACTCCCGAACGTCTGTACATAACTGTCCAAACATTTTCTTGGGGTCAAAAAGGCTAAACTACAGTAACACACCTTTATAAGTTGAAAAATTACTTGAAATTATGAACCTTCATCATCCATTTAAAGGTCGTTAACTAAGCAAATATTTGGACATTATAATAAATATTATTTGCATTATGCTGTTGGTAGTGACCATCTTTGCGAGCTGGGGCCTATAATAGGACTTTAAACGTCCTGTGATTAGCCTTCTATCGCGGACAGAAAATATACAAAGAGATGACTACTCTGACTAAACTAAAGTAACAAACAAAATAAATCTATATCATAAGGTTGTGTAAGGGTGTGTGAATTAATTGAATTTAAATTCTACCTCAAATGGCTATGAATAACGCCGTAATTAAGGCTTTTTAGAAATTTAGAAACAGCTATTTTAATTTCTTTTTATTTTGACTGTAAATATTTAAGGAAGAATTCAGTTTATTGTACAAAATTGGCCAAAGAAAGCTGAAAAACTTATGAGAATCTTGCGAGCGAAATAGATTTTATTTGCAAATTTTGTTTTGTTAGTTTGTGTGATGGGGTCAAAGGGGTTATTGTGAGATATATGTGTGTCTATTAAAAGCTAGGTGTTATATATCAGGTCAAATTACGGCAAGGATATAAATTTTGTACTAAAACTACATTGACGTAAGTTGTATATGAAATTAATAATATTTTTTTTATTGGTACGAAATCGGCGGCGACCACTAGTGATAATTCAAATTATAATCAAAATGCCCCACAAATCAAGTTTGATAGCATCATCTATGCCTCAAGGCTTAATAAGTTGTATTTTATTGGTTTATAAATACATAATATAAGATAATGTCATTTTAAATTTAGGATTAGACGCGACCATGAAAGTGGATTGTGGACGTTGTTTATCGATTAGAATTTTAATGAAACCAAATCTGCGTTTTATCAAAGCATTAATATTTTGTTGTCCGGGACGTATTGACGTTACAATTATATATATTTTATTTAATGAAAAAACTTTTATTTATTGATATTTAATATTTATTGAAATGCATTAAACAATATAGATCTATTTAAAATCATTATTAATCATTGATGGAATTCGAAATTTCAGCCTCGTCTCATCCAAATCTGTCTTAGAAAAACCTACTAGATTTTCGTTGTTGCAATTTTTGATCATTATTTAATATGATTAACGAAATTATACTATTCATCCTGCCTCCATTTTTGACCCTGGTTCATTTTCTTACCTTTTCCGCCAGAGCAACGTTATTTTCTCCTTATTTACCTCTGGGTTCTAGGCTAATAATTACATTTATTTGGTATTTGATAACATATTATGAGTCGACACGTGAAAGCCTGACATTCTCATCTGCAAATGCCACAACTATTTCCAAAGAGTTGTCGTAATACACACTTGATCGATTACTTAGCGATTCATTTTTTGCAGTCACGCAATTAGTACAACAATTTAGTTTTATGTTTATTCATTCTAAATTTCGCATTTATCTGTTACTGTAATAACGCAACATTAGATTCAAGTACTGATGACAAATGCCGTAAATTTTGTCCCCAAAGTATGGCGTTACTCTATGAGCGTTAATATGTATAGAAAGACAAATCCATTGATGTACCGTTGAGGTTACTACAGCTCTGCGTAAAATCATACTAAGACGTAATAAGACATATAGGTTTTATCATTATCATTCGAACATTTAAAAAAAAACATTCTGATACTATATAAAATTATATCTACAATAATTGGTAGTTTGTGCGTCTTTTATGAAGATTTAACTTTTATTCAGAAAAGGCAAACTCACTATTATGATTACAAATATATTTCTCATATGTCTATTAGTTAATATCAGACAGCAAATTATGTGAAATATTAGCCATTTGCGAAGCTCACTAATTTGCATTCAAAGGACACACGAGTGAATCAATTCAAGGCGAAATATCTTTTTGGCTTATAATATTTTATTAAGTTGTTCATGCCTTTTTTGAATTAGGGCACTTTGTTCGCAGTCATACGATTAACCTACACGAATATAAGAATATTTAAAATCAAAATGGCTTTTATCACTAACTTTATTAAAATTTTAAGGTTAAGTCATATTTAACTAAGTTTAATGAACATTATGAACTCGAAATAGTTAATTTAAAACTGTATTTAAGTGATGTCACTTTATGTTTAAAGAAGTTTATTCTCATTTAAGACATACATGTTACTTACATTAAAAAAAATAAAAAATATTAAAAACATAAAAGTAAAATATATCACGCCACCGTCAGGCGTATTCTAAACGAGTCCACTGCTACTTTTTCCCGTATCTCAGGAGGCAAGCTGTGTCACTATATGTCACTTTATATATCTATATATAATATTAGGTCCTTACATAAATGTCTAAGACTACTGCTCCAACAGATTACTATTTTTTTCGAAATTTGGATAACTTCTTGCAAGATAAAAAATTCAATTCTGATGGGGCAGTCAAAACCGCCTTCAAAGATTTTATTGATTGCCGTCCGAATAGTTTTTTTAGTAACGCGATCAATAAACTACGATATAAGATGGCAAAAGTGCATATATAGCAATGGTACATTCAAATCTACTTTTTGTTCCTCCCACACAAAACGCCAAATATTACGAGTATATCGAAACTTCTTTGGCGACATCAAATTAACGCTTAGTGATTAATATATATAATTGTTTTATTTTGAACCGAGTACTAATAAGTTGAATCAAATCGAATGTAATGATCAAGATAAAAATACGCCTTTATGTAAATGCTAAAAATCTTTAGAATTCCGCTAAGTTAATTAAAAATCTGATAATCAAAGTATATCACACCACCTGAAAAAAATACGACAAATTGAGATCAGAGAGAACCTTATCCCTTTTTAAATTGGGTTAAAGGAAAACGCCTTGCGCTAAGAGTCCTAATGAAATAAACGGGGTGTATCATTACGTACTTGACACATTACAGCTGGTTCACCTTGACACGCGGTGAATGTCGCATAGAGATGAACAATAAAAAACTATAACTCGCTTCGAGACACTCGTGCTCACCGACCATTCACCGGCCACGTGTTACTGTGCCTTTGTTGAACACGACACGGGAAATAATCCAGCGAAATATTATTTACACATTAAATAGAACTTCTTCGATAAAATCGCGTTTATATTCGTTAAGATAATATGTCTTTTGTAATTATTATTTGAGGTTAATTTATTAAATGCTATATACTTACTTAACTTTAACTCTTCAACATGTTTACTACATTATTTGCGATTGTTATTACCTTGTTGAATACCTGAACATATATAACCTGAAATCAGAGTGAGACGTACGTGCGACCTACAAACAAATAATGCATCTCATTCTAGAATGTCAAATATTTGGAGCCTCCAGGTGCGACCTGAAGCAACAGTACAAGAACGTTGGGGAGGCGAGACGATTGGCCCCCAATCGCCTATGAATATGTAGGAACAGGAATATAAATATATATAGGAAACTTCTTAACAAAATATGTGTATAAGATAAGGTCCAGCAACACAAGGGTCGCGGCTATTAATAAATTTATAATTAAAAAAAAATCTTCCTTCCTTATGCATATTGTATATAGATGTTTTATAATTTCAATGCATTTATATTTATTAATGAACAGCAAACAACAAAAAAAAAACAATGGAACTGCGCACAAGCAGATTTGACATTTAGCAATGATGTTCACCTGTGTTCGAAATGTTATGTGTTATGTATATTTTAGTGCCTTCTGGTTTCCACGAATATTATATATTTATGAATGTTAAAATGTCTTAGTATAATGATAGATTTGTAAATCGGTAATTAAGTTTTTGAAGTGAAACTTCTTTATCGGGGTTGGAAAAAAATTTAGTGTTACATTATTTCGTTACGCGTCACATTTTTCCGTTACGCGCCATCTTTTTGAAGTAAAACTTCTTTATCGACGTATGGGAGAAATTTTGTAGCTAATCGTCACGTTTTGAAGTAAAACTTCTTTATCGACGTATGGGATAAATTTTGTAGTAAATCGTCACGTTTTTCGGTTACGCGCCATGTTGCTTTTTGAAGTCAAACTTCTTTACCGGCGTTGGAAAAAAAATTACCGTTACATTTTCGGTTACGCGCCATCTTTTTCTTGTCCCTACCACGGTTGATCCGAAGAGATTCGAAGCCATTAATAACAAAAATATATAATAACGATAACAATGATAGTAATAATTCTATTACAATTAATGAAATTCTGTAATAATCTTAGTGGTAATAAGGTAAAATGAAATAATTGTATTTGTATTCATGTCTATGATAATAAAAGCCTTTTGTTAAACTTCATCTAATTTAACTTTATTTAACCAATTTCTGTAAAGTTGCATATAGTAGATCATTTTTCGAAAAATAAGATCATAAAGAAGTTTCACTTCTTACGTGTGTACACCTAGTACACGCACACATTTTTTTTTTACTTTTTGTGTTTTAAATGTTACTAGTTTTATTTCCAGCTCTTATCAATATTAATTTTGTAGAAATATTAATTTTGAACGGTAATGGGTGGTCGGTCTGAGTATTATGCAATGTTCTAACTAAAATTACACACATTTACATTTGACATTGTGAAGAAACAAATGTACAAACAAGGCGATAATGCGAGGCCTAGAAAGTCCTATTCATTTATACACAATAATGCTAATAGTAAAAAAAAACAATTTTTTTCATCACAATCCAACCTATATCGTTCCATCATGGAAGTTAGCCATAGAAGCGAAACGGCCTTTATATTACCTAAAATAAATTAGTAATTGTCAGTAAATGCCTCATTCTCCGCTGAGATTCTCATGATCTGATAAAAACGATGGTCGGATTATCGGTTGTATCTCATCGATTGTATTAACGTTTTATAAATGTTATTCAAATGACGGATATGGTGTAATGTAACAAAAGAAACAATAATGCGTCACTTAGTAGCCTTCTTTAATTTATGTTAACTTTATTTATTTACAAAACTACATATATTATCGTTCCTGTACTACGAAAAAAATAATAATATTAAGTACATAAGATACACAATATCGCTACTGTGAACGCACTCTGCGAACAAAGATTATTAATAATAATCTTTATTCATTTTTCTCACAAAAAATTAGTACATAAACAAGTGACAGTTATATACTATTAAAATAAATAATTGTCTTACTTCTATTTAGGGAAAATGCTAGTTTGTGTGAGACTGATGCCTGCTAAAGGTAAGAGTACCTATATTACAGGTCATCAGGCCTCCACCACTTCGGATCGACAGAAGGTCATAAAAAGTAGAGAAAAATTTTGTGAGAATAAACAATCATTATTACATAGGCTGCAACGTAAACAAAATATATTTATAGGGATATACATATATAAGGAAACCACATAGGGTATGTGTGTGTGCGTAAGTGTGTGTATGTATTATTACTTAATTGTTAATCTAATAAAGCTAAAACTATTATACTATAAATTATTCCCTAACTTTTAACATAAATTTAGTATCAACTTTATACTCAAGTATTTAATTATGGTAAGAATTTTTCTGTTTCCTCATAGTTGAGATCCAGTAGCCACAGTACAACTCTCTTCTTACACTCATATTTTGTTAGAGGATATATGGAAATGGAAGTGTTGACCTTACTATACAATTATTAATATGTTTAATAGGAACAACAAAGGAAATACTTATCCAGCTAGGTGTATTAGTATTTGATTTTGTGAAGAATTCCGTTTAGATATTTGACTTGCATTGAATTCATAGATATTTTTTTCTTCAAAACGTTTCACCTTTTATCATTATGTACGTATACTAGTGGCATAGTTGGTGTCGTTATAGTAAAAAGCGCATCGTAAAAGCATCCAAAGGCACTCCTTCTTTGTGCCAGTCACGCGCCGGCATCAAAGACGAAATCACCATGTATTTTGAATGAAAACTTTCACAATAAAAGTAGGATGATGTTTGCGCAAGAGATAATTGTTTAGCTTGTTCAGATTAAATTTTATATTTTACTATTTTTAAGATTTTTTATTAACGGACTATTACAATTCATGTGGTGTGTATTATAAAATGACAATAGCATAAATACTATATATTTTAATCTTCTCTATTACTCTTATGAGTCACTACAAAATATAATTTTGTCCTTTTGTTGTGTTAGCGTCTCATGCCGTCCCGAAATTTTATTTGTACTAATAACTAATCTAATATATGTCTTAGAATAAATGCGTTCAAATATATATAATAATGTCGGATGTATAATAATTTAGGTTATCAAAGCTAAATTATTGAATGGAATTTTCCGCAACTCATCTCTTGGATAAACAAAAAGTAATTCGTGCCGTTGTCGTGTTAGTTTTTCCCGCTCAAAGTTTGCAACTCATAAAGGACACCTGCAGCTGTGATACGAACAAAAACTATCGTCACACACACGGGTAACTTTTTTCACGTTTTTTACTATATTTTTAATGTAATAATTAAATTATTGTGACGTGCATTTACTATATTGTATTTCATAATAATTTGCCCGTGGATGTCTTTTTAAATTTTAATTTATACCATTAACAAAACACAGAATTAAATAACTAACAAAGCGCTGTACTTAATCTTTGTAAACTTTTTCAAGAATATCACGTTGAGTAAATTATTTTAAAGGTATCTTGTTTGACTAACGACTTTCAACAATATTGTAAAGTATCTTTCACAACAAACGAATTGCTTTAATTAAAAGAATATCTCCTTTTTTAATTTCTTAGAGTAATATGAATACGATAATAAAACAAAATTAAAGTAAACAATAACTAATCAATTCTTACAAAACAACGAAAAGCGCGTTTCATTTACACTTTGCACACGTGATCACAATAATAATTAACAAAATAAACAATTAACTTTAATTAACGCTTAAAACCGATTATAATAATTAATAATGACAGTAGATATACAGTAAATGTTAGCTTTTGAATATTTTCCTTGAAAGTGGACGATGAGCCTAACGGCCTCGCAATAAATAACAAAGACAACACCTTGTTAACTGCAAATAATTAACAACGGAAAAATAAAACTGAGTGGAAGCCATGCTTTATTTCTATTGCTTCCCCAGTGAGCTGTTACCATTAGTTACTTGATGAGATAACAGGGTTTTGTTTAGCTTTGAATAACTAGCTTATGGCTGACTTTTTAACCTATACATTATTTAAAAAAAAGTGTGTGCGTACTAAGTACACATGTCAGAAGTGAAACTTCTTTGGAAAACAAATTTTGAAGTCTTGTTCATATTTATAAAAGTCTAAAAATTTCCGATACTTAGAGGGAGGGAAAAAGTAAGATATGTTAGGAGTTAATTAATTTAATTGTAATTAAAATATTAAGAATCTCGAAAATGAATACAAAGAACAAATTTTTTTTTTAAATTTATTTCTTCAATAATATAAACACGTGGCATGTTTTAATTTACAATTAGTCATTTGAGATTTCAATGGCTAGACAATAAAATACGTATTGTCAATAATATTGTGTGTGTGCGGCCTGTATTGCGGTATTGTTCAATATTATTGAGAATTTCCGGAAATTCTGAAATATGCCGTCAATATTCAGGGGGAGGCAGGGTTATTGTCAATATTATTGTGTGTATGCGGGCCTTACTTCAATATTCTAGTTTAACATAATTTATCTATGAATGCACATCAAATGAGTTGTTTTCTATGTCTCAAATATTATTGTTTGTTTTGATTTTTGTAAAATGGAAGACGTTCTTTCTTACATTCTTTAATCCATAGTTTTTTTTTAGTTCGCGGTTTCTTATTTAACAGGCTTATTGCCATACACAATATGACACATTTTTTTTTATTATCCATACTTCCGCGTAGATCAAGGATCAGTTCGTGACTGAGCCTTTTAAAATTAGTAAATATTGGCAATAATATTGAGAAATATGCGGAGGCATATATTGTTAAAACAAATTGACAAACTTGATTTGACAATATTATTGCGTGTGTGCGGCTAGCCAATAAATTATTTTGCATAAAATATAAAATACTAATATTTCATAAATTCTCTTTACGAACTTTTGATTTTAAAGATAGAATTTCTATAAGGCAATTCACCCTTCTGACTCTCTCTCAATCGCTTTCTCCCTTTTCTTCGTATCCGTAAAAAAATTACCCTAATGCGCCTAAAGAAGTTTCACTTCAATAATAATTAATGAAGAATTACATAAACAGATCGTTATCGTTACTACGTTAGTATGTGATCTGTTATCACAGTCAATAATGAACCTCTCTTCAAAGTATACAGAGGAACTAAATATTTTAATTAACATTAGTAAATTATAATATTAACAGGAACACACATACCTATAATTAAAACAGACGCTGGAAATTGCTCTTATCCTGTGGGAGCTATGGCGAGACATGTTAACTACTTTGCATTTGTTTGTGGATGAACCTACATTCATTTTCCGTTGCCCTTTTTTCAATGACAACAACATAATTATATACCCGATATACTTTTTAATCCCAGTGGTTCTTTGATATTTAGCAGATAGCGAACTAATAATGTGTGAGGTTCAGTGATGTCAACCAGACGGAAATAATCCACCAATTGGGCGAACCTTGCTGTCGTTGTATTTGTTCTAATGAAAGATGTTACAATAATTATTCGTTATTTGCTTGCTTTGATGAGTAGTGTTGGTAGTTTTAGCGATTCTCTAAACTGCACTCAGCACTCAAAAGGCTAATCAGTATTAAGAAAAAAAAAACAAAACAGATAAAAAAATTTGAGGCCTAAAAGGTTATAATCAGCTATAGAAGATATATATGTACTAGGTTAGTTCTTAAAAGGTAGCTAGATTAAGGAGACTGTCTTCATGAACAACCTGAAATATACGTAAGAAATTTTAAAACTGTTTCACACAAATAAATTCCGCTAAGTGTCTCGAAAAGGGGCAGTTTTAATAACGGTTCAGATAGTATTATTTATCGCACAGGTATTTGGAAATCCGCCAGTAGATAACACAAGAATCTGTATTTTAGCCTCGTAAATTTCACGTAATTTCGAAAAAAGGACATTTTTACGTACGATCCCCTCACTTAATAGCTTAATGTCTACAATACAAACGTTGTTAATATTTTATAGTTATTTAAGGGTCCAAAACGTGTACAACATATTTATGTTAATATTCATAGGCAAATAAAAATACACATTAATACCTAAATATCTATTCTTTGGGGGTTTAAAAATATAAATATGTAATATACTTACTCTCTCTCTAATCGATTATTTACTTATCTCTATATTTGTCAATATAGAAAGAGTATTTCTTGGACACAATAGTAATCTATTTTGATTATAAAATGTATGCGTTATTGTTTTATCGGTTTTTAAATATATATGACTGCGCTGAGTTTCGTCATCGGACGTTGGGGCAGAATACGAAATTCCACCCGTATCACCTCGATGTCCGTCGTTCCACAGCTGAGCGTTTTTTAAAGCAGTTTTAGCGCACCACCACTATGTGGAACCAGCTGCCCACTGAAGTATTTCCGAACCCTTTCGACTTAGGGTCATTCAAGTAACCAATTCTTAAAAGGCAGGCAACGCACTCGCAAGCCCTCTGGCATTGACAATATCCATGGGCGCCGCTATCACTTAACATTAGGTGAGCCTCCTACCCTTTTGCACCCTATATTCCCTCTATATATATATATATATACGGGGAATATAGCGTGTTTTCAAACTCTTCTACGTACCTGTATAATTTTTTGTTAAATTTGGCTTTCTACTTTTTTTTAGAATAAAATAAATGTTGAAAATTTGTATCAAATGTTGGCAAGGTCTTGGAATCGATACAAAAACAAAGGGGCTGGGAACTAGAAGATTTATAGAAACACTTGGCATATTGCAGTGCGTTCCTACAAGGTGAACTAAACGCCCACCCATTATCGCACATACACTGAATAAAATCGGATAAGCTATTGAACATTTAAAAATTCTGATACATAAATATATTGCATTCAGTCAAATCGTTTCTTCTGCTATACAACGGCTTATATTAATCGGTAAATTCATTCACCGTTTATTTTAAATGTTCTTTTAAAATTCGTATACCTAATAATAATAATCGAATAAGTTTATAAATATTCATTTGAAATATTCGGATTCAAATAATGACCTATAAAATTTGTTTCTTTGTTGTTTAATAGGGAGTCTTCGTAGTTGTGTGTATTCAAGTCGTATGTAGGAATGAGTCAGGTAGTCTAGATTATGTCTCAGTCGAGTTCGCGTCGACTTTATTTATTGTTGTACACGTGAACACAATTTAGATAAACTTTTTGTGCTAAACAATTTATTTTATTTGATCTTTTTGTTTACAAGTTGTTGATCTTCGGTTAACCCTGTTCAAAGGATTTCTTCTGAGTTTTCATATGTAATTAACGAGAAAAACACCTACTTTCGACTATTGGTTAAATAGCATGTATCAATTGCGTAGTTTAAAAGATTTAAAACTACATTGCATAATAATTTTTATTAAGATATAATAAAACTGGTTTAGCTAGTTTCATGATTGTACATTTTTATTTTCTTAAACCAACCCCTGAATCAACCACTCAGTTAGCCTTAATATAATTTGTCCAAAATAAAATAAAAAGTATTTAGTAACAATAATTTTTATTGGCTAAGGTAGTTAAATATAGAAAAAGTTAATTTAATAATTTATAAACAGGGATGAAAATGCTATTAGGCTATTTATTCTAAGTCGGTGCCAAGATATAACACGTTAGAAACTTTAACTTCCGAATGGTCTTCAAGCCAGATTTTATTTTGTAAATAGGTAAGATTGTAATCAAATTTTTCACTTTGATTTTTGGCACTGAATCTTTAGACGCCTCATCCAGGTGAGTTCACTGACGGGGTAGCTTTGCTGGAACATGAACAAATTAAATTGAATTGTAAATTGGTGGTTTTGGAGTCGAAAGCCTGAAAAAATTATGTCTAGGCATTGAAGTTCGTTTAATTATAAAATGTGGAATTTAGTATGTTTTGCAAAAAAATTTTACTCAAACAATGTTTTAAATACCCAAGCACTTACGTCAAACAAAATGTAGCACCTTTTGAAAGATCTTCTAAAGGAAAGTGGTCACAAGTGTAAACGCTTTGATTGTAATGCGTCCTTAACCGGAAGTGCCATTTCCTCTCTCCACCTGGCGTCCAGACGACTTCCGGTACACTCTTGACCACTGAAAAAGCAGCTGAATTGTGGTGGAAACCGACCGATTCTATACATTTTAAATGAGAAGTTCTTTGATGTGAAATGTTTTATTTCGAATGTCTTCGTATATGTTGCTAATGTAAATTTTAAACAGAATATTTAAACACAAAAACATTTAAATACATTTACACAGAGGAAAATCTTTACCAGATTTAAAAACAAAACAGCATTTTAAAATTAAATAAAGCCAGAGATAATGCATTGGTAAGTAACGAAACTTTGCAATATAAAAATCATGGAACCTTACAAACTTTGAAGATCGAATAAAGAATTCATTAAAACGGAGCAAGTTTAGTCCAGGTACCGGGAGGGATGCTCATCTTCCTTAAATTAAAAATGTTTAATTTTTCATCGAATGCCGGGACGTGATTTAGACTCGCTAAAAGTTTACGCTGAAGAAAATGTCTTAATATAAACAAAGTTTGAATTTATTGCTTTTTTATTTCAAATCACGCATAATTTAAATTACATTAAATAATACAAAAGGCACATGGCATATAATTGGGAAATATAACTGGTAAAACTGTTCCCGTTCATAGAGAAAGAAAGCTCATCCTGACTACTTATCTTTAAAAAAAAAAACCAAACGCAGAGATTCCTTTGCCATTGCGAGGTCTCACTTAACTCAATAATATACATTATACAATGTGAATAAAATATAAAGTACTTATCATATAGGACTATTGAAAACTGGCAGTTGAAAATAAAAAAATCAGAGGCGCTACAACCTTTTTAGGTCTATGCCTCAGATTTTTGTTCTGCTTTATGATTATTATTTGTCAATCCTGTGCCTGACACACGCCGTCGACATTTTGTGCCTGAGGCAAGCCGGTTTCCTCACGATTTTTTCCTTCACCGTACGAGCGAATGTTAAATGCCCACATAGAGAGAAAGCCATACGTTCATAGCCTGGGATCGAACCTACGATCTCAGGGATGAGAGTCGTACGCTGAAGCCACTAGGTCAACACTGGTCGCAGCTCGATCGAAAACTGGCAGTTTATTTAGCTAAAACTAAAATTTGTTGGTTTTACGTAAACTAATTAGAGCAACCTTCATAATATTCAAACAATTTTTAAATCAAATACAATTTACAAAGCATTTGCTGTGTTTATTTCAAAAGGCGTATACTTTTATCAAATATGTCAAAAAAATTCAGATGAAATAACAATTCAACCAATATTGTGAGTTGTTTCAATTTATATTAGTTACAAAAATCAATTAACATTCAACAAATTGATTGATATTTGATTTCGAGAATTTTTTTAAGGCAATTGAACGGAGTTTCAAAAAGGCGAATGAAGTAATGGGACGCCCTCTAGTTAGATTCATGGAGCAATCTGAGCACCGGGTGCTGCACCTACCTTTGTTTCATATCCTGATGCTCCTCATATATTTTTTCTAACGTCGAAGCGTAGTAAGCATGGAGATCGTTTTATAGTATTAAGTCACCAATTGGTCAATCTTTACTCACTTCGAAAATTTTAGTTATGGGGTTTACTTCGATCTGGCAATTAAGACTGATCATACACTTACCATAGGAAAATTAGACCCAGGTCTATGACACTTTCCTCACGATTTTTATTAAAACTACTATATACTACGTTATGATTTATAATTCATGACTAACTTAACATGAAAATAAACTTTATTAAAAACCTGTAACGTGCCTATAGATGTTAATAATAATCAATCAATTTAAATATAATGTACATGGGTAACATTTTTTTCCTTATAAACTCTAATAATTAAACTCTTTTGTTTTACAAAATGTTTGTAAGGAGCTGCTACCATTATACTCTTAAATACGACTTCCAGTAATTAAATTTTATACAATAAATCGTACACACATTGCAAACAAACGTAGTATACAGTCGAATAAAGATGTATTATCAGAAAATTTAAAATATGCGTCGTCATTATATTTAAATTTAAAACAGTCACATTAATAAAAAAGTCCGTTTCCATGTAGAAAACCGTTCGTTATTAGGTATGATCGGGCCACGAACAGTGGATTTCAATAAAAGCCTCGACCTTTTGTTACGTGTTACCAATATTTGAGCTCGACTCGCTCGCCAATATTAAAAGATTCATTTCAGATCACTTCGTTCATCATTCGCGATCCCTCTAATATCACAATTCAAACCTTTTTTGATAGTAGAAGCATGGATTCTATTTAACACGTGTTTTATGAGTACATAAAATAAATTTATTCACAAGCGCATCAAGAGAATATTTAATATAATCAATTATACTTGAATTCGCCGGAGATTGAACCCACAACCATAGAATAGAAAGCTGCGAGCCTAAACACTAGGCCTCCATTGCTTTCAGATCAATTGTTGTTTTAAAAATGTTTTTATAAACGTATTATTGTTAGTACTCGTAATACAATAAAAACATAATATTGACAAAAAAAATAGTTTAATATTGATTAATACATATAAAATTTAGTGAGACATTGGACATTGGAAAACCAACGTCTATTTAGTATTTAGGCGTCTAAAAGTTCTCTAAAATCAGTCCGGACCTCAAGGGATTTTCCTCTACGGCGTAGCGGGTTACTTAAATTTTCGAAAAATAAAACTTAGCTTTATTTTTTATAATATATTATAAAAAATTGAAGTTATTTAGAAGTAATCTCTGGAATTACTGAAAATTTAAACTTATTTTTTTATTGATTTTATTTCTAGTACATTATTTCTCGCACAGAATAATCAAATTTTCTTTGTTCAATAACAATTTACATTGTTTTAGCAATAGATATTAGAGCCCCTGAGTTGAGTTTATGTGTATATATTTACGTGATTATACTGTTAGTAGATTTCTATTTCCACGAATAAATGTTCCCAAGCAAGAACTAGCATAAAACAGCATACATCTTTGCAAATATATTTCAAAACTGTTACGTTTAGTAAAACAAACCTACTTTGAACTAAATGAAAAGTCATCTCTATGTGCGGAATATGAAAATGTGCGGTTTAGAATGTAGACAGCTAGATAGAAGTCCACATAAACAAGTAAAATTAAACATCGCCATAAAACACGGAGACTGCACGAAAATGCAAATGCAATGGTCACAATAATTTCCGCTAGTCGCGACACGCATACATACAACTAGCTTTTAGATAGGAATTAATTCACTCATGACGTATTTTACATTGCTTATTTTCACATTATAACTCTAAACATAAAATATTATATTCTAAATTACTGATTACTTATGTAGGAGAAATAATAAAATAAAATAAATAAATCAGTGGCGCTACAACCACTTCAGGCCTTGGCCTCTGATTTCTGAATCTGTTTCATGATCTTTTTTAAATCTAATGGGCAAGTAGGCGATCAGCCTCCAGTGCCTGACACACGCCGTCGACTTTTTGAGTCTAAGACATGTCGGTTTGCTCGCGATGTTTTCCTTCACCGTTCGAGCAAAAAATCCAATTGGTGCACAGCCGGGGATCGAACCTACGACCCCCGGCTGTGCACGTATGAGAGTCGCATGCTGAAGCCATTAGGCCAACACTGCTCCATATAAAGGAGAAATAATAATTGAGTCAAATAGGTTTAAGAAAATAATAGTTACGGCACAGAAAATTCACGTATTCTAAATGAAAATAAGAGGTAAAACATAATTGTAATACTTATATTTGTAAGAATTGATTTACTTTAATACACTTCCTGTTTAAAACCTGAAAGCTTTCGATACTGCAGATCCTTACATTCTCCTTAAGGTTTGAAACGAATCCATTGAGTGAAGTAACAACCGAATTATACCGTTTACAGGAACCGATCCCGCGACCCCCATTACTCATCCCGATGTATTAATGACAGCCAGCTTGCCTGACTTACCTTTTTCGTATCCGTGTATGGAGCAGGTTATAGCATTTTGCGTTTAGCTAAAAAAGATTACGGACGGAATTTTGAGTATGAAAACTGAACACAAAGTTTTGTGTAATAGAATTTGCCTTTTCGAGTTTCAGATAAAAGATTAATACATATCATGCTTTATACGCCTACTGTTTATTTTATGTAAAAAAAATATAATAACAGAAAACGGTATTTGACGGTAACTTTTAGTAAAAACAAAAAAAAAATTGATTTCTTTTATCGCTTCAGTTTTCAACATTTGCCAAAAGGCAATTAACAAGAAAACATTCCACTTTCATCTATATTACAATGAAAATACGGTTCTTATTTCCGTACTAACATCGCATTCGTACTAAGCAGGTTGTGCGGCTCACGTTACAATTTTTCTTTGTCACAAAGAGACGGATTTGGGCAGAATTAATTTACTGAGGAAATTTTATTAAGTGGTTTTTAAGGTATGTACGTGAGTGGTCGATTAGGTTGGGGGATAAATGTTCTTGACGTACACCTTGGTAATGTGTCTTCATTACCGAGGAATAACATTTAAGGGGTTTTCGTGAGTGAACCAATATTTATTAGTTTTCTTATATTTCTACATTTGTTGCCTTATTTATTATTATTTATTATAGAAATGTTTGGTCATGACAACAATATTTTTTGCAAAACTTAAACTCAACTGAGTTTCTAGGCTTTCTCTATTCAGACTAAAGCGCGTTATTGAACTTGTAAATTATTTAACGTGAATTAAAAATTTCGATTGCAACGACAGGAGTGTTATTATTTAAATATCCTTTTTTGGAATTATCAAGTGTTCAAAAAGTCTTATGCACATTTTGCAGCGAGACACAAAGAACCTATTGGAACGGTGACAATAAAAATAATATCTCGTTAAGGCAGGTAGGGGACAGAATATACAATTATTTACTTCCCTTCGCGGACTGAATCTTAAAGTCCGCAAATTGTAAATAGTAGCTGTTTCTTAATTAGACTCCCTCGAGTAACTTAGTTAGGATACAGTTTAGAATACTTTGTTTTTATTAATTGCTATTTGTTTAAGGATCTCGTCGAAGGAGGATTTGGTCACGTTTTGAATAATTTAATTAAGTGATAAAAAGAATCATTCTTCTATAGTACCAAGTAAAAATACCGGCAGATAATTATAGGTGACGGTATTTTTTGTTTATGTATATCATTACATAACGCTTTTTAAAAGACATACATTCATTGTTTTCCCGACAAAAGATAACGTATATTAAATACTACTGTCTGACATAATTTCAGGTTGTCAATGTCAAATTAAGATGAATAGTATAACAGCTTTAGAACCTGAATCAGAAATTGTTTAAAATAATTTTACACTTAAAATTTTGGTGACAATAGATTTGTTTGACATTATTATTAATGTAATCTAATATATAAAATTCTCGTGTCGTGGTGTTTGTGGTTAAACTCCTCCGAAACGGCTTGACCGATTCTCATGAAATTTTGTGTGCATATTGGGTATGTCTGAGAATCGGACAACATCTATTTTTCATCCCCCTAGATGTTAAGGGTAGTCCACCCCTAATTTTTTTTATTTTAATTTTTAGACAAATTTTATTTTTTTATGATACAGCATTAAAAAATACATACAACCCCTAATTTTAACCCCTCTACGATCAATCCCTATTTTTTATTATAAATGATATACATGGCAAAGCGACGCGTCGTTTGCCGGATCAGCTAGTTAATATAATAAATGATTAACTAATATTAATAAACACTATTTTTACAGAGAAAATCTGAGACCTACCTTTAATATCTAATATAAAAACGTCTACTAGAAGGTACTCAGAAAAGTTTTCAACCAAAAAGAATCTTCAGCGACTAAACATTTTTATCCTAACATGGAATTGTTACCATCCGATCACATTACGCTCTAAACGTCGGTCGTCTAACATTATCGTTGTGAAACTTCTACTACGATACGGGGTATGGGGCAAGCTAAGCCCCCAGGTGAGCCGGTACGGGATTATGGGATCAGGGCGATTCGATCTATCTTGATGATGTATTATTTAGTTCATTGTCATCGACACATGTCTCTATTCGTTGGAAATAATTTATGTTGCTGTTTGAATAGTTGGAATGTTATTTTCAACAAATTAGTAATTTAAATAAATAAATCAATCAGTGGCGCTGCAACCTTTTTAGGTCTAACCATCGGAGTTATGTACCTGTTTCATGATGATTTGTCAATCTAATAGGCTAGTAGGTGATCAGCCTCCTGTGCCTGACACACGGACACACTTATTGGGTCTTGCCGATTTCCTCACGTTCGTGTTCGAGCGAGTGTTAAATACGAAAGAAAGTCCATTGTTGCACAGCCGGGGCTCGAACCTACGAACTCATGGATCAGAGTCGCACTCTGAAGCCACTAGGCCAACACTGCTCTGTAATTATATAAAATATTAGGTCCTTACATATGAAATTGGCGTATTTCGTACTGGCCACTTTAATCACGATGTTCTCCTCTTTGGTAAGGAATTCCAAATTCGAATTTGTACAGCTATTTACTCATGTATTTGTGCTTCGATGACCGTCATTCATTTGTTTTTTTTCTTCTGTTTTTTTCTGTTTGCGTCACTCATTTTACAAAATGGAAAACTTAAAGTATCGCATTATTTACGAGTACGAGTTCCGCCGTGGCACTAGTGCTGCGGAAACGACTCGAAGGGTGAATGATGTGTATGGCGGTCATGTTGCAAAAGAAAACACAGTTCGTTTTTGGTTCCAACGTTTTCGTTCTGGAAATTTCGACCTGCAGAACAAGCCCCGTGGACGGCCTGAGACCCAAGTTGATAATTAAGTATTGAAAGCTATTGTGGAAGCGGATCCATCGCAAACCACGTCCGAGTTAGCTGCAGGCTGCGGTGTTAGTGATAAAACTGTTTTAATTCACTTGAAGCAAATTGGGAAGATTAAAAAGCTTGAAAGATGGGTACTTACTCCCCGGACCTTGCTCCAACAGATTACCATTTTTTTCGAAATTTGGACAACTTCTTGCAAGGGAAAAAATTTAACTCTGATGGGGCAGTCCAAATCGCCTTCACAGATTTTATTGATTCGCTCCGACTGTTTTTTTTAGTAAAGGGATCAATGAACTACCTATGAGATGGCAAAAGTGCATAGAAAACAATGGTTCATACTTTGATTAATTAAATATATTATATTTAAAAATATTCGACTTTTTGTTCCTCCCATACAAAACGCCAATTTCATATGACGTAAGGACCTAATATTTTAATATTATTAAATTATTGTGTTAGAAGGTTATATGCTATATTTTTTGGGGCCAAGACTTCGTCATCGTCATGTTTTCTTCATATGAATTTTTAAATGTAATTAAATCTAAATAACACAAGTAAAATAAACTTTATGACATAATAAGCATTCAATGTAGAATTATTTAAATGGAAAAACATTTTCGCATAAAATAATATTCTGAAGTTCCATCCCGCGGTCGGTGCGTGAACTTTGAGAAGATTCATTTAAGAGAACTTCCCCGAATTGGCCACTTTACAAACTTCACCTGAATTTACAAGTTGAGAATTTTAATGAAAAAATAATTTCAATTTGTCCTCTCGCAAACTTTTCCGACGTTCAGTGAGTTCCCGTAATGCATATTCTGAAAAAACGGTTTGAGTCAACTGATTAACATAATTTTAGAATTTTATTGGATTTTAAATTTGTACATATTGTAGTGGCAATTGTAGTGGCAAAAGTTACGAAACATTTAATTAATATTTATAATTTTTTTCTTCTACTAACCACAAGAAACGATACAAGAATAGACGCAATCAGTCAGATGATCTTCAGGTGGGAAGTAATACCTATAAAGGAGCCGCTGCATTTCGGTATTTGCCATAAAGTATGACACCTGTAGAGAAGACGAAATTGAAATCCACATTCAATATGCCATGAGATGCAGCCTACTTAATAAAACACTATTTTGACCGGATTGAAGTTATGTATTATTATAAATTTACAACTATTTAACATAATTTTAAATTTATCCGACGTTATATACAATACTGTTATACGACCGGACTGTAATGTACGGATGTAAGACTTGACTACGCTAACTATGAAAGTGGAGCAGAAGCTGGTACTAGTGGCAGAACGCGAGATATTGTGTAAAATCTTGGAGGGTACGAAATAATGCCGAAATAGAAGAATTGGTAGCGTTGATTTGGCTCATCGATTACCTTTTCTGGGGCACCTTGAACGCCCCAACGCTTAGTCATGATTCACCAAAATCAGGGAATGAAGGATGCATACCTAAGCCGTAAAGATCGGAGGCCAATAGCCCGATCCATTGGATTGACAGAGTACAGAGGACCTGCTGCAACTGAAAGCCGGCAATTGGCGGGCACAGGACACGGAGCGCTGGAATTTCCTCGTTTTAGAGGCCAAGACACCTTTTGAGTCGCAGAGCCAGCGGGGTGAGTGAGTGTGACTAAACACATTCGATGTCATGGGGTATCAACAAATTTATTTTATTTATAAAATATAATTTATTTATAAAATAAAGTTGGTACTTATTTTATCATTTTATAGGAATATATTATTAATAGTCAAATACTATTGAGTTGTCCAGTTGAGTTTTAAATTATTTTAAAATATTAAAGAACTTTTATCGATATTGTCGTCTGTAAAGTTTATAATTTTGCGCAGGTGTTAATCGAGACATGTTGATCAACAAGTTGTACAACTTGTGACAGGGACCGTAGGAGACAGATGACGTTATAATGCATATCTGAAAGTTCGTTAACACTGAGATGTTTTCACAACAACAATTTTATTAAAATATGCACCTAATGTATGTGGGTACGAGAGCACATCGAAAACTACTTTAAATTATTAGTAGACAAATTGCAGTATTTGAAAAACTTTGTTTCGCTTCAAGAATCACTGTTTGTAAGCAAAAAAGTTGTACGTATCCCGAAAATTAAAAAAAAAAAAAAAAAAAATTAAAAAAAAAAAAAAAAAAAAAAAAAAAATTGGTCTTCCCTTTTAAATCAATGATCAATTGATCTATGAATTATGTAGAACATTATATTTCAACATAAAATAGGTAGCCAATTTTCGTACGATACATATATGACGTCTACCCAACAGCGGGGCGCATCTAAGCAACTACGTACTTTATCCATTAGCCGTACTTGTGGCGTAAGTCTGAAATCGTGTTTGATCCGGCCCGATCCGCTCCCGACCGGTTTAATCCGGCTCACCTGAAATCCTTGCACTCCACTGATTCATCAATTTTTCTCTTCCTAAATCTGAAAAATTACATGTTTTGATTAAATAATGTTCTTTCCGGCGGGCGACTTGCGTCCGCCGCAAAAGCCATTGATCCTTATTAGTTTCCGTGATTAAATTTGCACCCTGTATATTGGCCCCCAAAAAAAAAAAAAAAATTTAAAAAAAAAAAAAAAAAAAAAAAAAAAAAAAAAAAAAGAAGAAGGTTTGAATTTTAAAAAAAAAAAAAAAAAAAAAAAAAAAAAAAGAAAAAAAAAAAAAAAAAAAAAAAAAAAAAGGAGGAAGGGGGGCAGGTTTTAAAAAAAAAATAAAAAAAAAAAAAAAAGAAAAGATAAAAAAAAAAAATAAAAAAAACTTGGATAAAAATAGGGAAAAAAAAATTCGCACTTGTTAAAAAATAACTAGTAAAAAAAAAAAAAAAAAATTAATTTTTTTTTAAAATGTTTTTGTCAGATGTCATGGTCATCTCGTTTGGGTGTTAAGGTAAGAAATAGAATATCGTGATCTCATATTAGATAAAAGTGGACTTCTTCCGCCTAAAGACGCTGATAAAAAAAAAAAAAAAAAAAAAAAAAAAAAAAAAAAAAAAAAAAAAAAAAAATTTTATTAAAAAAAAAAAAAAAAAACCCCCCCCCGGGGGGGGGGGGGAAAAAAAAACCCCCTTCCCCCCAACCCCCCCCCGGGGGGGGGGGGGGGGGTTGGGGGGTGGCCCCCCCCCCCCCCCCCCCCCCGGGGTTTTCCCCCCCCCCCGGGGGGGGGGGGGGGGGGGGGGGGGGGGCCGCCCGCAGGATTAAATTTGCACCCTGTATATTGTTGTGGATACGAGCTCCAAGTTTGTATAAATAGGGTCAGACGGATATACTCGTGTGGGTTCAAGAATTTGTTATTATAATTTTTTTAACTAATAACTTATTTCGGTAAATTTTTCCAATCACGGCTCCTCCACCTATAACAGCTCCAATTTTTTTTCTACATAATATTTTCATCACTCGGCAATTGTGTACCTGGCTATAATGTGGTGGCGCAGACACATATAAATATTTAAAACAACATGATTTGTGAAATGAATGAAAGAAGGTAAAATTTTTGGCTTTAACCTAACCTAACCTAATGTAATTCACTGGGAACTGGGAACTGTGACAAAATCATTTACATTATGCAAGTAATATTATCAGGTTTTTAAATTTTTCACACAGCCACAATAATATTACTTGGGCTACTACAAACAACTAGTAAAGAACTATAGAAAAATACACTTATTATTCTGTAAATGACTATTTGCATAAAATTGTTTTCTATTATATAGTATTATTAACATACCATTATGAGATAATGTAACATTTTAAAAATATTTAATGCCTGTGATTGTGGTTGGATTAATATTTTAGCATTATTATTATTGCACACCAAATTCGAACAAACCATGATGATTATTATTAGCTTATATACAATGGGTATTATATTTATTGGTGTATAATTCTATGTAATTTTTGATGGAAATATTTTAGCAAACAGTTAAAGTAAATTAGTTATCAGATTAATTTAAGGCTGCGGTAACGGAAGAGTTAAAAATGGACGAAAAGGGGTTTTTGTGAATACCTGAGTAATTCATGCTAACGAATGCAAGCCAATTAATTAAGAGCAGTCTGACGTTCTCAAATCTGCTGCTAAAGGAGAAAACTACCCAGTTAAGGATTTCCAAACAGACTGAAAGTTTTGAAAATTGAATTTAACAGAGCAAACGATTGGGAACTTGAAAAACGACTATGTTTGTACTTGGGCACAAAGTTCTGAACTATTTTAAATAAAACAAATAATAAATGTGTTTATTCATTTGACAATTAATAATTTTTGTTTTTTCAACTGTTTTCAACACGCCTGAGTGCATGAGTGAGTGAGTGTGTGGGTGCTAGTGAGTGAGTGAGTGAGTGAGTGAGTGAATGAATGAATGAATGAATGAATGAAATGTGTAACTACATTATAGGTCTCAGAAGCATCTCCAACACCGCGTAAAGTATACAAGTATAGTAATTAAACATTAACCCTTGTTCATAAAAAAATAAGGAGCGTATTCCCAAAGAAAAAAGTATAATGTAACCTACTAACCGCATTACTAAGTTTTATATTAAATTTTTCGAGTTTAATTAATGTTTAAAAGTAAGTACGAGTAAGAAAATTCTTTGGATTTTTTTATTACCAACTGTTATTAGTATAATATATTATTTTATCGCATTCTGTTGAAATTATTTCAAGAAGTATGTAAGTAAGTATTATTTCGTGGTCTCGGAATGTTCTATCTTCGGTGTGGGATAGCCTTATCTACTAATTAATATAGGAGAATCTCATCTCACTGCAATGAGATCTCGCTAAGATTAAGGTGTTTCATTATGCGATTTTTCCGCCATCTTTGAATTATAAAACGTTTTCATTTTTAACTTGTTCACTTTAATAATTTGTAAGTGAGTAAAAACGAGTACTCAGAGTCATCTACAAAATTATCTCTAATGATTTAATCGTTTTATGTCTAAAGAGCGATACGACAAGGTACGAAATTAAATGTTATATTAGATAACAACTTAATTTTGAATGTGCTATAGCTGTTTGGCTTCCGATTGGGTTCTGGTTTTTCTTTGATTATTAAGTTTGCTAAGCTTAAGAAATCATGACTTAACTTAATATAAAATGATTTTTCTTAAAACCTTGACACCTTGGTGTGCTCACCAAGGCGAGACGGTACTTCACGCCGGGCCACCGCTTGCTATAAAGCGCAAATTCAGCCCCACATGGAGTACTGTTCTCACCACTGGGCGGGGCCTCCCCAATACCAGCTCCTTCCACTTGACCGTATTCAACGAATATCGGTTCGGATCGTCGACAACCAATCCCTTTCCGAGCGGCTTGATCCCTTGGCGTTGCGTAGAGATGTGGGGTCTCTCTATATCTTCTACCGCATTTATTATGGAGAGTGTTCAGAGGAGTTGTTCGGATTAATACCTGCAGCTGAGTTCCATCATCAGTCGTCGAGGCAGAATACGAAATTCCACCAACCTCGACGTCCGTCGTTCCAACACTTTCGTTTTTGCCGCGCACCGCCACTATGTGGAACCAGCTGCCCATTGAAATATTTCCGAATTAATTCGACTTAGGGTCCTTCATAAAAAGAGCGTTCCAATTCTTAAAAAGCCGGCAAGACACTCGCGAGCCCTCTCTTGCAATCAGAGTGTCCATAGGCAGCGGTGTCACTTTACATCAGGTGAGCCTCCTGCCTGTTTGCCCCCTAAAAATAGACATAGACATAAACATAGACATAACATTTATTACAAACAAAAAACACACACATAAACACACAAAATAACAATACTTAAAGAAAACATAAAATAAAATAGAATAAAATTAAAAATTCAAATTAAGAAATTTTCTTTTGCCATTCGGTTCGCTTCAAGTGTGCAATGTGTGTGTACTGTGGTTGCAATTGGCCCTGGCTCAGCATTATGCTGAGGAGCAAAAAGTTCCACAGCGCTGGTCATTCTGCCAGAGACCATAGCAGCTAGTTTGCGCCTCTAATAAAATAAAATAAATAATTATAATACCAAGTAGAAAAATAATAATAATAATATTAGAGTTAGAAGTGTGAGTAAATTGTGTGTAACGGTGTATAATAAATAGAATTAAATTAAAAGTTAAAAATAAGAATAAACGTAAATAAGTAGATATTCGTTTGTTTTATAGGTGGATAAAAACTACATTTCGTGGGACTTTTGTTGAATAAGTAGAAGTGTCTTATAAGCGCGACTAAAAGTCGACTATAATTGAAGACACTTCAGCGGAGGAGGGATATCGTTCCAGCACTTCGTCGCGCTATATTTAAAACTCCCACGAAATGAAGCCGTCCGATGCTCGGGAATGGCCAGCTCCTGAGTACAGCTCCTGACTTTGTGCTTGTTGGCATTACTACGCCAGAGGAGCTTTTTGTATAAATATTCCGGTTGTTTAGTACATACCACGTCAAATAATAAACAAGCCAAATACAATTTTTGTCGACCCCCCATTGTTAGAAAATTTAAGTTGTTCAAATAGGGGGTGACATGTGAGCGAGGTGGTATGGTGATACAAAACCGGGCGCATGCATTTTGTACTCTCTGGATCAACCGTTGTGCTGTAGCAGTTATACAAGGCCCATACACCGGAAGAGCGTAGGTAAGTTTGGAGAGCACAATGCTTTCACAAAGTCTAATACGAAGGTCGATACTTAAGAAAGGTCGTATATTGTATAGAACCTTGAGACGGAAAAAGCAGTTACGAACTATATTTGTAACATAATCTTCGAACCTCAAATGACTATCGAATTCTACGCCCAGATTTCTTGCCATTGGGACCTGAGCTATAGGCGAAGAATTAACTAGAATTGTGGGACTTTGTCTTGCGAGATCAGACACTTGCTTCCTGGTGCCGACCATAAGAAATTTCGACTTCGTTGGATTTAGGAGGAGTGCGTTTTTATGGGACCAAACAGAAATTCGTTCCAAGTCCTCATTTATTTTTCGGACGCAGTCACTGACACAAGCCCTATCAACAGGAAGATATATTTGCAGATCATCAGCGTATAGATGGTAGTGACAATTTTGGATACATGAAGTTATGTCTGCAGAATATAAGATAAATAAGAGGGGTCCCAAAATAGACCCCTGAGGTACTCCTCTGTCGACAGGGCCCAGAGACGATGAAACACGGATCCCATCACTTCCCAAAAAACACACTCTCTGATATCGATGCCTGAGATAACTACCAAACCACGAAGCGGATATATAGTCAAACCCATAGTAACGAAGCTTAGAAATAAGAAGAGGAAGATTGATACATTCAAAAGCTCTAGAGAAGTCAAGAAGAGTGAGGATGGACGGGTTACCTATGTCTTGAGCTGAGATCAAATTATCCACTACATCAAGCAATGCAGTAGTGGTACTGCGGAGTTTTCTAAATCCTGACTGAAATGCAGGGAGTATGTTACAGGCTTCGCAATGCTTGATGACTTGGTTATAAACTACTCGTTCCAGGATCTTTGAAAGGTAAGGGAGAATGCTGATCGGTCTTAAGTCTTTGAGTTCTATTGGATTTTGTATTTTAGGAATTGGCCGGACAAGGGCTATCTTCCATTGTGATGGAAAGGTATAGGTTGAAAGAGATTTGTTTATTATGACTGTTATAATCTTTAAAGTATAAGGAAGCGTTAAAATAAACATATCTCTACTAATTCCGTCATCCCCCTGTGCATTATTCTTGATGTCCAAAATAAGCTTACCGACGTAATGCTCACTGACAGGTTCGAAGGTAAAAATTCGTTCGCTGAATCGATTGTCATCAAAGTATGCGAGATAGAAAGGGTCTACAATATTATCCCCCGGGATATTTAAGAAATGCTTATTCATCTCATCAGCATCACACAGGTACCGGGGTAGATCATCTGTACGTGCAAAGTCAGGCAAGATATTCTTTTTTAGATTTTTCCAAAGCAACTTAGTGTTTTTATGATGTATATTGATATTGTAGTCGAAGAAAGCTTTTTTTTCATAAAATAAACTGCAATTAACCATACTTTTTAACTGTTTATATGACTCAAGATGAACATCCAGCCTGGTTCTGCGGTACTTTTGATGTTCATCATTTCGCAACTCCATCATATACCGGATATTACTGGTAAGCCACGGGTATGATAACTTTTTTACCACCTTTGTTTTTACTGGAGCAAACCTGTCGAAGAGTTCGATTATGTAACGATTAAAAGTATCAACCATTTGATTCACATCAGCAATGCTCTCAATTAAATGCCAAGGTATCGATGCAGTAACCTTATCGAGATTAGATTTATCGATATCTTTTAATGGCCTGAACGTTATGCGCTTGGACGGTGCTTTCGGTTTGTTCAATTTAAACTCGGTTAGAATAAAAGCGTGTGCACCAAGATCTGGGATATATTCGATATTTATGCAGGCAACTGGGGCATTTGTGCAAACAACATCAATGAGTGACTGACTGTGAGAAGTGAAGTGCGTAGGATCCTTGACATGATTAACTAAGTCCACTGTTTTCAAAAATGCATTAAAACGAGCTGTGTTACTGTCTAGATGTTTCAGAAGATTTATATTAAAGTCACCGGTAAGTACCAAGTAATCACAGCTACCGAACGATGCGATAGTCTCCGTCAATGCGTCTAAGAAAACGTCTACATTCAGCCAAGGCGGACGATACGCCGTACCCACAGCAACACGAAGTGATTTGACGTTAATCTTAAGCCATAACTGCTCCACAGACTGATTGCAATGGGGAGGACAGCAGACACGCGCACTAATACCACACTTGACATAGAAACCAACGCCACCACCTCTGCTACGAACTTCAGGGGACCGGGGCCTGTGGCGAAAGGTGTATCCTGGTATTGTCGGTGCACGAGCCTCCTGCCCATCCCTAAGCCAAGTCTCGTTGATTGCAAAGATATCCGGCAGATGGCGATCAAATATGACACGCAATTCATCATGCCAAGTACCCAACGACCCCGCATTAAAAAAACCAATAAGTAATTTTTTATGCTTGTTCATGTTACTTGATATAAAAAAATAAAAATATGCAATAAATAAATAAATCCCCCCTTGTAATAGCTATGAATACCCAACTTCGATATATTATAATTATAAGAAAGCAATAAGATAGACCATTTGTACATAGAGGTATTTTCAGAAGATGAATAAATTGATACATAGAATCAAGTTTCTGGTATGCACAATAGTAAAAACATATACATATACATACACAATACTTTAAATAAAATAATAATATTTAAGTCATGTGGTTTCATTTGATGGTATTCATAAGTCAAACAAATATTACCCTGGGTACAGAATATATAAATACACAAATGTAAGTAAATTAGACTGTGTCTTAAGTATATAAGTTTATGCATACCAAAGAACCAATAGATCAAGTTGAATACTTCCACAACACACACATCATTAGCAGAAACGATTACCGATGGCAAAGTATAGACAGTATACAATATTAAATCAAAGAAAGACACACTACCATTAATCTTAGCCACATGTAAAATGTAAATATAGTTAATAATTCTTCAAGAAAATCCCATGTTTACCAAAATTTATGATAAGATACAAAATATTTTGACTCTAATATACTATCTTTTTTAGATAAATATACAAAGGTTAACAGGTAGAAAGAAATGATTTTAAACAGTCGAATCGAGTCATAAATTGTATAAATAGAAATGAAATTGTGTGTTTAGAGACTGAAGCCACTCGGGGTCCAGTGACTACATGGCATTTGTCACTCCCCTGTGAGTCGCTAGTGATGTGCTGGGTCGATAAGAATATATACAACACAAACAAAAATATATAGTACAAAGTTATGGGGTCCTACATCAATTCGATTTCCTTACTATTCTGTAATCACAACTGAATTCAAATTATATTTAAAAACCATAACAATTGAATATAACATACTATTTATCCTTTATTTTGTGCATTAAGTCTCCAGATATAATCTCAAAATATCTCTCGATATTTAACTCCACCATATGAAACGAAATCTTCCATAATACACAAAAACATCGAAGTCGAATCGAATTACGTAGAAATAAATATATTTTTAGATAAATTTTTCGTGCTGACCACATCACCTGTTGTAATTTTTGATGGGACGGGATATTGCTTGCTGACTATATCACCCGCTTTTTCTTCCATTCGGGTACTTGGACGCGACGGACGTGAGATAGATCATCTTCTACTGATTTATTTTCTAAACTAAAAACCTTTTGATCGTCAAGAATATATTAAATAATATATCTAGACTATATTTAGTCAAGAATATCAATAGATACATCACCTGCACTTGACATCCCTACACCAGCGACCGTGAAATCAGGAATACAAAGAGGTCCCCGGCGCGTCCCGTGAGAGATGAATTGTTGAAAGTGCCTTCATAGATCTCAAATCACCTGAATAAATCCTTTTATAGAACTTATTATCTACAATTCAGAGGTATATTCTAGAGCTTTATTGAAATATTGAACTAAAAATAATTTAAAATGTACACAAAATATCAGTAACTTATGTAAAAAGTTATAGTGCATTTTTATAATATCTGTTGACCGCGACTTATTCCTAAAACAATTACGTATATTTTTGTTTTGTTAAAATTATAATATCCAACTTTCAAATATAGCCTTCTCTATAGGGTGAGACTATTCTCATCTTCTTCATCAAGGTCCACTTCTAAGTGACTACGGCCTGACGATAGTGCGGTGATTAGTTAAGTTTTGACGAAACGCTAAACAGTTTCCAACTTAGACCCTGTTGTACGCGTAGCAGAATTTAATTCCAGCAGTAGCTCTTGCCCTGATCTTTTAGCAGTGATCCTAAAGACGTAAATTCTTTCTGCAATACTATATTTTTATATAGCAAGATTCTCGTGTTAATAAATAATCAAAAAGATCTTTTAAATGTCGTAAAAAACATATTTAATCTTTAAAAAACTATAGTAAATTTGGAAAACAAACCAATGCAATTTTCGTTCAAGACAGCAAAAATTCCTTGACGGAGACAGATGGGCGGCAAGATAATCTCCCAGATATGGGACCTTCTTAAGGTGGAACTCTTATCTGATGAAAAGGATTCGGGAGGTAATAGCCAATCTTTTGTTTACTATTTGTTTGTGTAAATAACGGAATATTGACAAACACGGTGCAATTGCAAATGTAAAATCATCTCAAATCAAAATACAGTCAATATTACTTTTAAAATGTGCAAATCCTATGTTTATAGCACATTTAATCATTTATTTAGAAAACTACAGCTACAAACAAATAAGACAAAATATGTTTTAAAGGTTTACAGACTAAACAATAATATTACAAAAATAAGGCATGTAGTGTGTGTGTGTGTATTTGTGTGTGACTGAAGGGTGTGTTCAAATCGTATAGTGTTCTATGGATATCTTTTTTGAGTTACGAAGATAATTGAATATGTCTAGCGTGGAACAAAGTCGTTGTATAGTGCAGGTAGCCGAATAAATAATAAATGTTTAGTGTAGTTTTGAATGGAGGAGGAACTGAGAGCAGTGGGGTATTTCTAGTCTTTGTCAGAGGAGTATTTAAGGTTATATAGCGCAGTAATTAAATATAATTTAATGTATTATTAGGCA
Source organism: Pieris macdunnoughi (assembly GCA_905332375.1). Lineage (NCBI taxonomy): Eukaryota > Metazoa > Arthropoda > Insecta > Lepidoptera > Pieridae > Pieris > Pieris macdunnoughi. Next base: position 7,284,224 of record CAJOBZ010000007.1, read on the forward strand.
CATTACGTATTATGTCCAGATGTCCGCCGTATTTTTATTTCAGTTTATTTCGCTATGTGATTGATTAAGAGCAGTGTTGGCCTAGTAGCGTCAGCATGCGAATCTCATCCCTGAGGTCGTAGGTTAGATCCCCGGCTGTGCGGAATTTCTTTCTATGTGCGCATTTAACATTCGCTTGAATGTTGAGGAAGACATCGTGAGGAAACCGGCTTGCCTTAGACCCAAAAAGTCGAGGTGTGTGTCAGACAAAGGAGGCTGATGATTTTAGTGATTTTTGATTTCGCTGTGTATTTTGTAAGTAAAAACTATATTTTCATGTATAGTGTTTCATAAGACAAGCAACTAAGCTGTCACATATGCCATATTACGTGCATATAAAATATCGTAGCACACGTATATTGGGACGCGTCTTAACCATTTTGTAAGTTAACAGTGAAAAATCATTAAAAAGCTTCTGAAAAACAATAGAAGCGAGAAATGAAAGTTAATCAAGTGTAATATTATTATCAATAAATAAACGGCTTACGAGGTAAAGCTCTCACTGAAACACTCTGCGCTCACGTAAGCTATTACGAACAAACTAAATGGTCACCGGACCTCATTACTGGCGTCTTACCCCCCTCACCCCCTCGCCCCCCTCGGGTGGAGGCTAAGTGACTCCGAACGGAAATAAAGGTGCACGCGACTGGAGGTAATGTTAATTGAATTTCTGCAGACGCGTGCCTAGTGATGTCATGCACCAAGCGATACTATTCTAATAAATATAAAATATTAAGATGACCGAAATCTTATTTCTCAACATACAACAATCATATAACTAAGAAATTACATAAGAAAAATCTAAAAGAATACTTGTTATATACAAGTATATAATCAATGTATAGTATATAATCATTCTATTTCTGTATTTTTTAAATTAATTAATACATAATGAACTGTACATCGAAATAGACATTAAATTTTTAATCTTAAATTATATTTTTATATCTACTTTTGGCTTTATATCATCCATTAACAATGGATGTCAGATAATAGAAAACCTATTTAAATATTAATTTAAAGGAGGATGATATATTTCCGTAGCAAACAATATTGTTATCTTAAAAAATTGTTTTATACAATTATTAGCATCGATATTACTATAGAAGAACATCCTTACAGTCACCATTCGAGTGATACCTACGCGCGACCGCGCACCACGCAAGATTAAACGTCACAAACCGTCAGATATTTCCACCAGCAGTAGAAGAGTCGTAACAGATTCTATCGCAACCTTAACACCAGGTGTTTAAGTCTCATTTCTCTAGATATGAATGCAAATACTTTGTCAAAGACACCTGCAAGAACAACTTTTAAATATGACGATCGCTGTAATTGTCTTTTGGGAATTTCTGAAACATTCCTTCGACATTTAATGTATAATATTCTGAAATCTATTTTGAAGTTGTTTTTTTAGTTTATAGGCAAGCAGTTTTCGCGATATATTTATTTGTAAATTGTAGTACCTTTTATGTAAGTCCTCTTATATGCAGCAGTGGTGGTTTAGTAGCTTCAGCGTGCGATTCTGGTCCCTGAGGTCGTAGGTTCCAACTCCAGCTGTGCACCGATGGACTTTCTGTCTATGTGCGCATTGAACATTCGTTCGAACGGTGAAAGAAAACATCGTAAGGCAACCGGCTTGGCTTAGAGGTTGATCACCTTCTTGCCTATTAGATGACAAATGATGATCATGAAACAGACTCAGAAAGCTGAAGCCCAGACCTAAAAAGGTTGTAACGCCACTGGTTTATTTTTATTTTTTAACTTCTCTTTATAATGAAATGTTGTATTATAAACTATAATAACTAAAACATATTTCTCTATTCAAAGACAAAAAGTCTGTTTTATATGCAACAATTTAACATGCGTGTCTCTATAATTTGGTTTAACCAAAACAGTAAATTAACCACTGAGTTATGTGACCAATGGTAGTAACGAAAGTAAGGTATAAATTGGTCGTCGACGGAGCGTAAAGCAGTATGTGAGGTACATCCATTCATGGACAGTCAATTGAGCCTACAAATCGTTCGGTGGCCGCCTAACGACAGCCTTTTAGGAAAGGTGACCCGGCATTAACCTTGCTATTTCTTAGAAGCCTATTTTACCTCACAAGAGAGTTCTTTTCGTTGCAAATTCGTTGTTTATTACTACAGTCATTTAAAGCAATGGTTTTTAGGGTTGTAATTTAATTTAAAACTACATATACAAACCATTTCATAATTTTATTTTTAGTTAGTTATTTAAAATTTCATTTAACAACTATGTAAGTTTAGTCTATAAATAAAATATTATAAAAGCTGAAAATTATTTAAAACTTAAGTTTTTCACTTGCAATTGAAACATTTAATTATTTCATGTATGATAAAGCTTATAAAGAAAGATAAAAAGTTAAATAGATCAGTGGCGCTACAAGTTTTTTTTAATTCTAAGCTTCAGATATCCGTATTTGTTTCATGATCATTTGTCAATCTAATAGGGAGATTGGTGATCAGCCTCCCGTGCCTGATACACACCACACAACTTTTTGGGTCGAAAGCAAGCCAGTTGTTTCGAGCGAATATTAAATGCGCAACTTAGATAGAAAGTCCATTGCTGCACAGCCGGGAATCAACCCCACGACCTCAGGGATGAGAGTCGCACACTGAGGCCACTAAGGCAACAATACAGTAAATAAAAATAAACAAAGTTTTTAAATATGTATTACCTTTTTGAATAATATTGGCCCAAACTTAAGTAAATTAATATGAGATGTCCTCATACTTAAAGTTTAAGTAGTAATTAAAGTTGTTAAGTTATTAATTATAGTTTATCTGCTATAACTTTGTTTTTAAAGGAAATGATGATGTGTCACGTTCTAGATGGGTGATCCTACATAGCGTTAGATAAAAGTATCACATCTTTGAGAATTGGTTACCAGTAGGTGTTCTACGGTCGATCTGTCTGAACCCACCTCGCCCGCTCTTTATAGCGGTCCAACCGGCTGATAGGCCAATTATTACTCCCAATAGTTACGATTTGTGGGGACATGACTTTTACAGTGACTATATTTTTAAGATAAGCTAACTTTGTTTACTACCTTCTTTATTAATAAGATAAAATATATTTATTGTAACACAATTTGTATATATACAAGTATACCGTACTTATAATATTCTAAAGCTACATAGTAATAATAATAATAATAGTAATAAATAGAAAATAAAAAAAAATTTAAAAAAGTTTGGTCCCTGTGGCAGTGTACCTTTAACGCTGACAGCATTTCCTCTCTGTAGTTCGATACTTATTCGTGGAACGAGAAGACCCGCTCACCGATAATCGATAACCAGGCAGCTTTAATTAGCGCCTGTGCACTTGAAACTCACAGTCCCCAAAGTGTCTCTACTCCAAAGGGAACAAAATCAAAGTTGGAAGTTGTATATTGTATTATAACTGAAATACGAGGGAGAAGGTAATCATTCATTAATTTAACTATAGGTTATAAGTAATTTTAACAGTAAAACATGTAGTGTTATGCGTAATGTACTTGTTTCGTAAACTATGTTGAAATACTAAATTGTTAGTTGGCAAAACAATTAAAAATATATTTACTTTACTTCCGACTGTAATATACAAAACTGTATAAAAATAAATTACGATTAGTTTCCATTAGTAATGCATCGTCAGGAATTGCTTAAGAATATAAATAACTAGTTTTAACTTTTTAGTGTTTATTTTCAGCGATTTTGTATTACATCAAAGTTTTTATGTATAATCTCTGGTCTAACCAACTTCAACTCTTATGTTAAAGAGATATCTTGTTAGCGAAACAAAGAAACCTTATCCATAGATTTCCAACGTCCAGCCCTAATATAAAAGCGGGTGCACTTTGAGCCTGTTACCTTAGTCCATTTCCTACAGAGATAGTTTTTCTTCCACATTACTTACAGCGCTCGCCGACGATGGGGTAACTTTTATTACGGAATTTAACTTAATGAAATACTAAGATCGAGGCAAACTTATAGAATAGAGATTTTTATTTAATACAATTTAATAGCTAATAAGTATTCTCATGTTAATCACCAAAATTTAATACTGGCACTCACTTTTATTTTTATTTTTTTATAGAACAGGGCAGAAACCGTCAGAAGGCTCTTCTGATGTAAGAGAAACCGTCGCCCATGTACACTCTCAATGCCTCTCATACTCGCGAGTACGTTGCCGGCTGTATAATAATTTATTCTCTTTTCCATGTCGAATTTGTTCGGAAATAATTCAGTGGGCACATAGTGGTAGTGCGTGGCAAAAACTGCCTTAAGAAACGCTCAGTTGTGGAACGGAAGACGTCGAGGTGGCACTGGTAAAATATCGTATTCTGCCTCGACATCCAATGATGTAGTATTAGTCAAAGTACTGTCTTTGTCCTTTTTTGAGCACACCAAGCTTCTTGGAGGCTAATTTAACCTATCCAAATGACCGCTAAACTGATCGTCGTTCGATATGTCAACGCCAAGTATTCCGATGCTGGCCTCGCTAATAACTAATAATAGACTGCGTTGACAATCGTACCAACTATGGGATCACTGCTTATATGCTATACTGTTATTACCAGGAGGCTGGCTCAGGTACCGCTAGAATGACAGAGTTAAGAGAAAGGCAAAGGGAAATTTTGTTTGACACACCCACAGTTTGTGAGTACTAGTACCAAATATTATAATCGTAATTGACCTAAGTTTTTCACTGGCCAAAACAATAAATAAAATTAGTTCCTCAATTTAATTAGCTAAACAAAAAACTAATGAATGTAGGCACTCTATCACTGTCTCGCCCTGATTGATCGGATTGATTTTATGATATTACCTCGCTTGTGATTAACTTCTCTTCCCTTTGCACTGGCGATTGTTTTATTTTTTTAACAAGGCTCTATATTTTCTATGATTTTCTGATTTTTAAACAAACCTTGATAAGTTAACTGAAGTTAATTTTTATTAAGTAAAATGTAATTGGAAAAGATGGATTACGTATTATACTTATAAAAAAAAATAATGTAATAACATTAATCCTGTCCCATTCTAAAACTCTAATGGTTGACAGTATTGTGAAACTATTTTTACATTATGTAGCAACTTGATATCGAAGTATACGGCAAACAACGAACCTGTTTACCTCACAGTAACCGAACCCTGACACACGACACCACCTTTTATCTCAGCAAACAGGCGGCAGGTGCTTGCCACAAATGCTATTTGCTCTGTGGAAATCAATCTGATTGTTTGGGTATTTTTGTTAAGATAAAAAAGGCAGAAATACAGATGTTTATTTACCAACACATTTAATAAAATTATGCAGCATTTTTTGATTAATAATCTATTTGAATATCCAAATGTTTTTAATGGACATCCCAACATAATTTTAATAAAGTTTTTGGGGAAAAATACATATCAACTCTATCATCGTATTTTAATTGCATTCTTAAATATTTACCTCTCATTAACAAGATTATGCATGAATTATGCAATTTGATTAAATTGCTACGTAGAACCTTGCTACGTACGTAGGTCGTAGAGGTGCGTGTAGCGGTTGTAGTACACATATTAAGAGAATATATAACTATATATATTTGCATTTTCATCAGTTTGTTTAATATTAATATATAGCAAAAGGTATATATTGCATTTCGTTTGTAATAAATATCAAAACTATAGGCAAACATTAGGGTTTTTTTTTTTTAAATATAAATTTCCCCATCCTTTAAACATATATTTTGAAACGTATATTCTACATACACTAGAGATTCATTACTATTCAGACATTAGGGTTAAAACTAGAATTAAAGTTTGTTATATATTGTTGGTGAAGTAGATCAAGTCGCGAGAGTCCCGCGGGCGCCGTGCTGAGCGCTCCACTTAATAATATTTTTCACCTTGTTTCGTTTTCCAATTTTCCGCAAGTCACTCTCCGGGGTAACGGGCCGTGTTTTGATTTAGAAATGCGCCACTGGTCTGTTAGAATGCTTATAAGATACGATGCGATGAAATATATATCGGTTGCAACCTACATACTAAAATCGTATATTATGTATTTTATTACGATAGCATGAATTAAAAGATACTCTTCCTTTTCTCCAGAATAAATTATAGCTTCTAAAAGTTGTTTTTATTGGAATGGAATTTATGCCATAAAATATAAACCTTAATGCAGGTGAGATGAGATCGTATATTATTATGAAACGCATAACAGATAAAAATATCGTATTGTCTTGAAAATGAGCTTACTATATCAGAAACATTTTACACATAAAATATTTGTAAACTAATCGTATGTTGTAAAGGATTTCATTTATTTATTGCTCGTCTTTTCAGGTTGGAGCCGGTGCTTCTTTGAAGCTATTATATAAATTTAATTCTTAACAAAATTTCTGATGACATTTAAATTATTTCATTTACTTATCACCGTGACAAACAGTTTTTGTGTTTGTCACGATGAAAACACAGAATTATTTATAAATCTAGTTTTTACTGTACGGTGTTGGCCTAGTGACTTCAGTTTAAGACTCTCGTCCCTGAGGTCGTAGATTAGATCCCCGGCTGTGCATATCCCCAAAAAGTTAAAGGTGTAGGTACAGAAGGCTGATCACCTATTTGCCTATTAGATTGACAAATGATCATGAAACAGATATTTTAATTTGAAGCCCAGACCTAAGATGGTCGTAGCGCCACGGATATTTTGTTTTTAGTTATTACTGTAACTTTATTTATTACTCAATTTAAACTTTTCGTGAAAACTACATTCTCAAACTATTACCTGATATTATTTATTATATATTTTTGCAGCCCAAGAAACCATAAAGTATTACAGCTCCAACAGCCATATCATAACTTTTCCTTCTAAAAATAACGAGTGTTTATAGAAGACGACAAAATTGATAACGTCATATCTTTCCCCATATCATGTCCACTCTCGTGACCCCACTTATTGTAATCTAATTCAGAGGTTGGCCAACGTTGGCCAAACTTGCTAATATTTTTTTTATAATCTTTTAAAAGAGGTGTTTTGATGAAAATACACTAACTCCATGTTTCTGAAAGAAAGATTTATTTAATTACAGTTTATATTATTACATTACTAAGTGGTAGTAAGCTGTATAGAAATCAAATAGAAATTAAATTATTTTGTTTTAGTTCTTCTGTGCATACAACTAAAGATTGTGCTAAACACACACACACTGTTTCTGTTATTTTCTTTTTGCAATTTTTTTTGTCATCAAACTAAAGTAACATACTATACAATAGCTTAATAAAACAAGCTTTGGCCCAATGTTGGCCATCGTCTCACAAGGGCGACGCAGGTAACTTGGTGGAAAATCTAATTCACCAAATTGAATTACATGAGATATAATATTTTTCTTTTGGAATGTTTTTCGGACGTCATTGTGTGAAATGGATACGTGGACTTTGCTTTTGTTAAAAGCTTTCATTCATAACTCACTTGGGCAAGATGAATTAATATATCATATTGTACAGAATTGTGTATGATTGTTTATTAATATTACTTTTGAGATTAATTTCTGATTTTTGGCATTACAATACTTCAGCTAAATTGAAGGTTTGTATATAGCGTTGTTAAACTAAAATAACTTTTTAAATAAAAACCTGTCGTATAAATTGTAAAGGTTGGTTGGCCACGCGGGTGCGGTTACAGCAGTTAAAAGTAAGAGACGCAGGAGTTAGTACAATTTATATGTAAATCGGACCCGCACTCCGTGTAGACCGAGATACTAATCTATTTTACTTAACTAAGCTTATAGAAATATAGCTATATACAAAGTTAACTAGATAATTTCTTTCTCACACTAACTAACAAATTTGCTTGTATTGTCATCACAATAATGACATTACTTTAACAGTTATTATAACGCATGGAAAATAGTTAAAATTATCGAGTCAATCACACATAATTCATTTATTTTAATGATAACTAAGAGTTTTCTTAAACTTGATACAAATAATTCAAGGAATAAATAATCCAACTTTAATATTTATTATTATTATTAACCTTCCTTGTAAATGAAAATAAAATATCTACTACTGTAAATTGTTCTTCGGTATATTTCACTGTATAATACGGTCAAGTTACAATTATCTTTTTTCTATACTATAGATCATAAACAAACACAGACCACAGAGTATAGCAAAACAAAGAACATATTTTAATTATTCTATGGACTTGACATCTACAATTTTTTAAACATTCTGACTTTCGAGCAGCTCCCGAACTACAATACTGGTCTCGCCAGTCTCTGGAGGCAGATCTAATTGCATTTTGCTGAGGTGAGCTGATACCTCCCCCCGTTTTTATGTTCGCTATTATTTGACCACTATCGCCTACGTATACTTTATTTAACGTTTTCTTAATAGTATTGTTAAATTACTTTACCAAAATCTTTTCATTCAGCAAGTATTTTTTAAATTTCCTTATAATTTAATAAACGGAAATAGAGCGTTATATCACCAAATTCTAACAAAACACATTTTAAAGCCTCTTTTGACGTTGGACACAGGTGACTGTCACTGGCCCCTGCCATGTACCCTCACTAATCCAACAAAACTTCACGATTTACTAGTTTTTGTTATAGTTTTACTTAATCACTACCCTTTTCTAAGTAATTCAAGTGTCACTTTGACATAAAGTAAGATAAGAATTCATTTAACGTTTTTGGATTTAGGATAAAGGACATTCTGTTCTGAGTTGTTTTTAAGATAATATTTTTTTTATATAACAGGGGGCAGTAGGCTCATTTTATGTTAAGTGATACCGCCGCCCATAGACATTTACATTGCCAGAGGTCTCGCAAGTGCGTTCCGGCCTTTTAAGAATTGGTACGCTCTTTTTTTGTAAGTCGAATTGGTTCGGAAATTCATAACTAACTAATTTTTACCCCTAATACGAAGGGCAGCCTGTGCGTTAACCATCGTGTACTGAACGTCCTGAGGAGGATTCTCCACCGCGAGCGCGTGTTGTAAACCTCTGGGGTAGTTGCTATTTGTTTTTTTTGAGAAAAATATACATTATTATTATTATATTATAATTTACCTATAGAGCAGTATAAAACTAGTAGTTATTGTGTGACTCTGGACTCTTGTGTGTCGTAGGTTGGAACCCCAGCCAATATTTTTTTCTATTTGCGTAAAAAATGGCAAAACGAACGTTTGAATAATAACATAGAGCAGGAAGCAATATGGCAGGCTCTTGGGTAACGCATCTTTATACATCTTCTAACGATTAAATTATACCGTTTTTAGTTAATTAATGATAATAATGAAAATAATTGATAAGACGCAATAAAGTCAGCACACGTTACCCTAAGGGTAGATACACACAAAGTAATTAAACAAGCTTAATTTTCTTGTACGAGTTATACTCGGCATGTTTCGCGAATATTTACAGAAAGTAACGGGTAAATATTGCGAGCGAGAGGTGGAAATCTTCGAGGCTAACTAAATATGGAATTTCATTATTTTATTTGGTTGAAAATATTGAAATTTATTGTAACTGTTATTATATGATATAATACATTATAGTTCAACTTGTTAACATGTGTTTTAAGGTATTGTATACAGTTTTAGCTGCAACAATGTACCTAACACCAATTTTAATTACAACTTTGTATCTAAACTAAGACACATTTTATTGTTTACAAATTCTTAATGAAAAAAAATTAAACACAATAATAGTAATGTCTATTTAATACAAATTTTGTACTTTCAATATTATAGGTTCATCTTTTTAAATGAAAGTGTGCAACTTTATGATTTTAACACTTCACGTCAGTGTTTTTGTCAAAACTGTTGATTAAGAAAGTCCCTTCCACAATTGGCGAGCTCTCACACCGCCACTTAATTTGAATATCCAGCACAGAGTGTTTAATAAAACATTCAGTTTGATTTACATCTTACGAATCTGTACCTTTTGCTCTTTATTTAGTGTAAACACGCCCTTACAATGCTCATTTCGGTTCCGTGTACTTTTAATTTTGAATTTGGAATTAAGCCAATTTGAATTTCGAATCGCGTTCATCTTGTCTTTATTAATTGAAAACTTGTGTAACTTGTTCTTACCTAAAATCAACTGGAGTTACGATAATGGTTAGGAGTAAGTGCTCATCTGCTCCAATTGACTTCATTGTTGTATGTTGTATGTCAAGTATGTTAAATGTCAAATACCTATAATACAATGTTCGTTTTGGAAGAAAAATGGCACATATAAATAACTTTCTTCAGGTAAAAAAATATAAATGTTTGATTCGATCAGAAGGGAAAGTATTATAAACAGTGGAAGTAGCAATTTCACACAAAAGAAGTATCAAATTTCATTAAAAAAAATTGTAAACACTTTTGGCATACTCGGGACTAAATCCTAAAGATTATTTATTAAATTGAATATTTAAAAAATTAAAATTGTTTTGTACCATTTAATTAAATCATTTAATTATATTTGTTTTTTCTTCTCTTGCAATTCTCTTCTGCCTCGTAATTAACTATTTATAAAAAAAATAATGAGTCATTAACCCTTAGATTAGCTTTTACTTTTTTATTATTGTTTTTTTTTAGATTTTAGTTTAGTTTAGCTTTAGTTACTATATTTCTAGTGTTACATGTAATTTTTAAATTAGCATTTCTTGTACTTTACCCTCAGTAGGTATTTCTTTTTTTATTTTTCCATACTAGGCTTGGAAAAACCGCTTATTACCAATACCCGTTGCCTAATAACTTATGTAACCTGTTTTTTATGTATGTTTAAGGTAACTAAATAAATAGTGAAAGAAAACAATATAAAATAACCATAAACGGTGCAGTTTAAAATGCGTCCCTAAAATTACTGTGATATTCGACAAACAAAGCCGAAGCAGTCGTAAGTATAGGGAAGCTCACGGAAGCAATAAGCAAATATCGTGCGAGGTGACTACTGACTAATAAAAATTCCAGCAAATCAATACGATCTCTTTTACGCTTTTTATATTGTATCCTATTTTGTTACACGCCTCTGTGTCGTGTTAAAGGGACCATTCCCGGATCTAGCTAATGTACTGCGACTTACTTGTTTGATAGTTGCAATTAGTGCTAAACATTTTTATATAAATTCTGCATTTAAGAAAACAGCACTCTCGCAGTACTTCTTATTACGAGTATTATCTATCAGGTGTTATTATTTTATTATAATGTCGTCATAAGTTGAATGATTTCATTGCTATTGCCCGAGTAACTAAAAGCGTATGTTTTTATTTATAGAACAGGGGGCAAACGGGCAGGAGGCTCATCTGATGTTAAGTAATATGGCATTGAGAGTGTCCATGGGCGGCGGTCATGACACTCATGACACTCTCAATGTCAGAGGGCTCGCAAGAGCGTTGCTGGCGAAATGTATACAGTATCACCAGTCAACATTTTCACGATTTATTTCATGGTTTTAACTCCGAATAATTTACTCGAATTTGGCTTACCGAAAATAATTACCAATATAAAAAACACAGCCTTTATGGTATAATGTAAGTCACAATCAACAAACCACCCCGGCGATACGTGACTAAAGTATCAAGTATATCCGATCCTACAACAGAAGCAACAGTAAATAGAAAACACGTTTGTACCGTGTTCTTTCCGATTTGCATGTTCGTTCGTGTGTGTGTATCTCCGAGTGTGGGTGTCGCCGTACGCCCGTGTACACCCGGGTACGACCGGGTATTTATTGGCACGTAGATACGCAAAAATTCCAATAAAACGTCCCCGGTTCGGAATGCCGATTGAAAGAATAATGTTTAATTTGTAAGACGGACCTCGTGATTTATTTGATTGGCTATTGTTCCTTCAATTGTTTTGTTTACTTCTGGAAGATTTCTGTTTTGCTTACATTGTTTAATGTAAATTTAGTAAATGATACTACGTGTATGTATTTATCACCAATACACTTCTTACAAATCTATAGATAATAATATTTTTGTTATCTATCAATGTATATGTTTATGTCTTAATATTCAATGTTTTAATGTTAAATCTATATGTTGCTGTCAATATTTTCATTTAAAATTACATTTCATTAAATAAATAACATTCCTTTTAAAAGGTGACGCCTGTTATAAAGTCTTAAATATAATCAAAATCTATCTAGGAGCTGAATTGAAAAGTGAAAAGTTCCGTTTGGCTCCAAAGTTTTGTAAGAAAAAACGGAGATTATAAAAAATCCTAAGTTAATTTTAATTAACCTATTTATTATTTTCAACGATCATTAATAAAAAGTACCAGGCGGGCTGAGCTCGACCGGAGCTAACTTGGTATCTTGCTTCCGCTAACTACTAAAAGATGGTAATGAAGCGCGTACTCACCTTTCTCTAGCCATCCCTCTCACTCTCGCTTAGTCTACGTAAGTCGCTCTTTGTCCTCAGCGCTGTCACTGGCATAGCCGATCCAGACGGTGACAAGAAATTAATTAGGGGAAGCCGGGGAAAATAATGGTCCACCGTGATTTTTAAATGAAATTTATTTTCTTCACTTCATTTATTTCTCGGCGACATGACACTTTGGAAATTATTAGACTCAGAATCGGTTTTCTTTTTAGTGACGTTTCCTATTTACCTTTGACAGGTCATTTTTGAGGTGGAAGGTTTGCGAAACGCTCTGATGAATTTTAAATTAACGTTTTGTAACACTTCAGTGTTATGAAAGCGTATTTGAAGCCGCTAAGAATCCGAGTTTGCATTCGAAATTTTGTATTATAGTGTTAGAGCATATCCAGCCTCTTCACTACGGTATTAAATTCACAGTCTTTGATAGTTTTAACGTGCGACTCTCATCAATGGGGTCGTAGGTTCGATGCACCCGGTTGTACACCAATGGACTTTCAGTCGCATTCGCATTAACACTCGCTCGTAAAGGTGAGGAAACCGACGTGCCATAGACAAAAATGTCGACTGGCCTATTATAAATGATCACGGAATAGGTACAGAAAGTTGAGGCTGAGGCCTAAAAGGTTGTAGCGCCATTGATATATATATATATATATATATATATTATATATATATGTATTTACAAATTCGAGTTTCTAAACCCTATATCAGTAGACGCATCTTTAATGGAACATAAACAAATTTAATTTACTCCTTTTAAAAATACGTGAGCGCTTTCGTCATTCATCATCTTCAGACGAATCCAAACATGTTTAAAAACTGTTTGAAGAGCATTCAAAATTCTGTTAGCTTCCCGTCAACGCGATGACAGGTATCAATTTTTCTTGTTGAATATATTTTTCGTTACTTGTTTTATTACGGAGCTGCGCCCTTTATTTATATCAGCTAAAATATTTTACTTTATTTATACCATAGTGAGAGTAATCTCTCTGCAACATATTTATTTGATGATTTCTAGTGTATTCACAGGTCATTCAAGATACTCATACGGGATTTAATTGGGCCAACACGAATATAAAATAATATATTCATTATTTATATTCAATCGCTTTGTCGAGTATGTAATAAGAACATATCATCTCACATATATAACGACTGTCGTAGTTTATATATTTAGCTATAAATTAAATAATAATTATTAAAAGAACATTACGTTATTACATTACTATTATAACGATTTACGGTTCAAATGTAGTACAATATTTTATACAAAAGTTTCACAAATATAATTTGAGAGCCCTTGAAAGCGCTGTTAAATCGAATTAAGTTGCGTGATTTATGAAATTAAGTTGAAGCTATAACAAACTAGTTCATGACTGTAATAGTGATAGTTTTTGTCACGTCAACAGTTGTTATTAAAGTAATTCATACCTTCAAGTGGAACGGTACCGAATATTCCATGTTACCAAGATCGATTCGAACAAGTAGGTAATAATTATAATAACCATTTCCGCAAAGGGCGAAAAAAAATGTTGCTAAAAAAGATTGGTGCTAAAAGTAAAGATTATCTGGTTTTATTTCTGAAAACCTCATCCATACACGGTTTGAATCATTTAGTAGCACCACGAAGACATATATGTGAAATGTAAGTACTTTAGAACTCAATTTTATTGAAGAAACAGCGTACCAATTCTTAAAGGGCCGGCCTTTTGACAGTGTGAATGCCCATGAGTGCCACAATAATTTAAACCCAGGTGAGCCTCCTACGCGTTTTCTATAAAATTTAATGAAATAATATCATCGATTGCATAATTAAATTCTATATTCATCATAAAATATCTATGATATAAACAATTACATTATTTGTTGTGGTTCATTTTAACAGATGTCTCTGGTTATTCGTTTTAATAATCTCGATTTTTGGATCGATATACCTATCTCAAACCACTTGGTTAAGATACCAGTCATCACCTACTGTGGTCTCTATGGATCGTGACATGTATGCCTGGAATACAACCTTTCCTTGTGTCACCATCTGCAACGATCAGAAGGTTGATCCAGCTAAGCTTGAACAATTCATTCAGTAAGTTGCTTTTTGGTAGGATCACAATGTTTTGACAGTAATAAACATTATAGCAAAGCATATTTTTAGGTCCCGAGATGTTAAAGACAAAGGAGAACTTAAGGCTTTTTTGTTAGCTTTAGCGAACGCAACATTCACAAGCTTTGACACCATTCCAATTTATAAAGATGTGGACCCGACGCAGTACCTTGACATACTTCTAAGCATATCCACAGGGTTTAAACCTAGCTTGACTATCGGAGTGCTGGGAAGAGATTTAGAAATAATACCGACAATCACAGAGATGGGTCTGTGCTATGCGATCAATTCTAAAGTTGCAGTATATAATTCTCCAAAGTAATGTCTATTTATTACTTAATTCTATGTAAGAATAGTTTCTCATCACTAATCATTATTTTTTTTAGTTACTTAAAAGCAAAACGATGGGACATGATTAAAGATCAGAACGATTCTCTCATGGTTCATCCACTGGATGGAGAAGTGTTTGCGCACATAATGAATTTATCCTCCTCTTATTATGTTTGTATTTATTTATTTGTAGAAATGTTCGTGGGAACGTTATATGTATCGAGTTTCATTCTGTTTTTACATTGAAGGTGTACGTCCACGGGCCATTGGAAGGTCCAGACATTGCGAGCAAGTACCAGCATTCTCCTAAGATGTTTTATATGAAAATTTACGTAACAGCTATAACTGTGTACACGTCTCCCGAGGCTGCCAGGTTTCCGTTATTTATAAAACATATTTCACTAGTTTTGTTTATTTGTCTGAAAGATATGAAAGAGAGTGAACGGGGATTAAAAATGGGCCAGCTACTAGTGAATTGTCTCCTATACGCTGAAGCCCAAGTGATACTTGCGTCTTCGGTGGGGAATCGCAGGTGCTGGTAACAGTATATACATAGCAAAAACAAAATCTATGGTATTTGAAAGAGGAGTCAATAGGACTGTATGCGATATTCTGATAGATGGAGAAACAGTGGAACAAGTGGATATGTTCGTGCACTTAGACTGTATAGTTTACTCCGGATGGAAAGTATGCGATGATATAGAAAGAGGAATGAATGCTGGGAATAGAGTAAATTGAGCGTTGCATTCCTTTATGTCTAGTCAAGAAATCTCAAACGAGGCTCCACTGGCTATACATAGGGTAGTGCTTATTCCGACGTTAAAATGCGGCAGTGAGTGTTGAGAGTGGCAGAGAAAGAAAGTAGAATAAATGCCGTGGAAATGAGAGCGTTAAGAAGTATGTGTGGTGTAACATTGCATGATAGGATAAGTAATAGTGTGATACGTGAGCAGTTTGGGTTAGAAGACAATGTAGTGTCAAGTATACGAAAGAGAATGCTTATGTGGTTCGGCCATATAGAATGGATGAATGAGAAGTGATTAACGAGTAGGATATACAAGGCTACCGTGGGTGGTGAATTTGGGTTGGGTAGGCCTTAAGGACAAGTTAAAACTACCAAGAATCCACGGTGTGTGTATGCTGAATGTCATGAATAAAGCGAGAGCTAAGGGGTACCGGGAAAAAGGCGTGTTGATATAAATAAATAAAAAAGTGTCTGATATTTTTTCCATTGCAGTCTAACAATCGGACAGAGACGCTGTCGCTTCGCACATGAAAATAACCTAACACATTTCGCGGTATATTCCTACACCTACTGCAAGATGGAGTGCCGTGCACGCCTGTGTCTCAAGTACTGCAAATGTTTACCATATTTCTACAGAGCCATCGGTAATATCCTTTATAGTACACAAAAGAAAATAATGTTGTATCATTGCAATCTATACAGTAGGGTGGAAACACCAATTCACTTTGAGCTTTTAAAATCAACAAAGTTGTAATTTTTTATGTTCTTACTGGATTTATTTTGAAGAAGTGAATTTATACTACACATTTGAATGGCTATTATTTTTTGGCAGGCGACGAAAAAATTTGCGATATTGAAGGATTGCATTGTTTAGCGAAACATAAAGGTAAGGGTAATTTATTACAAATACATTATATTTTTATATATGTATTTGTAATATATCAACGAAAATAAATCAGTGGTGCTACAACAGTTTTAGGACTGGGCCTCAAATTTCTGTATCTGTTTCATGAACATTTGTCAATCTATACGTATAAGGCAAGTAGGTGATCAGCCTCCTGTGCCTGATAATATATACGCCGTCGATTTTTTGGGTCTAAGGCAAGCCAGTTTCACGATGTTTTCCTTCACCGTTTGAGCGAATGTTAATTGCGCACAAAGAAAGAAAGTCTATTGATGCACAGCCGGGGATTGAACCTACGACCTCAGGGATGAGAGTCCCACGCTGAACCGTAGTATGTACTAAATATAAAAATGTTTTAAAATTAATACACCTAGTCCAGCCATAAGTTCTGTTACAAATGAAAATGCATTTTTTTATGAAGTAATGTTATTAATGCGAACACGATACAAAATTAATATGAAAATAATGAACATGAAAAAATATGTGCAATGGCGCCTAAAGAAAGACGTTTTTAAAATAATATACGTGTTCCAAATTCAAAATGATTAAAAAGTTTAAAAAAAAGAAAAGTTTTTATGTAACAGTATTTAGCCAGACTAGTTATAACAATACAAACTAAATACGTACGGACCTTAACTATTCTTATTATATCACAAATCTTTCTTTTATAATAAGTTAACTTTTAAAACACTGTTACAGATGCTTTGTACAAATTACGTGATAACAGAGGCCAGAAGATAAGTTGTGGCTGTTTACCGATATGTGAGGACGTGAACTACGTCATACAATCAAATGTGGGTACTTTTCATTTCATTACCCAAAGGTTGTAATCGCTAAAATTGCAAATAATAGAATAGCTGAGACTATGAAAAAAGCTTGTATAGAAAGCTGTAGTGTATTTTTTTAACTTAGTTTACATATAGTAACGATTTCAGGATATACAAGAATGGTTTTTAGGGACAAACCTGCAGTGGGGTATCGCAAGTTATCCTCGCATGAGGTATCGCAGAGATATTATTTTCGGGTTCACTGATCTTCTAGGTACAGTATTTTATTTCTTGCTCTTTTGCAATTGGTCTCTAAAATCTTGTGAGTATGTTCCATCTGAGTACGTACTTTACCTATTTTATGATTTAAGCTGGAAAATAAACTTAAAAATTAACCCTGACAATGCTGTGCTGAAGCAAAATTTGCAATTTATAACTAGTAATGGTCATTAAATAAATATTTTCAGTGGCGGTGGGTGGGATGGCTGGATTGTTTCTAGGCTGTAGTGTCCTCAGTTTCCTGGAGATTATTTACTTTTTAACTTTACGTCTGTTCTATTACACCCGCACTAATCTACGTAATTAATAATGTATAGTTTAAATTATATTTCACTTTTTACTTACTGTAAGATATAAATTAAATTATTTCTTAATTGTATATCTGATAGTTTTACATAGTCTTCAAATAAATACAATAATTTTCAGGGACTCAAAAAGTTAATTTTTAGAAGAAATTATAATATTTTTATGTATTATAATATTTAACTCAATCTCTGTGAAATGAAGCTGTTTTGTATATTTTTCTATCGTAGGGTTAGAAAAGCCTTATTTGCTTATTAACTAATACATAAATGATCAGCAAACCCTGTCCCTTACATTAAGCGGTTTACTTTAACCCAGGCTCGTTAACAAAACGTTTGACAAAGGCAAGCGTTTAATTGGTTGAAGAGGCCGAACTATATTAGCAGGTGCTCACGGGTTGAATTTACGATGCGTTAATAGAAGACAACATGTGACTATTACCCTATTGTAATTTAATTTACCTAAAGGGTCTACCCATATAGGTTTGTTTGAATAATATTCGCTCATTCCACTAGACGTTGGATCTAATTATTACTATTAATTGTAATAATTAGATATTCAATATAAAAACGGCGCCTGTTATAAAAATACGCGCAATGACGTCTTATGTAATGGTTTAAAGTTTAAACTATTAAACAAGGAAAGTGGTTGCAGATTATGAAGTTAAAACATTTCTACATTATTTTTTCATACCCGTTTAATAATATACGAAGTTTTGTATTTGAATCAAGTATATTACATAAATACTAAATAATTATAATATTATATATCATAGAGATTTTGGCAAATAGTGCGAAAACCTTTAGAAGGAAACCCGTCTCATTTAGTTATCAGTCGACAACACGACTTACGATAGGCACTTGCAAATGACTTATTGTGTTCTCACATATAGCGTGGATATTAGCGCTTTCATGTTATTTTTGCATATTTAAATAACATGAAAGAATTATGTTAATTATTATTATACCAGCCGGTATTTGCGTTGGCACCTGCTATTGTGTATAGTTATACGTTCAAGAACGAAAAAAAAATGATGTCAACTAGGATTGACATGGAAGGATAAAAACGTGCAAAAAAGAGGAATTGATCCTAATGTTTAAATTATAAGTTTATAGTTGTTTATATTAATAATACGAGGGCTTATTTCGTGTACAGCTGTAAAGTGAAGGTTTAAATCTGCTGTTTTATTTGAATAATCGCTCGCTGTGAAACCCTACATCGGACGGCAAGATCCGTTGTTCAGGCCGGGATATGGAAATGTTAAAGATTATTGTTTGGAGTTAGCGAGGTGTAATTTAATTCTAAGACGTACTCTTAACGACATCCTTAAGACTTCAATTTATTTGAAACACTTGTCGATACACTTTTAACTATATAATAGTTTCTTTTCTATTATTGATCACGCCGTTTTGCCACTCGTCACTTCTTTTCATAAGTTTGAATTTCTGAGCAGATTGTTGGCTCTATTCTTGCGGCACGCTTGCTGTGCCTACATTGCTTTATTGCATTAGTATATAGGATGTTTAAAAGTGTGATAAAAATTATTTATATTTTATACTATTGTTTCATTAACATTTGAATTTCATAATTATGTCTATTTATTAGACATATTCTCACGAACTAAGAGCACAACAATACGTACAGATCGTTTTTAAGTAGTATTTATACAACATATTATAATAACAACTTTATCGACAGCGTAGTACGTCCCTACTGAAGGTGTTTTGAACCCTATATGGTAAGATTTTAATTGCGGGTATCAAGCGGCTTTTGTGAATTGTCTATGAGTTGGGGTTTATCTTAGAAGTCAAGTAATGAGGTGAGATAGAGCTTATAATAACTGGATGAATTGCAAAATGCTATGACTCTGTAATGATTGCTACAATACAAAATTTTAAAATTCTTTTACTGCAGTCACTGGATGAAATGACCAAACATCATCAATTATTTCTCCCCTATAAAACGTTTAAAGCGAGGCCAGATAACGCGTACCTTGCACCCCATTTTCCCTCACCTCAAAGATTGCCAGATACGAAAAACATGATTTATCTCCCATTTTTTTCCCAATAAATAGTTGTCTTAGAGGTCTGAGGTCGAGCAACACTCATTTCTCGAAGGTATCCAACCTTTTTGCTGATAAAGAGATGACGAATGAAGTAGGTGTCAGTTTTATGGGCGTGTGAGTGGTGAATTTATGGCGTGATTTATTTTTTAAGATGATTTAGATTGTATTGCTTTTCTTGTCTCGATATAATAGTGTCTTTAAGCATCGGAGCATAGAGAATAGAAATTTTATCATAATATGATTCTATACTGTTTTGTTATATTAGCTACAATATCAACTACATAAGATATACATATATCTTTATGTACCAAAATCTGTATATGTAATGAAATAAAAATATATTATTATTTTTTCTTGTTTGTATAATTTGCTAAGGTGTCAGAAATAATACGATCGAATGAAGTTATTAAAATTGTGTGAGCCACCTAATATACTTTAAATATATAAAAAATAATAATGAACCGTGATTTCAACAAAAGAATAAGCATATAATTTAAAATAGCAGTGAAATTAGCGAGAAAGGTGACTGATAATGTAACAATGACGGCGGAAAATAACAAGAACGATAGACATTATATAAAATCTGAAACAGTTTCAGAACGTAATATTAAGAAAGATGAAAGTGTATGCTTTATTACTCTTTGTGGTGGTGGCGTGTGCGCTGGAGCAAGTGATAGAAGAATCACCATTGGAGAATGAATCAGGTGATTAGTCTTTTACAATATAATATATATATTATAATATGTATTCTAATATACATTTAAAGTGCCATTAAAAAGCCATCGGTGAAAACTACGTTAGACATCGGGACAGTTCTTTTTTGATGAATAATCCAGAACATTTATTAAATTTGCACCAGTAGGTCCACCTACACATGCCTATATAATAAATTTGAGGTATAAATACATTTTACCGTCGTATAACCGTAGTATGTTGGACTTACAATTACTCATTTTTATAATATATAAACGCGAATAGATGAAAGCTTTAATGAATTTGTTTGTTATTTTGATAATATAGCTCCAACAATATTCATCCTAGTACTATTATTTTTATTTGCAGTTACTAGTAGTGGCCATCGACCTCCTTTCAAGAACTGTTTGATCCATTATGAGTGTAAGCATTACAAATGGTTCTGCTATCGATCAGAACACGCCTTCTGCATCGGTGGCACGTGCAAGTGTCTGCCGAGGTACCACTTTGGCTACCGACACCGATACCGTATGTACCAAGACTAATTTTACGGGATTACATTGAAATAATCAGGTCTATAAAATGTTAAGACTTTCATTAAACACTATAGTTAAAACTAAAGACTAAATCAATTCAAATTTATTTGAAGATTAAAAGTTGGGCTGGCCGCTTTGCATTTAAATAATAAGGTTCTTTAATTAGTAACTTATAGAAATAAAGTGTAAAATTATTATCTTTTATGTGATTAATGTTTCTTTTGGTCTTAGAATATATTTGTTTTTTTTTTATTAGTATTTTATAGTATTTGAAATAAAATATTTTTACGTTTAAAAATTGTGTTTATTTTGTACAAGTCTAGAGTTTCAACTACACAATTTATATAAACTAAATGTATATAGAAAGCAAAATTTTAGTTTCCTATTAATTTTCCTATAACATTATATTTAAGCGCCTACTATTTCTTACCTATTAACGTACCAAAAATCATTTTAAAACGATGAAATAAAGGATTAAAAAATAAAACGTTCACACAACTCATATTCACATTGACACGGACGAATTGCACTTTCCGCGGTTTAACCCGGATGCCGATCAAATCAAGCGGTTATTTGTTCGAGACTATCGGAGCGTGCGAATCATCATTCGGCCGTTCGATTAAATTGCCACTCGGAAAAACTCGCCAAAGGATATTGCACCTGTTTGCGGTTTTGCTCATTTGCCTTTGCGACTTTTCAGCGGACAGGTGCGGTTCTGTTGATTCAATGTAGAATGCCGACGCTTCTGACCATACCGTATAGCTATACATTCGATTAAAAATTAAACGTGTTCATGATCCGCTGTATACAACAAAATTGCATACAAATGAGTAGAGCGGCTGTAATGACCTATTGGCAGAACGTCATTTGTCGGTCGAGTGCGGTAATTAGGTAGAAATGAACACCGATGCAATCTGTCTGATTCGATGTTGATCGCTATTATATACCACAGAGCAGCGTTTACCGCTACACAATGTCTTTAATTTATTAAATTCCCGAAAAATTAATATTATTATTAAATATAATATCACCTTATCTTCTTTGTTATTTCTTTTAAGGGTGATTTGATTTAGTTATTTGCTTATATCAAGTATGTTAACTAATATTGAATAACCTGTTTTTAATAAAAAACAATTGTCTATCTATATACTTCTTCTTCAGTTGCACTCTTCATTTCTGAAGGTCGTGTTAGTGGCATCGTACAACTTCCTCCACTCTCCCCTGTCTACGGCAAGACTCTGCGCTTGGGTAATGGTAAGACCCGTAATGGCCTTTACTTGATCGGTCGGCCTCGAGGTCTGATGCCCTCCACTCTGCCAGTTACAATGAGTTTTTCTAGGCTTTCTGGATCTATATACAAGAGAAATCAAATTTAAAATGAAAATCTATAATTTTATTCCCCGCTGAGTTCAATCTGTGGCACGAGCGAGATTATTTAATCGGCTCGCAAACAAATTGCCAGCACTTGTTACCTCTGTAGTGTGTACCACCGCCGATATACTGTTAATTTGATCCCATTTGTTAACTAACTAGTTTGTTCAACTAGCTGTTCAATACATTACTACCTCGTAATATGAGATTTTAAATGTACCAATATATTCTACCAACTATTTTGGTTGGATAGTTATGAATTTAATCTGAGTTTTGCGCGTTCAAAAACTACTTAGCTACTTGATTTGTACTTTTTTGGAATACATGAAGAATTTCTTACATTTAGCTGACTTTTCATAATCATAATTGACTTGTAATAGTTGGACTTATAAAAAAACAAATCAGTGGCGTTACAACCTCTTTAGGTCTGGGCCTCAGGTTTCTGAATCTGTTTCATGATCATTTTTTCAATCTAATAGGCAAGTAGGTGATCAGCCTCCTGTGCTTAACACACGCCGTCGACTTTTTGGGCCTAAGATATGTCGGTTTCCTCACGATGTTTTCCTTCAACGTTCGAGCGAATGTTAAATGGGCACATAGAAAGAAATTCCATTGGTGCACAGCCAGGGATCGAACCTATGACCTCAGGGATGAGAGTCGCAACCAACACTGCTCCGTTATATCTAGTTTGTCATAGAGTTTTTTTTATACCATTTGTAATCTCAGCCTAAATACTTAGTGATACATATAGAAACGTATACAATAAATATATGGAAAATAATGCAGGTAATGGCGTTTCAGTGGTGTAATTAGACTAGAAATTCTGCGCTCGAAACAATTTTAATTTGTCTGCCATGACAAAGGCGGTAAATCCTATGAAAGCAATACAGTGTCACCTAGAGGAGGGCGTAAAAAATCTAAAAGGAGGGAGCTCAGCGCCCCGCGGCTAAGGCTACACGTGAAACCACTCAGCCCGCTATTAGATCTCTCAAAACCGTCAGCGTTTAAGAGGTGATCGCTTCTAAGCTACAAACTATTCAATACTTTAATCGCATCCAAAAATCATATTAAATAATAATAATTTAGTTCTTTAAGCATCCGCTTATTAGTCCATATGATTATTAATGTGTTAGTTGCAATAGTGTCATAATATTATATTAGCTTTAAAATAAAATCAATCATAAAAATTAAATACATTACAAAAGGGTGCAGGGGGCACAGATTACCGCCACAAAACCCACATCCACTGTATTTTTTTAAAGTGAATGCACATTAAAATTGCTTACCTTCATTTTAATAAGAATAATGGGACATGTGACTTTTAGGGAAGAATACTCGATCTACCAACGATGATGATAAGTTCTAGTCAAAATATACTTTATTCAAATAAGCTCTTTATAAATAGGTTTTAAATGGTAAGTTGTTTAATTACCAATGAATCGTAGCGTAATCGTAAGCATTTCCGAACCAATTCGACTTAGGGTCCTTCAAGAAAAAAACGTACCAATTCTTAAAAGGCCTGCAACGCACTTGCGAGCCTTCTGGCAATGTGAGTGTCCATCAGTGTCGGCGGTATCACCTAACATCAGGTGAGCCCATTTGCCTTCTATTACATACAAATAAACGTGAGTTCTACTGAGAAGCGAAAAGCTCAGCAGTTACTCTATTGAAAATAAGACATATCTTATACCATGGTTAGGTATAATTTTGACTAACGGCTTATAACTGGGCCGATGGCATTATATAAATAAGACGAATAACGCCTTTTTTACTTTATATAATATAAAACGTCGATGTTCGCCATGTTATGTTTCTCGGACACACGTTTAGCGTTTTCTCGTGAGTTTTTATTACATTTTAAATGACACAAACAACCCACAGAAATAATAAATTGTTTTCTTGACATCTTTATTATATTGCTCCTAGTTATCTCTTTATTTCAAATATTTTAAAATAGCTATAAAACTAGGGTAAACGTCATTGATGCCATTAAATCTTTTAATTCGGGAATAGAAAATTGTAAGGGAACGTTGGCGGAATATATTCTACAAATTAGTTAACGGACACAAAATGGACCATATTTCCCAAAGAACAAGATACTACATGCTTATGAACTTTTATATATAAAAATTAAAAGTGCAAAATGTATACACATCATACTATGGCTGGTTATATTTAATTGATATTGCAATTTCTGGGAAGAGAATAATACACGTAGCATATAAATAACGAACATTTCACTTCTTAGTTTAGCAAATGGAAGTAAAATAGAAATAATAGTATATTGCGAGAACCTGGCCGCCCAATCATAAATTATTGTAAAATACGACTTCACTTGGCCCCCCACTATTCATCTCTGCTCTCTGCATTCTTGAGATATCTCTATAATTATACTATACACAATGATTTATTTTACAGAGAAATGTTATCAAATATTGTGATTTCTGAAGACACATTCTGATCGCTTTCAATCTAAATATGCAGTTTTCGTATATGCAAGGTTTTTCGATATTAATGAATTATATTTATTTAATTAATTTAAGGTTAAAACAAAACTTAGCCACAGGCACAAAGCTGAGACACTTAACCTTAGTGCCTGAATTGTTTATATTTTTTTGTGTTAGTGTAGACTGTAGTTGCGATATCATTTCGGTTTAAATATTGATACAAATAAAAAATAAAGTTATTCAATGATCTGTGGTCAAAACATAATGTTTTATTTTATGAGATCAAAGGACTATAAATTTTTTTGGTGATATTAATTTATTATGCGCCATTATTCAGTCTTAACGACTTCATTTGTAGATGCCGTCTCTTTGTATGTCATTAAACAATTTGTTAAACTTTATTTACTTTCGCGAGTTTTAAGATGAAATATTTTTATACTTTATTGTGTTTATTTTTAGCAACTATGAATTACCATCGATCAAATTAAATTAAGTTAAAGCATTTCACTGTATATAACGCTTGTGTAATATATAAATAACACAAGTAAAAAGCTTTTGTTTATTTAATTATTACTAAAAATAAAATGAAATTTACCAGAAAATACGAACTACTATATTACATATTAACAAACACACACAAAGCACACCAAAGTCGTTTAAATATAAGATGTATATGGTGAGAAATAACATTGTCTTTGGTTTTCGCTTCTTCAAATTTTAATGATAATTTTTCAATTATTTTCATTTAATATAATGTGATTTTTTAACATTATCTACCAAAGTCCACGTTTTCAGCAATCATTAGCTGCGAAGGACTGCCACAAACAGTTGTTACATAATTATTTGACATTGTGATTAGAATTTACTGCAATGTTGCCATATTAACGAAATGTCAAAACCTTGTCGAATCGTTGATTTATATAAATAATGTAATAAATTTGCATTTATATCGGTTAAAGATTTTTATTTAATGGTTTAAGGTCACTGGATGCTTTTACATTGATAATGAAAATATTAAGATGTTGTACAGCTAAAACTCCATTCCTGGAATAATTGTTTGGCGAATTTAAAATTCTCTGTAACATACATTAGGAAATGTCTTAATCTAGCTGTCAGATTTCCCGCCAGAACTATAAAGCGCGGCACACACGGTGGCGGCGCGGAACACCGCGCAATTAGGCGCCATTAGTAACTTACAGTAGAAATGAACTTCGTAGGTGCACATTCTCAGTTTCATTATGAAATATTATGGGTAATAAATTATATCTGTATAAAG
Organism: Pieris macdunnoughi; assembly: GCA_905332375.1. Taxonomy (NCBI): domain Eukaryota; kingdom Metazoa; phylum Arthropoda; class Insecta; order Lepidoptera; family Pieridae; genus Pieris; species Pieris macdunnoughi. The sequence continues at coordinate 7,310,456 of CAJOBZ010000007.1, forward strand.
GATTTTACTTAAGATCGTAAGTATAGGTAAGACAGAAAATTTGTTTCAATTGGATATTTCCATGAAGTGATTTAGTGCAAGGTCAATAGTGGCAAAAGTGAGTGCGAGACTAGAAATACAAATATTAAATATTATTTAAACAGGTCATTGATATTCACGCAACTAAAATTTATCATACTATACGATTTATTCAGATCACTTGTCACGAACGTTGTGGCTCCGTACAAAAGTTCTTAACGTAAAATCTAACTGAAGCCAGTTCGATCCTGAGTGTCGACACATATAGGTTTTATTTTTGTTTTATATTTTTATATTTTCCTTTTTCTTCTATATAATAAGGAAGGGAAAATTTGAGGAATAGATAAAATGCTCAAATGCATTGCATGCTCCAAGGACCTAGACATAAGCACGCAGATTCAATGTATACAGTGCTTTAGAGGGTTGTCACAGTAACTGTACAGGACTTACAGTGGAACAATCAAGTGACACTTGGATATGTCCTCCTTGCATGCGTAGAGGACGGCGCTGCCCTGATGCATCGCCTGAAAATCCACAAGCCTCCACGAGGCGTCATAAAAAGGATCCAGGACAAAGCGACAAGCACTTGTCTAGGGATGACTTGCAGAAGGTAATTGCAGAGGGAATTAACCAGGCAATCGACGCTAAACTGGGTCACATACAGAATAAGCTGATCGAAACTCTAAAAGCTTCTCTTATTATGGAATTGAGAGAAGAAATAAAGTCCTTCATGATTCCATTCGTTGAAGAAAGCAAAATCTCTAAGGGAGGAATTAAATATACTAAGGAATGATCTCTCGAATAGCAATGCCATTGTAAGTGAACTAAAATCGCAAATTTCTAAGCAGCAGCAGTGGAACCGAATGAATAATATTGAGGTTGTAGGTTTACCTCAAACTAGCAACGAGTCGACACGCTCACTAATACAAAAAATTGCAAAACATGCTGACGTGGAATTGCAACCGGGCGATATTGAATTCGCCAATCGCGTACAGCCGAAGCAATCAACGCCAGGAAAGCCAAAAACAATTGTTGTTCGTCTCAGATCTCGCGACATTAAAGATAAAATTTTGTCCGGTTTACGAAAAAGGCGAGGAATTCAAACGTCTGATATTGGTTTTGGCTGGTAATTCTAAGAAATTCTTTGTAAACGAGCACCTGACCCCTGAAAACAAATATCTGCTAAAAGAGGTTAAAACAATGGCTACGAACAAAGGTTACAAATTCGTTTGGGTCAGAAACTGTTGCATTTTTTTACGCAGAAACGAAGAGTCCCCAGCCATTACAATAAATTCGGGCGGGATTTATCAAAAATTTCTTAGATTCAACTTTGCATTTGTATTTTTATTATTTAACTAATTATTTTACGGCATCGTTCGTGTATTTTTCAGTGGTTTTAACAGCGCTTTGTTTCTTGATTTACAATTTCACATTAATAGTAACGCAGAATTCGAGATCTTCCTACCTAAATAAAAATGTTTGCATAAACGTTGGTACGTTTAGATTTTTCTTTAAATGTTGGATAAAACCCTAACCATATTCTATCAAAACGTGCGAGGCTTACGGACGAAAACGACTGAATTTTATCGCAATCTACTCTTATCTACTTTCGATATTGTTTTAATAACTGAATCTTGGTTAAGCGATAAGTTTTACGACAGCGAACTTTGCGGGGATAATTATACTATGTTTCGGCGTGATAGAACTAAAGAAACATCACATAAAAAAATATGGGGGAGGTTTGTTAATTTTTATATCTCCTAAATTGCAGGCTTATGAAAGACCTGAATGGAACTGCACTAACGTCGAAACTTTGTGGCTTACTATACCAGAAAATTCCCTTGGAGCTAATGGTCGGCGTAATCTTCATATTGGATTGGTCTATATACCTCCCGATTCTAAGCAGCCGCAACGACTTATGACGTTTATTTCCTCATTCAGTCATATAATTGAATCAAACCCAAATGATTACTTCATAATTGTTGGTGACTTTAATCTTCCTATCATTAACTGGTCTCCCACGGGACCTATTATTTTAAAGCAGGGTACGACCCAGTTACAAGAAATCTCCGAAGATTTCATAAAAAGTTAAATTCTTCTGGCCTAACACAACATAATTTTATTCCCAATATTTGTAACAATGTGTTGGATTTAATATTAAGTAATGTCTCTCTAGATAATACCAGAGCTGACATAGCATTGGTTAAGCCCGATATGCATCACCCCTGTTTAAGTATTGATGCAACTGACTTACTTCTGCGCAAAATGTCTCCAAAAGTTGGTCAAAAGTATAATTTCTATCGCGGTAATTACGAAGCTATTAATCAGGAACTAAGCGAGGTCAGCTGGACACAGCATCTTAATGGAGACACTATAGATGAAGTTACAACAAAATTTTATGATATTGTGAATAGAACTATTATAAACAATGTCCCAATAAGCCGTAATAAATGCAATAATAAGTACCCCGTGTGGTACACTAAGTCTCTGATACACGTCATAAAAGAAAAACTAAAAAGCTCATAGGCGTTGGAAAATGTACAAGAACCCGCGAGACTATGACGAGTTCTCGTTGTTACGTAGTAGGCAAAAGCGTATATCCAAAAAAGTGCATGCTATCTTATGAACAGCATGTACAAGATAACATGGCTAAGAATCCTAAGGCGTTGTGGTCATACTTAAGAAACAAGAGGGCAATGTAAATCTGGGTACCCTAGTATGCTAGTTCTTGGAGATGAGTCATATAAATCGGAGCCTGAGATTTGTGAGGGTTTTAATAAATTCTTCAACAGCGTCTTCCACTCTCCTGACGATACTTATGACCTACCTGAACTACCTGAGTCAGATATCATATATAATAATAACATTCACATAACGGAACACGACGTCTTTAAAGCTATAAAAAATTTAAATATAAACAAGGGTCCAGGTAGTGACGGAATACCAGCAGTTTTCCTACAAAGATGTAGTAAGGAACTTGCAGCACCACTATCACATATATATAATCTGTCCCTTAACACATTCTGTGCATTCCCTTTAAAATGGAAAGAAGCACATGTAGTTCCTATTCATAAAAAAGGCTCCAAAAACAGAATTGACCATTATCGACCTATCTCAATCCTTAATTCTTTTAGCAAACTGTTCGAAAAACTAGTACATAATGTTATAAGTCCATTAATCACTAAACAACTACCGGAGCAACAACACGGCTTTACTAAAAATCGCTCAACAGTTTCTAATTTGACTATTTTTACTGACTATATACTGAGAGGTATGGATGAGGGGTGACCAAATTGACGCTATCTACACGGATATAGAAAAAGCTTTTGATCGCGTTGATCATATTATCCTGTTACATAAGCTTTTCTCCCTTGGAATACGTGGTGACCTTTACAGATGGATAAAGTCATACATAACTAACAGACGGCAAGCAACAGTAATATGCGGGTACAAAAGCATGTTCACTAACATTACATCAGGAGTACCCCAAGGTTCAATACTTGGCCCATTATTATTTAATGCTTATTTGTACGATATAAAATATTGTTTTCACTTTTCTAAACATCTTATGTTCGCGGATGACCAAAAAATTTTCTTAAGAATAAAATCAATAGATAACTGTAATCAAATTCAACAAGATCTTAATAGGTTAGAAATATACTATAAACAAAATAAACTTTCAATAAATATAAACAAATGTAATAAGATAACTTTTTCGCGTAAAAACAAAAAAATTCAATACACTTACAAAATCGATAACACCCCAATAAAACAAGTAAAATTAGTAAAAGACCTGGGAATACTATTAGATGAAAAAATGGGCCTATCACAACATATCGATGACATAACAGGCAAAGCGTATATGCAACTAGGATTTGTCAAGCGGTCATGCAAGACATTTAATAACATACATTGCATTAAAAGCTTATATTTTGCTTATGTTAGAAGCGTGCTGGAGTATGCGAGTGTTATGTGGTCTCCATATTATACTAAGTATAAAAAAGCAATAGAAAATATACAAAAAAAGTTTGTAAAATTCCTTAGTTTTAAAAAATACCAATGCTTCGATAGTTATGCGCATTCTTGCAATTATTTTAATTTAGACTCATTAGAAAGTCGGCGAAGTCAGCAAGACCTGCTTTTTTTACATGGTATTCTCAATGGGCGGATCGATAGCCCCTATTTGCTGTCGTTAATTTCTTTTAAAATTCCTTCTCAATATGCGACAAGACACTCAAAATTGTTCCATGTGCCTCGTACGAACTCGAATTACCTGCATAATTCACCAATGTTTCGGGTTTTATCTAACTATAACACTAATTATGAGGAATTTGATATTTTCCACCTCACCAAGGAACATGTGAGAAAATATTTGAAGGGGCGGGAAGACTCGAATTTTGTTTAGGTTGTATTTGGTATTGTTTTTTGTTTTAAGTATTAAATTTCAGTTCTCTGTATATATTATTTCTATTGATGCGCTTATTTGTTTCATTTTTCTTATATAATATTGTATATCTATGTAATCTGTTTTGGCTTTTTGTACTGTATAAGTGTTTGTTTTGTAAATTTTGTAGTTAGCTGTAAGATTACTTATAATTAAATAAATAAATAAATAAATATTTCATTAGGTACTTGTTGCGTTTTTGTGATTAACTTAACCTTGCGGTTAATCCTAATATGCTAAGCAATCAAAAATATATCTACGTTTATTTACCCAATTAAGGTCTTTTTTCTGAAACATTCATATTATAAAAGTTACTTTAATTAAACGTTATAGCAATACTTTGTTATATGTATCTAATTAGTAATTAATGATGTAAGCCGGGCTATGTATATTTTATTAAAAGTTCTATTTAAATTAACGTCAAATAAGTAAATTTCTTTCGTAGTTTCGTTGCAGGATACAACTACGACTCTTCAAGCTAGGATGCCCATATTCAACTAAATAAGATAAAAGTCGGATAGTGGCTCCACTTTTTAAAAACGCTGTTATAAAAAAAGTACATAATTAATGACCTATGAAACATGTATTTCAAAATGTCTTAAATGTATCATATCTATTTTTGTGAACATCAATAATGGTTTTGAGTAAATCCTATTTCTTTAGAGCTCTCAAAAAAGGGATAGCTGTCTTTTGTAAAAAATACCCCCAAGAATACTTGCATCGCGTAGAGGTAGACGTGACACAGATGACACAATGAAATTATACCATGATATTTTAATAAGTAACTTTATTATTTACTTCATTCTTTTATTGAGTATTTATCAATATTATTAAATTTTATGCTTTAATACTAAAAATATAAGAAAACTTGCCTCCAAATATTAGGTTAGCTAAGTTATTAATATTTATCTTAAAGGTAGAAACAATATGAAAATCAACTTTGTAATTTGCATTCATTTTATATCACATGCAATTGTTTTCAAATGTTGTACAAGTTTTAAACATCTCATTGAATCACCTTCCGCACAGCTTATGGCGTTGCACCACACCTTATTTTAATTTGATACTTGCGATGAATTTGGCACACCTAAAAATAAATGCATAAAACAGTTACAATTATCCCACTGAGGCAACTATCCAGCTTTACAAAACATATACTTTTGAACAAAGCTGTTTATATTTCTGTCAGCTGCCATTGTACATTTATGTCGTAACTTGTTTATCACAAATTCGAAGGGCTGGAACTGGTTGTTACAGGCACTGGTTGGAGCGGCCCTCAGTTCGATTAAACGGAAAAAACAAGCAGAAGCCTTTAAAAAGTAGACTAATGTCGAAATTTACCGGGGATAAAAAACTTTATTATACACAATATGGAGGGAAAATCACTAGACCCCAAGGGCACTACGATTCCCTGTGCCGTGGGCGGCCAGTCCCTTTCTTTGGATATGTTAACTGTACTTGACAGTATTAATTAAATACTTAATTTCTACATATATAATCAAACTAATGTTGCACAATAAGAATATTTTCTGTATCAGCATAGCACAGGTTGACAAGATGTTGTGTAAGATTGAAACGTTATTGAAAATTTTGTCATTAAGAAAATGGTTAAAGATGAAAGGGCTTCGGAAGGAGAAAAAGCGTTGGGCGAAGAATGTGCAATTTTTAGGTTGCTTATATGAAGGTTTGCGTTGTGTATGATGTGGTATGGTCGGTGTTTGTTACCAAAACAGTCTGCATGTTAAGTATAGAAGTCTAACCGTTAATAGTTTTGTTTCGTTGTGCAATTTTGAAGTTGAGTAGCGAAGATTTTTCTTATAGGATGTCTTAAGAATGAATAAACGGCTAATGTCAACAAACTAATTTATGAAGTCAGCAATGCTAACATTATAAATCATCTTCACTAGCTTATCTGCAGGTCTTATTTAGGTTTGGTCGTGCTTTCGCATCATCAACATCATTGTTCAGGTTATGGTTTGCTGCTTTGACAACATCCTGTCCCTGTCTCTGAATTCCTGTCGTCTGACAATATTCCAATCACTAATTGTCTGATATCTTCACTTTCTACCTTCCTTTCTTCACGCGTAATGCTTAACCTTCCTGCACCATTATTTAAGTGCTGACCTCGTGGCTCCTCGTTCTTTAATCCATTCCCCTTTCACACCGTCTCATATAATTTACCTATTTTACTTCCAATGAATTTTAATTTATAAGAAGAACTTATAAAAGTAGCATATTACCCGCATAGCTGCAAAAATATAAAGCTAACGAAAGCGTAGTCGGAACTACGCAAACATTGTATTTAATGTTGCCATATCGTTAACACGAATGTCCGTAATAGCGCCGCCGCTGTGCGTAAAGGTGTTGCCACTTTATATTAAAACGGTCTTTATTTACGTGTGTACATATGGGTTATGGCAACCCCAGAGCAGGTAAATTAAATTAGCAAAATGTGGTTATTAGTTGGAGGATTTGTTGTTTCTAAATATGTTTTTATACATAATTATGTACACCCAATTGGGTGTAATGTAAATCATTTCTAGATCTAACAAACAAAATGTATAGTTGATACATTTTGCTTAAGATGAATCTGTACAAGTAAAGTAAGAGTTTTGAGTCCATTTATGAGTGTCTTAGACAAAGCATATAGCTGATTTGTAATTTAGTTTTTAGAGAAAAAGAGATAGGCCTAGTATATCGGTACTATTAAAAAATCATACCGATATTTGGCCCAAAATCTACTAAACCAATACTATAATCGGTATAATTGGAAGCAGTGAGTCTACTCAGCCTTAGGATAGCGGTTAATAAAAGCAAACTGGCAATTCTTATTAATCTCTATTTATACGGAAGATCGATGTAGACTTTCGCACATCAAAAAGCAGATCAACCGCAAATAAATAATATTTGTTCAGCACCTGCTCTCGTCGCCGACTACAAACGCAGTAGTTTGACTAATTTGTACAGTGACAAGTCGTAAGCCGGTAATAACATGACTATTAGTTACTATTAGCGCGAAGCTGGTTTAAGCTGCCGTAATGAAGACTAATCGACTATTAATTCAACAGGTTAACGCATTGCGCTAAGACGGTGTCAATATTTCAGTCTTGTTGGTACATCAAATGTCTTTGATAGGAGCTTCTTTTTTGTGTGGTCTGCTTTTTACATCTCAAACTCCCCTTTACTTCAAATATACAATATCCTATAGGTCTGAACAATTTCTGTTTTAATATTAGGAGGTGGACTTTCTCGTTGGATTAGTGTGTAAGATTTGTGTGTTATTTCTTAAATTATATAATTGCGCAAATGGCCAATAATTTTATTGATTACATTCAAGTATACATTAGTATTTACAATTATCTTAAATACAAAGTAATAATAAAAATTATTGAAAATTATTAAAAAGAAAATCAAAACAAATTTAAAAAGTTTGATCCCTGTGGCTAGAATTAAATTAAATTATTGTAATTACTTCTTATTATTCTTTATTTTTGTTTCTTCGTTTTTTAACTTTTATTTGTGTTGTGTTAATCGGTAAATGTTTCCGTGTATTTTTTTTAATTGTATCAGAAATAAAGATTCTATAACCATATTAGATATATCAGATCTAATACATTGAGTAATGTATTAATAAAAGATTTACAATAATACAGTTATCTTATTTCGGCCATACAATGCGCAGAGGCGATGAGTACAAATAATACGTGGCCGCTCACCAACCAGATGGACCGATCAAGTGAAAGACCAATGTCAACTCCAGGTGTTTCCGTGCTGACTACGACGCTCAGATATGAGCTACCCACTGAAGAGAGAGATTTATTCCTACAAAATTCACAATTTTTCAATTGTTTTAATTGTAAGTATTTGCATCTGTATTACTCTTTTATACGTAATAGAAGTTTCTATTGAGTTATAAGAAATCCTACATATGCCAAACAAAAGAAAATATTCAAAAATAAGACCGCGACATTATTAATTTCCATACTCTACGTAACAAAGCTAAAGGAAATTACCAACATATCTCAGCAGAAATAATAAACCGCAGCTTGTCACCTTAAGATAAAAGAGATTACCGACTCGTGAAACAGGTTGTCAGAATATCAGCACACATGCAGCGGATTAGAGAGCCTATTGCTTGTGAAATAAAGCCTATTTGTCGTAAGCAAGAGTTAACGAGTGTTTGAAGAAAATTAACAGTGTATTATTGCAAGTGTGGAGGCGGATCTTTGACTCTTTGTATAATTTCATTTTGCGACAACCTTAATGCGGCTAGTGTTGTTTGGTTTTATCGATAATTTACACGCGCATATACACGTTGAATCCGATAAACTATGTAGAACTTTTGAATAAAGATGATACATTGTAAAAAAAATTGTGTATTTCTCTGAAAAACTTTTCGGATAATTACGGGTGGCTGCATATTATGACCATTGGACGTCAAGGCATAATGTGAATTTACATCGTATTACTACTTTATAAAACCATCATGACTTAGGGGTCTCCTACTGACTTAGGTAGACAAGGGACACAGACCTTAAAGACTAGCAAAACACTTGAAAACCCCTTTATGGTGCAGGTCTCTATGGACGGCGTCGGACCAGCCTGCTCGTTTGCCCTCTCTCCCATAAAAATTTAACTTATTTCAAAATAATCATATAAAGAATTCAAATAATTATACCTTCCCGTATAATTAGTACTAATTTTAAATGATGATTTTTAATGATATCTCATAGATATTTAAAACTTTATCGTAAAGACATCGTAGCATCACTGGTAACGTATTAAAGTTTTAAGGGTTATAACTGCCTCCTTCAAGTGTCCCGCATTAGCAGTAATCTTGTTTTTGAGTATAAAGCAGGTGAAATTTAATTCCAACGCGGTTTATTTTGGTTTCCAGTTCTAAACAGAAAAGAGGTCCTGTCATATAAATATTGTTCTTTTAACAGTTATAAAAATAGCCTTAATTTGAGTACTACATAATCAGGATTACATTAAGTCCATGTCATTATGTTTATCATTACTACATGAATTCCGACGGAGTAAAGGCGTGCTCCAAATTCTTCAACTTGTCTCTCATCCTCGACACCTTTTTCCATTTTCGAATTAAAGATCTTTTATTCCATCTTCCCAGGTTTCTGGTGGGCGTCCTCTCTTTTTTTCTTCCCACTTGGCCAAGTAAGGGTCTTTTGGACCCATCTGTCTTTACCCACGCGGGCAATGTGACCGGTCCACCGGCACAGTACAGTTATATACGTATATCTGTAAAACAACTGTTTCCGGCTAATAAGTAAAACATATTTACGGAAAATGATGAAATCAATATGGAATCTTTATTAATTCGCTATTTTTAACCTAACCATAGCTATAAAGCCGTAATGCGCACACGCAGAACTAATAAAATATAAAGTAACCGATAACGTTAAACGCTGTAGAAATAGATCGAATAAAAATACAAGAGGTGCGCGCAGGTAATGCTGATCGCACTGCCGAGAAACAAACATAAAACACATGGCCCGGATTTACTCAAACGAAACTAGTTTTGATACTTTTATAATAGGATGATATTTTGGACATAGATACTTACATATAAACAGTTGTGAAGTTAATATTAATCTGTGTGTCAGATTGGTGATATTTGTTTTTGTGTGGTGTTATATTTCCTAGTTTTCTTGGCCTCCGAAATGAGAATCTTCCAGTGCTCTCTGTCCTGTGCTACGTCCGGCCAATTGCTGGCTTTCAGCAGCAGCACGTCCTCCGCCAATCTGTCGATCCAGCGGTATCTGGGCCGACCTTCTGGTCTCCGACCACTAGGCCATCGCTTTTACTTAACTTTATTGATTTAAAGAAAAAACTGTTTGACCGGATTGAAGTTATGTATATAAGTTTAGAACTATTTAAAATTATGTTAAATAGTTGTAAATTTATATATCAATCCGGTCAAACAGTTTTTTCTTTAAATGTGTAAAGGTTATGTAAATCAAAGACAATACTAACTTTATTGATTTTATGAACTATTTATAACGTATTAGATTCTTGCATTCACTCTCAAACATTTTAGACATTTATCTTATTTTAGATATACCTACACATAGTTGAACCTAATTTTATTTTGTGTTCAAGTATCAAAATCAAAGTACACCGTGTTAGAGCGCAAACGCATCAAACATTTATCTAAAACCAACAGGTAATTCACAGCCGTGTTTGTTTTCATTCTAAATATATTTATTTTCCTTCGCGGAAAGAACGATGATTACGTTTTATTATTCCACTATTAGCGTACGTCTGCACCTGGGCCGTTAAATTGTTTTGTCAGTTTGTCTGTCGGCAGGTTATAGTGCTACAAAAGAACGGTTTTAAAATCTACGCGTTTGTACATTATTTCAGTTTAATAGAAGGTATTTCGTGATTTTTAAAACGTAGTGACTGCTTAAGATCATTTTAATCGAAATTAATTAATTTTATAATGGGATTTTGGAACACAAGTATTGAGGTGTTTCACCCATCAGGAAGTCACGAAGAAGTAGAAGGAGACTTAAGTTTCTAGTAAAATAGTTAATAATAATTAAGAAATCACTTTTTTTATCTTTTGTCGCCACAGCTCAGCATCTTGCAGCATCATGCAAACTTTTATTTTATTAAACGCGTTTGGGATAGAATCCTTACTGAAGATTAGCAGTCAACATTTTATCAAACCCTTGCTCACTTTCCCCACAGTACAAGGTATCTGTGTATCTGTACATAACTAGAGAAGAAATATTCCGTCATGATGTATAATTTACCATATTATTCCAGAATGTTGCATAAGCTTCCAGTATAATTTAGATGCATGATAAATGTTGAGAGAAAGGTTGTCTATGCGTAGGTCTTTGGAAAACGGGCACATTATTTATAAATTTAAATAAATAATCTAGGTACATTAGCAATCGTAGCATTTAAATGTGAAGTCGATAGTAAATATATGGCGATCGAAAATACATCGGTGCGTAAATCAAGTGAGTGAATGGATCGATTTAATTCAGGGCTCACCTTTCGAAAGGCACCTCGCGCTATAAATCGTCACCGCCTCGCTGTCGTCGATGCGAGCTGACCGTTACGCAGGACAGCATTCTGCGTGCTTGTACTTTATAGATGTAAGATTGCTGAACATGTACCATATATTTGATATACCTTCTACCATCTTCTATATAGATGTACTATTTAGTATTGCAGAAGTCAGTGGCTTTATAGAATGCTACGTAAGTTGCAGCTCTTCTTGGGGTTTTACATTTTCATTTGTCCTTGAGTAGGCTGAGCTACTCATAATGCAATATCTCCTTCATTGTATCATCTAAACAAACTCTTTCGTTAACTTTGTTGTGCGTAGTCTTTTAGAAGGCCTATGTACAAGAAGCCATATTCTTGTTCCAGATAACAGCTGCGAATGACACTCTTGTGGTGCAACATCCATTAAGGAAAATATCTAGTCTAACAAATTAATAAAATAGACCTCCTCTTGAGATGCTAGAGTCTGTAGACGGCGCCGGACTGCGTGCCTAGCGCGTGCTCAGTTGTTGTATTTAGCCTAGGTGTGAATGATTGCTGTCTAATTGCATTTCGATCGGGACAAATGAATTTGTTTGTTGCTTCTGTTGTCTTCCTGTTTTCACTTTGTATCTTTTGTTACACGTGCATAGAAACGAGTTTAATTGCAAATAGATAATGGTCACATAGCGAACCTAATGTGATCATACCTATAACCAAATCTCTTTTTAATGTTGTTTTATTTACATTGTGCTTCTGTACATTTAATATACTGATCCAAAAAAATGTGTTTTTATCACGATTTGCCTGATTCGGAGCAACATTTAGATATTGTTTCAGTGTAATGAGATGTCACGAAAAATTATCGACATTATATATATATAGAATAGAAAAATATATATTTTTTTTAAATAAAAATAAAAGAACCTTGTATTTTGAAGTGAATTACAATAAAAATACCACCTATCATCAGTCAAGTCACGTCTCTAATGTTCAACATATTTTTTTTTTTTTTTGGGGGGGGGGGGAGGGGGGGGGGGGGGAAGGGGAGGGGGGGGGGGGGGGCCAAAAAGGGGGGGGGGGGGGGGGGGGGGGGGGGGGGGGGGGGGGGGGGGGGGGTTTTTTTTGTGGGGGGGGGGGGGGGGGGGGGGGGGGGGGGGGGGGGGGGGGGGGGGGGGGGGGGGGGGGGGGGGGGGGGGGGGGGGGGGGCGGGGGGGGGGGGGGGGGGGGGGGGGGGGGGGGGGGGGGGGGGGGGGGGGGGGGGGGGGGGGGGGGGGGGGGGCGGGGGGGGGGGGGGGGGGGGGGGGGGGGGGGGGGCCCCCCCCCCCCCCCCCCCCCCCCCCCGGGGGGGGGGGGGGGGGGGGGGGGGGGGGCCCCCCCCTCCCCCCCCCCCCCCCGGGGGGGGGGGGGGGGGGGGGGGGGGGGGGGGGGGGCCCCCCCGCTGGGGGGGGGGGGGGGGGGGGGGGGGGGGGGGGGGGGGGGGGGGGCCCCCGGGGGGGGGGGGGGGGGGGCTTGGGGGGGGGGGGGGGGTGTTTGTTTTTTGGGGGGGGGGGGGGGGGGGGGGGGGGCCCCCCCCCTCCCCGGGGGGGGCAGCGGGGGGGGGGGGGGTTTTTTCCCCCCCCCCCAGGGGGCCCGGGGAAGGGGGCCGTTCGAACATATGAAACATACTATTGAACAGAGTCGATCAATGATCAAGAGACCTAGCGGAGGTATAGAAATCATTCCGTTTAAATCCCAGTTTTCCTGACACAAGAAAATTAAAACAAGAAAAAAACATTACAAAATGTTAGGATTGCTTAATGTTTTATACAAGTTGAGACAATCGTATGGTGTATTAAGTATTTGCTTCTGCTTAGATATAAATGTTCCTTATATATGCAACATGGCATTCATATTACATTATTGTATAGTCTTTCTCCGTGTATGTTTACACGTCACACACGTACGGCATGCGTTATTTCTGCTGTTTTCAATATCTATTTCGATGTTTTTCATTCTTGACTATTTATAATAATATATGTAGGTGAAAAGTAAACACTTTTAAAATTAAACAACACAAACTTGTGTATTTTAGAATGTCAGAGAATTAGGAATTATCGATTATCTGTCTTCTTGAAATCACAATAATACTTCTCACGTTTTTCACTCTAGAAACACCTTGGCTTAGTAGATACGTACATGACCTTAAAGTTGGAAGCTATTGCATTCAATTCCCGACGAAAACTGTTTTAGACTTGAAACTTGATTCGATCGAAAAAAGTGCCTCCCAATGTCCTTGGAAATATCATATGAAAACAACACAAATCTATTTTTTTTTAATTATACTCATATATATAAATTTCACTTTAATAAAATTATAAAGATACAACCAGAACACTTAATATAACATGGAAAAGTTTAATAAGCGCCATTAAATAATTTTAAAATACATCAAAGTTAAAGAAAGTGAATTACAAAATTATAATTGCGTACCTCTGTAAGTGGTACAATTTAATTACCTCCTCATCTTATCTGGTCCTCCCGGCCGGAGTTATCAGGTGAAACTTTCGCAAGCAAATTGAAAATTTTACGAGAAACCTCTGGTAAATTAATTGTGTTATCAAATATTAATGTCCTATCTTTTGGCTTGTTTAATTGCCGTGAAGTTTTGGTATTTTAAGTTTCAGAAATTCGGGGCTGGCTTTTCTTTATTTTTAATTAAGACAACGTACAATTTGGCTTGTTGTATTTTGCAGTTTTAATAGTTCACTCACAATAAAGTCGCCCCTCGGGAATACACACACCGGTAAATGAACCTTAATATGAAAAAAGCCAGGTGCGGTACAGCCCAGGAATACTGGAACGTAAAAGCTTAAAGCCGTATTTAATCTGTAAATAAATCTTGTTATTTTAGAATCGCCACTTTCCAATTAGAGGAGTTTGCGAGTAAAAACATGGAGTACAGTCGAATACAAATAAAGACGTTAAATTTAGAACTGTGCGGTCGGAGCACCTGGCGCCTCCGACACGTGGCAATTTTGATATCGACTGTACTTGGATCTCTATTGAGTTGTTATTTCGTATAAGTACTTTATCATTTCAAAAGGTATTGAATTTTGAAAAGCTCATACGATTTCTAATTAGTTTATTTATTGTAACGCGAATGTTTACATATTGAGTTCGAAGGAGTATATTATCTTCTCTTGTCTATAATAATAAAAATAAATCAGTGACGTTACAATCGTAGGTCTGGGCATCAGATTTCTGTATTTGATTCATGTTCATATGTCAATCTAATAGGCAAGTAGGTGATCACTCCTGTGCCTGACGCATGCCGTCGAATTAGGTCTAAGGCAATCCGATTTCCTCACGATGTTTTCCTTCACCGTTTAAGTGAATTTTAAATGCGCACATAGAAAGAAAGTCCATTGGTGCACAGCCGGAGATCGTACTGACGACCTCAGGGATGAGAGTCGCACGCTGAAGCCAACAATGCTGCTGCTTTACTTGTTTGTACTAACGTTAAATTGTATCATTTTACTTGATACGCCTGCCTCGACACGCTTTATATCGTGGTAAATACAAATAAAAACGATAGAATTTTGTGATAAAACCAGCTTCACCACTGTAGTGACTTAATGTGTTGTGTTTAATGGTTCTTAAGTGGTTGTTTCATGTGATATTCTTCATACTTGTGGCATGCTTCCCCTAGTCTTATTATTCTTCAGTCTATATTATTTACAAAGATCTATCTTATAAAAGGGTTACTTAAAATTAACAGCTCCTTTAGTATATATCGCCCCGTGCTTCTAAATATTGTCCGTGTATTCCGGTACTTTTACCGAGAACCTGCAGCGCAACTAACTTCTTTCAAACCGGACGTTCGCTCACAGCTGTTATACGCTGATTTTGTTATTATTTTTGTCGCTTACCGTATTTTTAAGGCTCTCTTATATTAGCCTTACTTATGTACTTGTGTGTGCCTCACGTTCGAATTTACAAAAGTTTCGAGTTTCATTAATTGTTTCATTGTGCTTGAAAAACAAAACACTTTTTGATTGTTTAGCGTACTCACATTTTCATATGACAAGCAATATTGGGTAAAAAATACCCAGTTAAAAAAAGTATCTTGCGATAATAAGGGATTTCTTTGTATATTTAGAGGATTTATGAAAATGTTTATGAATCTCTATTGAATAACAGTAAGCAATTTTTATATCAAGTTCATTGTTTACAAAACGATTCCGAACTACATTTCGGTTTGACCACCTTGATCTCAGCTTTATGTCTCAATAAAAAAATTATATTAATCACATAAATTTTTACAGTAAAATCGATTTATGTCTACCATTTTTTATCGTTTTGCTACAATACAAATTATTATTGAATACATAATTATAACTCATGGTTAAATTCATGACTTTCTAAACTATACAATGTAATTGATATTAAAAGTCAAATCATTTATTTCAATTAGACCTATTAAAAATGAACTTTTAAAAGTAAAAAACATTTTAAAAAAATGACCCGTTCCAAAAGGTAGTTTCATATGGAGAAGAATGAGCAAGAAACTCCATACTTACTATTTCAAAATAGTTTTTACAATATTTTGCATACATTATTTGTACGTATTTATTATGTATAGTAATTGTTTGGTGATCTTTTTGTAATTGTGACTGGTGGGATAGCACCCATACCATTGCGGGTAAACGCAATTAAGTAATTCAAAAATGTGTTAGAACGAACTTTTCGTAAAAACCGTTGTACTCGTATACCTATAAGATCTCAAGCACACGAATGACACCTTTTACGATTCCCGTAAAGGTTAAGCGTCATGTGCTTTGTCATAAACACTCATTGATTTACACCATTTTTACGTGCTTAATTTATGACAGCAATGAATTATACGTCATCGTTAATTTATTAATGGGACGAGCAGTTTTGTTTATTATGTTGTGGATATAAAATTATGAAAACACCCGATATTCGTTAGCCTACGAGTAGAGGTTGAATCTTATGTAACAATACAGAATGCAAAAAAATAAAAAAGGTATCGTAAATATGAATACCATTCAAGTTTTAAGCTGTATGAGTAGAGGTCTTTAAAAAGGCGGTACACCTATAAGGAAACTTTTTCTGTTCCAAACTTATAGTTCTAAGCTCGTATATTTATAATTTATATATTTTTCTTTTTAATTTCAGAGCTTCTGGTTACGTGAAATGCCTACTTGCATGCCACTCTCAGTATTTTCAAGCATTTTTAATTTTTTTTACCCCAATATGCACAAGACATTTTTCAACTATAATTAATTTAATTTTGACCTTTCACCTAGTCATACAAAAATATCCGCACTTGTTCCTGCCAGACTAGTTTTATTGTCTGGCTATCTGCCAGGGCAGGTATCGTAATATCATCTAATAAAAGTTGATAGTTTCCGTGATAGAGACATGAGCATCCCTTTGGAAATCATTTTTATACTAGCGTTGAGAGAATTCAACCAATAAAACTTCGAGTCCTTGGCGCAAAATATATTTAATTATAGATATGTATTGTTATAGGATTAATCTTCTTAATATTGAAAAAGCGACTAAGTTGGCGTTTTATAATTAATAAGAAAGTGTTCTGGTAGTAGCTGGGCGTATTCCAACCCCTGTCTTCCGTTCGAAACCCGACTGTGAACTAAATGACTTTTCTAAATGCGCTAATAATACTTTTCCATTAAACAATGACCAATTACGGCTGTATCATTTACAGAAGGATGATCACCTCATAAGTTATTCCTTACTTGGGTTTGATTATATATCTATACATTCGTAATATTTAAGTAAAAATACCTACTCCAAGTTTTACTGGAAAAGTTTTAATATCTTTTTGTATCCTAACGCTTATTATCTTGTAGTTTACTACCCTGAGTCATAATGAGATGTGTCCCTCTAATATATTCGGTTCTCAATCCAATCAGCATAAATTGTATCGCCCTGCATCGTGAATAGACACAGTAGGTAATTACAAAGCGCAGTCACCAATTTTTGTTCACCCTTCAAAATTGAGAAAAATACTACAAAAACTATATTTAGTTAATTTTTGATTTTGATAACATAAATACGCCTCTTTTTCCATCCAAGTATTGGTAATTATTGTGTTTGGTTTTTTTGTAGTTTAATTATTTATATTTTAATAAATAACTGTAAAAGTTAATTTGAGTCTAAGGCAAGCCTCACGACGTTTTCATTCGCCGTTTGAGCGAGTGTTAAATGCGCACATAGAAAGGCATTGGTGCACAGCAGGGGATCGAACCTACGATCTCAGGGATGAGATTTGTGCGTTGAAGCCACTAGACCAACACTGTCTTTTTCTTTTAAAAGTTTTTTGTATATTAATATTACTATATACATTAACACCAGTATATTATGTGTCGACTTTATGTGTTTCTAAATTCATGCAATATTTATTAAAAGTTAATTCTTTTGTTATATGTCACCAATTCTATTTTTTAATTTTGTTCCTCGTTTGGTGTGTGGAGTGACGGTGGACAGGAGTCAGGACACGACAGATGCAGCGTAATTGTTCCTGTGTCAATTTTTCTTTTATTCACCCCTCTGTTACACCGGGATCGAATCTGTTTAAAATAAGCTTTGATGTTGTAGAGGCGACTTTTACATAATAGGACTAGCTCCTAAATACATCTTTTTGCTTAATATGTTTCCTTTGGAAAACATTAAATATTTATTTATTTATATTATAAGCCAGCCGAGAAATAACACCACTGAAACCGCTAAAGAAGACCCCTTAATATCTATTTTAATATTGTCAGAGCATGTTTTGGATAATTTCAAAATGTTTATTGATTAAATAAATTTTAATACTTCTTACCATCCCCTTGGAGTAACTTTTTTAGGACGTCAACGAAATTAAAGTACCTATTATTAATTATTAAATACGTAATTTAATTTTAATTTTTTTGTGCGTGCAAATTAAACAAATAATTATCAATAAATAGTATTATTTGCTCCCACGTCAAAAATATTCCATTTCCATGGTTAAACCCGATTCCCCCAGGTCCACGAGCGCAGTGTACTCAGGTGTTGAGTCGCGATGCTGACGCGAGCGGCCCTTACATTAGACATTCACTGAATAACAGTGGCACTTTATTTACGATGAACGAGTAGTATGACTTTCAAAAATATTTAATATGAAAAGTTTAAAAAAAATATAACGTAATGGGTCATAACAAAGACATGTACCTACATTCATTTTATTCTGAAAAAATTTCTAAATCTTTAAGAAGTAAAATATTCGTTGTTACTTAAATATATGTTGGTACTTTTTTTCAATTCAATCTACATGGTTACATAGTGAACTCACCAGTATAGCACAGTCTACAGTCGAATGTATATAACATATTAAGAGTAGATGCCTACGTATAACGTACGCAGAGGGGAACCCCCTAAGTCTTTGATGCGGCCGCTGTGACCGTGAAAATAGAACACGGATCCATTCCTATGTAATTAACGAGTTTTATAATTATACCCTTTGTGATTTAATCAGGTGGAGCAACTTATATTAAAATTATAAGGATGGCTTGTAACGGAATATCATTTAAATGTTTGATGGAATATTAACATCAATTACTATCAAAAGTAATATTAAATATAGATCATCGCCATTTAATGCTCAAATATAGTATGTTATTTTTAAATTTCTACACCTTCAATATGGTACTAGGAAATAAATTACCAGTTACCACCATTGCATTGACGGAGACGTTACAACAAAAAATACGAAAATACGATGCATATCCAGGGGTTTATCCAAATCCAATCCCAATTTCTAGATTATACTTAACAATTAATACATATTTGTAAAATTATACTGTGTGAGTGAAACGACGACACTGCTTCAATACATCCTTATAATGCTTATATTCATGTTCTGTTTCATAATTTTTGACTGTTTGGGTCTAAGGCAAGTCGGTTTCCTTTGCACATTGAAAGAACGAGAAGGAAGAAAGTCTACTTGGTACAGAGGCGGGGATCGAACCTCAACCACAGCGATGAGAGTCGCACGTTGAAGCCGCTAGGCCAACACTGCCTTGATATCTATTGTACAACTTAACTATTGATAGAGTATGTTTTTAAACGCTTAGTTAATTTGGCCACTTCGAAGGGATTCTACAAATAGATACATTTTTCACGGATAACGAGATAGTTTCTAATTCTAAGGTAATCAAAGCCAAAATCTAAAAAAAATTCATGAATCGCTATTTAGACCCTACTCTTTTCATTCTTTCCCTCGCGATACAGCCGATAAGGGACTCAGTCCCAATAAATAATACATTAATCATCCGTGGGGTGTCGTCTATTGCGATTTTATCGACAACTAAAACGGTTGTCGTTGCTTGTGTATCTACCCACTGTGTTCGATGTTTTTCCAGCTACGGCATAAACAGTAAATATGTTTAATAATTATGTCTATGTATTCATTTAAAAATACTATAAATATATAAATACATAGTTAGTTTAATTCATAATCTAAAATAAATCAGTGGCGCTACAACAAGTAGTTGATCAGCCTCCTTGTCTGACACAAGCCGTCGTCTTTTTGGGTCTATGGAAAGCCGGTTTCCTCAGGAATTTTCCTACATCGTTCGAGCAATTTCCAGTCTATTGGTGCACAGCTGAATCAGCTGCCCACTGAAGTATTTCCGAACCAATTCGACTTAGGGTCCTTCAAGAAAACAGCGTACCAATTCTTAAAAGGCCGGCAACGCACTCGCGAGCCCTCTGGCATTGAGAGTGTCCATGGGCGGCGGTATCACTTAACATCAGGTGAGCCTCCTGCCCGTTTGCCCCCCGTTCTATAAAAAAAAAAAAAATTGCCAGGGATCGAACCAACGATCTCAGGGATGAGAGCCGCACGCTGACGCCACTAGGCCAACACTGTTCTTTTTATAATCTATTAACACAAAAAATAGTCTTTGGTTTTCCAATATCACCTTGTACGTAAACTAACAATTCCCTATTACATCTAAAAGTAAGCGCCCCGTATTACCGGGCAATAAAGTTTATATTGCATTATACGACGCATTAAACAGTTTTTATTCTGGTATAATTGTCTAATACCGAAGAGACTGCAAGTGGTCGTTGTATTAACATTTAAATGTTATTGTTGTAGTAATCGAGAGAGATGGTCGTTTTAAACGCGTCTAGACGTTCCAGTCACTGCGCCAGGCAAGGTGGATTAATTGCTTTGTGAATAAGAAAATGGGGCTTTAACAAATACTAACATCAAATATTTACTATAAATAGACAAATACGCAATCCTAGATGAAGATTTTTTAATGAAATTCTTCTAACAAACATCTGAAAGACAGTATAATAAATTAAACAGGCTGCTTAATATATACCCGCTCACCGTCCACAATCTAAGAAAACAGTAAATGGACTGGCTTCTGAGCACACCTTACGCAGAGTTGGAGATGCTCCTGAGACCTAACACACACACGCACTCATTCCCTTACATGCACCCACACATTCATGCACTCAAGCGTGACATAAACAGTAAGTAAATGTTATGGAATTAACAATTAAATTTGTTATAGAAGAGTTGGGCCACAGGTATTTTTTACTTAAACGGATTCCGAAATCTTACACATTATAATGAATTTTTAATAATGAATAATTAAAGAAGAGCGGTTTGAATCGTCAACGACCAGTCACTTTCCGTGCGGCTTGATCCCTTGGAGTTGCGTAGAGATGTGGGGTATCTCTGCATCTTCTTGGAGCATTTACCATGGAGAGTGTGTAGAGGTGTTTGGACTAATACCTGCAGCTGAGTTTCATCAGCGGACGTCAATGCAGAATGCGTCGTTTTACAACTGACCGTTTCTTAAGGCAGTTTTTGCCGCGCACCACTATGAGAAACCAGCAGCCCACTGAAGTATTTGCGTACCAATTCGACTTAGGGTCCTTCAAGAAAAGAGTGTACCAATTCTTAAAAGGCCGACAACGCACTTGCGAGCCATGTGAGTGTCCATGGATACATCAGGTGAGCCTCGTGCCCATTGCCTCCTATTACATAAAAAAAAATCGCAAATATATTTTTTAGTTTTATTAAATATAATGAATTTCATATGTACAATAGATAGACCTTCGCTGGATTGACACTTTCTCAAAGAGATGATTATAATAGGACTGAAAATAATAGAAGATTCATTCAGAACTATTAAGACATATTGTGTATAATTAATAATAATTAGATGGACATAGGTGATCTAAATGTGCGTTTCTAAGAACATGCGCCTGCGCCATTGTCTTGTGCTATAAATAATGAACAATATGTTACTTTAATTAGAAGAAATTCATTACACGGCTACTTTTGATTGGAATTTATGCATTCACAATTCGCTATTTATGACCGAGTAGTTACTATGTATGCTATGCTGCTCAAATTTTCAGCTCAGATTTAACCAGTAAACTATATCTCCCTTATTCATAAGAACTAAAACTATCTCTCAACTCTTTCTGAGTAGTTTTTGTATATACGCTCTGATAAAAACAGACGTGTACTGTATTTAAAACAGTGCAATAAGATGGGGTTAGTTTTTTATGAATAGGTCTTTTATTTTATAGAACAGGTGGCAAACGGGCAGGAGGCTCATCTGATGTTAAGTGATACCGCCGCCCATGGACTGGCATTGAGCCAGAGGGCTCGCGACTGCGTTGCCGACCTTTTAATTGGTTCGGAAATACTCCAGTGGGCAGCTGATTCCACATAGTGGTAGTTAGTGGTCAAAACTGCCTCAACTGCAAGGTCTGTTACTCATATTATATAATTACTTTTATATATACTTTAAATAGAATTGAGATGTTATATTAATCGTGATATCCTTTGTTTATAATACTTACCTATTTTGTTCATATTCACGGTCATTCATTAGAAAAACTTCTGCCTAATATTTAATTCTTCTATACGAAAACGAGTTAGACGTATACTTACCGCATTTTCCTATATATTTATAATAGTATATTATGTTCTACACTGGAAATCGCTCTCTTAATTTTCAAAGCCGGGCTTATTTAGTTCGACAGCGGTTTAAACAGCATTCCCAAGCCATAAACGATACTACCGAGCCATTGCAAGCAAAACGTAAGCGTTACGATCCAAGAATAGCCGGACAAAGCTACCTTCCTCGTACATTATGCCGGCGCATTCCTCAAGAGCTAATTAGCCGCGGACGGCGCACTTGTGCGTGATTAATGAGGCCGTAATTACTGGACAAGATAGCCACGGGCGTGATATATGCATGAACAGAACTATGTAGACGCCATGGAACTTTTTATCTCTGCTAATAACCTAGTATATGCATTTCCCATTTATGTTTAGTGTTTCTTTGCTAATTTTCCATTCAAATAAACCCGGAACAATAATTGTCAACATCAAATCTAGTCCCTGCTAGTTCATTGTCAGCATATTACAAAGGCAACATAATATATTTAATTATACCTATTTAATATATACCTATCTCAACAAATATAAAACTGTTCATCCCTCAAATTCCATGTACTTCGGTAACAGATTAGCAACCAGAAAAAGCACGTCCTCAACTTGCAGATCAATTGCTTCTATTTCGACGACTGTAGGTTTCATTTTAGCAAAACAAGTGTTTCGTACCTCGTCTCATTTGCTCAAACACCTCATCAATCACCGTGGACTTTGATGGAGGTGACATAATCTAGTTTGTCGAATGTCTGTCCATACCTTTTACCTACTAATTCGAGATCAGGTGCGTGGAAAGTAATTTTGTGGTTCTTGACAGTTTAATTAAGTTTTCTCGGAATATTGGGAAGTTTGACATTTTTGAACTTGGCCAATTCCATGATTAGATTCCGTCTTTGGTTGTTGTATGTTCTATCCCGCGTACCATTATTAGATAAGTTTACTTTGACATTATATGTTTTTGTGGCATAGGTATTTGTATGAATCATAAAAACGATTAATAAATTATTTTAAATATATCTATATTAAAATAGTCTTTCGATCTCATCTCTCTTCTCAACTGGTTTCTGTCCAATTCGTCTCTTATTGCTGTTTAGATGATAACTCTTTATTACTTAGAACCACATTTAATTTGATGATCTACAAACGTACTGTCTATTAGGGATACGGTATAGAACGCATGGGTTCACAAACAACATTTTATAAAGAGACAAAAACCGCTTCAAGTACATCAAGCCAGTGATTAAAAACTCAAGTGGCGAAATAATTCAGAAATTGCAAACAAAAAACTATTTAAATAGCACCCGTACATCTGTCGGTCAAACCGCTCGCGGGGCATCGGGGCACGTGGGGCAGATTCTAAACGATTTACCCCCGGCCTGGGGCAATCATATCGAGTGCCATTGTTGGAGATAAAAAGGTAAAAAATAAACGTGGTAAATGTTGGATATGGTACCTAAATCTGTTAACAAATTAGTTCAAAATTCGATTAAATTAAATGACGTCGATTTTGAATAAAATAGTTGTTAATAATAAATATATAAGTTTTTATAAAGCAAAAAAGAAGTAACATTAGAACTAATGTAAAATCAGAAATCGATTGAATTTTTCAAATATCATTCGTTTTTGTGTTTTTATTATAGAACAGGGGTCAAACAGTCAGAAGGCTCACCTGATCTTAAGTAATACCACCGCCTATGGTACATTCTATAAAAAAAAATTCTATGAAAACTATGCGTTTCCGGCCTTTTAAAAATAGGTACGCTCTTTTCTTGAAGGACTATATTCCTAATTCGTTCGGAAATTCAGTGGGCAGCTGATCGCACATAGTGGTGGTGCGCGGCAAAAACTGCCTTAAGAAACGCTCAGTTGTGGAACCACGGAAGTCGACAGTTGGAATTTCGTATTGCCTGCCTCGACGTCCGATGATGAATCTCAGCCGGATGTATTAATCCGAAGAACTCCTCTGAACACTCTCCACTTCTACTAGGATTATTTTGTACATGCCTACTCCACAACGTGGATTTTAAATTTCCTAACTCTTGTCGCCATTATTGTTCGCTGCATTTCCCCTAATTTTTCAAAACGGCCATGTTTCAAGTATAGGTGTGTTCTGAGATATTAATACGGGCTATTTCACGAGAGATAAGAGGCCTTCCTACGTCCTTTAA
This sequence comes from Pieris macdunnoughi, assembly GCA_905332375.1. NCBI lineage: Eukaryota > Metazoa > Arthropoda > Insecta > Lepidoptera > Pieridae > Pieris > Pieris macdunnoughi. The sequence continues at coordinate 7,335,087 of CAJOBZ010000007.1, forward strand.
AGCCTTATGTACGAATAGGTATAACGTGAGTAATGTTTAATGTTTTTTTTTAAACTTTCAGTATGTATGATTCGATAGGTAACACTGTTAATCTGCAGAAAAAGTTGAATTTAATTTAAAATCGGTCATCACGGTCAATTTGGTAGGAATTTCCGAAATTGCCAACCTTTTTCAATCGGCTAACTTTTTCACATCTCGCTGAAAGGTCACATCGTAATGCGGTGAGTTTTATTTTAATTAAACATTTAATTTCATGATTTCAATGGTTTTACAATAATTTATATAGAAATTCATTTAAAAATTTGAAAGAGGCATCATTTATACATCAAAGTCAGTGTACGTCTGTGTTTCATACAGATTACGATCTATGGTTAATGGGAGTTTACATAAGAAGTAAAGATTGGTCTTGTAAATAAAAACATCAAACAAAGAACGATTCCGCCTCTAGAACATAAATTCATTCTCAAAGTGAACGTTATCAGGACGACCGAGTGCATTTAAATTTAAATCTAGTACTACTTTACTACCTTGGCAGTAAGTTTTCAAGTAATTTACGAGCGAATATTAAGTATCACCTACCAGGGGAACAGAACAGGGGTGGAGTTTTGTGTGCTTACCTAATTGCCAAAAGATGTTAATCAGGTGTCGAGATATCTACCTGTCTCCTTCCATCTCATTATCTGGCCCAAGATCTATCCCTTTTCAGCTGATGATAATTCAAACGCAAAAACCATGACAAGGAATTAATTAGAGTGAGGTAAATAATGAAGATTGTCGCGTCCTAATGAGTTTTCGGGTAAAATGATAATCTGTAAGTCGATAGGTAAACTTTCAACTTCAAGTACTTAATGATGAACAGGATTTGTTTTCGGAAATTAGATTTTCTTTTATTTATTTACCTTTATAGAGCAGTGTTGGCCTCAGCGTGCGACTCTCATCCCCGAGGTCGTAGGATCGAACCCCGGCTGTGCATCAATAGGCTTTCGTTCTAGGTGCGCATTTAACATTCGCTTGAACGGTAGACTCCAACACGGCGTGTGGCTGATCACCTACTTGCCCATTAGATTGACAAATGATCATTAAACAGATACAGTAATCTGAGGCCCAGACCTAAAAAGTTGTAGCGCTACTGATTTATTTAATTATTTATTTACCTTTAGACGTTTAAAGACTTCATTAACTGTAGACGTGTACTTCTTTGTATACATTGGGTAAGAAAGCGCCTGTAACATTTTCTCCAAACAACAGTTAAAGCAAAAACATATAAAAACTGAAAAATATCCTCATATTAATTGTCAAGCTTTTACAATCTCGATGTCCTTTATATCACCTTTATTGCCGTAATCCCCAAAGCAATACAATAAGTAATAAAATATAAAAAACGGCCCAATAATGTCAGGATGACCGTTACGCCGCCAGCGCCCGCTCCTTATGAAATCCCAAAAATAAACAGCTAAGGTGGGCACAGAATTCAAAGTTGAACGAACAATAGTTTGTGCCGCGGGGGATGAAGGGCTGCTATATTTGATTTCTCCTTTTACAATTAATGGATTTAATTGCATATACGCACGCCATGTTTTTAATTGACTCTTACAGTTTATTTCTGTGTACTTACCAATATGTAAGTAGGAACTTAGAATTAATTGAAATTTTAAGTTAATTGTATTCACACTTAGTTAATGCGTTGGAATTCATGTTATATTTTCCGTACGCAAATTTTGATACTTATTCATTCTTTTAGGCATAGACATAAACATTAGATATAACATTAACTACGAGTATTAACAAAACACACACAGTGACACACAAAACAACAATAATCAAAAAAACAAAGAAAGATAACAATTTCTTTTTTTTTTAAGAACCAGTTACGTTTTAAGTGTGTAATGCGTATGTACTGTGGTTGTAATTGGCCCTGGCTCTGCATTACGCTGAGAAGCAGCATGTTCCACAGCGCTGGTCATTATGCCAGAGACCTCAGCAGTTAGTTTGCGCCTCAGTCGCAAAAAAAAGAAAGAAAAGAAATGTAATAAATACTTAGTAGAAAAAAAAATATGACTTCATACATATTTCTCGAAATAGTTGATTCTAATAATTAATATCTAATGAAATTTACTATGTGTAACAGGGTAACGAAATCAGGCTACGAATTTGGACGCAAAAGCAAATGAAAATCCCGTTAGGTGCAGGTATAATAGGGATTACGCGTATGCACGGGGCATTGGACCTCTACTTGGGGTCGATTGAACCCTGACTGATGGGGTATTAGTACGATAAACTATAGATGATGGATCGTAGTTATATTCTTTGGGATTCTAATAGGATATATGGGGTTTTCACGCCTTTGGGCCATTTGAAGTGGAAAGCAATTACGTAATGTATGAAGGTTTCATAAAAATATATCCTGCATTTATGTACTACAATTTTTTTAGTTTTTACACCTAAATACTTTTTTTGTCGGCAATGCACTTGCGAACCCTCTGAAAAAGTGAGTGTCTTTGGGCGGCAGTATCACTTATCATCAGGTGAGCCTCATGCCCGTTTGTTACGAGAGCCCGTTTTTGTAAATTATTCCAAACTTAATTAACGAATTCGTAAAGTATTTTTTACTATTTGCGTCAAATAATTTTCAAATCCAACAGTGCTGATACGTTCCCTGAGTGCGAAATATATTCGTTAAGTTGTTTAGATTAGAATCTATTAATTTTATTAAGGCTATAATTTGGATATTTTAATGAATTTTCTAAACTAACTTTCGTTACCTACCTTTGACTAATCAAAACTGAAATGCGACAAGTATCGTAACAGTAATAAACAGAAATCTTAAAAGACTGTGAAATTAGAAAATGCATTGTGAACAGATAGTTAATGCCAAAAAATAAAGCGTAATAAATAATGTAAAATAAACAAATAGCACACGGGTGAAATACTAGTGGTCTCTACATTACAACGACTACATTTGTCAACGCGGGTTCGGCCAAAAACAAAATTTTCCGCAACACATATCATACGGGATTGAGCTGCTTTACTTAATGTGCGTTAAAACGCAACGTAATCGTTGCGTTTGCGTATATTAATATATATATGGTATTTATTTTATAAGTACTTATAAATGCACTGACTCAGTTTCGTAATTTTCATTGTGACTTCAATTTATATGAACAGACATGCAAATTGTCCATGGCAGATATGCAAAAATGTTTGAAAACTTTAAACGTAACATGTTTGCCTTCGGGTCACAGATTTCTGTATCTGTTCCATGATCATTTCTAATAGGCAAGGGTCAACCTTCTGTGCCTGACACATACCGTCGACTTTTTGGGTCTAAGACTAAGGTTTCTTAACAATATTTTCCTTCACCGTACGAGAGAGTGTTAAACGGGCACATATACAGAAAACACCAATGGTGGTGCACAGGCGGGTTTTGAACCTACGAACCCAGGGATGAAAGTCGCAAAGTGTAGGTATGTTTAAAGTAACTAAATAATTAATTGCACTGACGTGCACAGTGCGTAAAGTTGGGTGTAGCAAAGGGACAGCGGACACGGTCAGTGCGCACGTTCTAAAGAAGTGAATAAATCTGCTGGACTTGCGACAAGGTGAATATAAATATAAAGAATCCGCGGACTTCACTTCCGTGCATGTAGGGCTGCCACATTGATAGAGCCGTGTCGAAAATTGAGTTTAAAAAAAAACTAAATGTCATTGAAAGTAATATTTAGTTTTAACACTATTTAAGACTTATTATTAATTAATTCTCTTCTTTGACAAATTTAATTGAATTCATAAACCATATTTTTCGTTAGTAATGTAGTAAATACATAATTAAATCCAGAAACAAATACTTAAAAAGCTGTTTGTGTTACCATTAACTATAAACATATGTTTATAAGGTTATATAACTTGGGGTTTTTTTTTGTCCAGACAACCCTAGGCCCCGTGAAAGGCGAGGTGATCATAAAGGTCCGGGCATGTTCTTACATAATAATATGCTCAATATTCCCCCGCAGGGACACTCCCCACGAAATGTACCTTTTGTGAGTTTTATGTTTGCGACCAAACTCGTGGTCAACTTTTACTAATATTATTTTATAGGTGGAATGACAAACGTTCGTCTTGGACAAAAGTAAAACTTTCTAAAAATTGTTCCCAAAGTTGCAATAAAATAACTTAGAATTATAGGCTTTGCGAGGTGATATTACTTTTAGCTTTTGTCTATTAAGAAATAATCCAGTGTTCAAAGTTATGAAGAATTCATTAAGAAAAATCATTGTATTTGGCAAACGCATATATAGTTGAATCCTAGTTTAAATAAACAATACGCCGGAGAACTAACCTTTAACAAAGAAATAAAATGTCGAATCCATAGATCTGAAGCGGAAGTACCTCCCAGCGTCAGTGCTGACCCCGGAAGTTGGTCAGAGACAAACTATTCGGGCACGCGTCATAACGCCTGCAACCCGATGTTTACACTGAAAAATATTACCACAGGAAGAGATCCCGTGATATATGCGCTCTTCAGCGTCTTCAATATTAACTTTGTCTAGAAATCTTTGTAATAGTCTGGTGGTTTGTGTTAAATTATAACAAAATGTGTTTTTTTTTTTATAATCCAGGATATAATTTTACCCTATGTCCCTTAAATATTTATTTAATTAAAGCTTGCCAACGCTCGACACACTGATGCATTGGTACAGGTAAATTTTATTGTGACAAAGAAAATAAATAAAAGTAAATATTGGTCTTGAGATAATGTTCAGTTTATCCAACAAAAACCTCTAAACAATCGCCATTTTTTAGATTATCAATTTACATAAGTTTCTTTGATGTAAAAGAAAGAAATGTCTGAGATGACAGGCGTGAATACTCACTTAAAAACGAATGTTTGCCCACACACGAATTTAATTAACATTTTTCTTCGATATCAAAGCATTTGTAATGAGTTATGTTATGGGAGTGAAATGTGAATCTATTTGAATACAAAACAATATCTATTATGATTAACTTAAAAGTCCTTGAATTGAAAAAAATAATAATAAAGTTTTTTTTGTTTTGATGATAAGCTTAAAAAATAATCCTATATATACTGTAGGCACTATAGTTTTGAACACGTTCTATTTAATTTTTATTTCTCTCGTAACACGTATTATTAATTTTACAGCGCGTGCAGGTTTTCTACGAGACTACGTGAATTCGAAAATATCCGACTCCTAAAACTTCGCAACCCCCCCTTCCCCTCGGGTCCACCTTCAAATGAAATGCATTTGCTTTTATTCTGGCCCGCGGCCGCAATCACACACTTATTCAGTGTTCCCATGTTTTTATAAAGGGTGTGCCCGCATAATAACGTGACTCAAAGCGTTATTAAAAGGCAGGTAAAAAGAAAACTTCTGTTTATGGAGCTCACGGTTGTTCAGAATGCGGCTTAATGAGTTTTTATAAATAAATTTCACCCCTGCTTCTACATGGGCTAATATTATACGCTGCGAAATTTGTATAACTTTTTATTAACATTCGTACCTATAACTGTATGTCATTTGTTTTTCGTTTTAATGAGAAATTTAGAACTAAAATATATTCTGCATTTTATACAAAATGAAAAATGTTACTGCTGTATGATTCCTGTAATTAAACTCAACTCAGAAGGCAACCATCAGTTATCGCTACTCACCGCTAGAGGCGCCAGTTTTCCGCCCACACTCCCCTCGCCTCAATGAACGTAGTTGGCGCGCGGCCATCAAGGTATTTTAATTTACAACATCCACCGATTTCCTTTTTACTCGGAATTTTTTAACACCGACAATTATTAACAGTCTGCGCTACAGTTATTAACGACTGACGAGGCTTGAACCGTGTTTCGAAATATTCTTTTCTATTAGATTTATGTTGTTATTGATATTATTCTCAAGGACAGTAGTGTAATATTAATTAAGAAGCTTCGTTTTGACGTGAATAAGTCCTACAAACTTCGTAGTAAATAAATGAAATGTCTGCTTTACAAAATGTAACAGGATCTTCGAACGGAACGCTTTTGAGTCAAGCTTTTGTAGTCGATTAGACTTGTGCCCATTATGTTATTTTACAAATTTAATTTAGCTTTAGAAAAGTTTTGGTTTGACAATAAATCTTTTACTAAAAAAAATTTAAAACTTTTCTCGCGAATTAAATTATACTAATCAAAGAAGTTAGATTTTGTAAATAATAACAAACTTGAAATACTGTTTGAATGTTTATACAGATTAAAACCTACCTTTGCTCCGCAAAAGACGCTAACGACTATATTAACAGAGATCTTTCCGAGACAGATCCATCTTAATCAGAGGCAGCGAGGTGAAACTGCGACTAATTGCCGCGACTGAATATTAATTGATTATCTATGTCAGTCCGCGTACACACCGCGAACTCACTTAAAACCTCCAACACATTTTCATCCATATTTCGTAAGTTTTAAGACTAAATTTCATCAAATATTTTTTCGTTCTAGAGATAAATCTTATAGCGATATCGTACCCTATGTTTGTTATGTTAAAATTAAATTAATAAGCCATTATGATCCGTGATTTTCAGAAGATAATGATCAAAATTGACTGTACTCTAGGAATCTGATAATTACCTATGTTTGTCGGGGAGTGTATCATAATATGGTGTTTAATATATTTATAAATAAAGGTCATTTTTGCATGTGTCTCTTTATCTTATAAAGATGTTACATGTCATATCTAGGTAAAGTTTAGTGTGCCCTAAAACTTGGAATCCTTTGATGTTAAATTTAATGATTGTGGATGTAGTGTTTTCAATTTGTTATTTGGTACTTATTACTTACTATCTGCGTGTTATAAATTTATTGGATCAGTTAAATGCAATACTTGGAATTTCAGAAACTATATAAAGTACACAAGAGCAGTGATAGCCTAGCGGCTTCATTGCGCGACTCTCGTTCCTGAGGTTGTAGATTCGATCCCCGGCCATGCACCAATGGATTTTCTACTGTGCATCGAACATTAAAGGAAAACATCCTGAGGAAACCGAACCCAAAAAGTTGACGGTGAGGGTCAGGCACAGGCGGCTGATCACCTACTTTCCTATTAGATTGACACATGATCATAAAACAGATACAGAAATCCGAGGCCCCGACCTAAAAAGTTAGTAGCACCACCGATTTTTTATAATATATAAAGTATGCTTACCATTTCCTTCCCTATAGTTAATAAATAAATAATATGATTAACAATTATGATTTTCCACATATTTTGTAACTACAAACATAAAATATATAGGCATATGCCTACTCAATTTTTCTCTGACACAAGCCACCTGAAGCCACTATAGGCCAACAGTCGTCCTCCCATTCCCTATTTATCACGTGTTAAATTAACTAAGTTAACGTAAAAAAAATATGTTGATTTATGTATAGTTTAATATACGATATTATATTTGTACAATTTGTACAGGCATTTGCACTCTATTCAATATTTACATTATTTTAATTTAGTATTTCGCATTTATTATATTGAACCGTACAATAGTTATGGCCTACTCATTGTTTTATACTACATATTAACTTTTAGCACAGTTAAGATTATTTAAATTTCATCACAGATGAAACTCACAAACTATCTCTTGTCGTTAATTTGTTTTTTTTAATTTTTCGTGACAGTATAATGAATAATTATAGTAGGCACGGTGTAGAATATTAAGTCAGTGAATTTGAATAGTAACAACAATGAAAAGCACTCGTTACGTGGCGTGATGGGGAACGTATGAAAATCTTACAAAGGAGCCTTGTTTACCTCTAATTAATATCCGTAGGTAAGGAACAGAGATGTAGAGACGTCTCAGTTTAATTCATTTAAACATTTAGTTTAGTCTATGCAAGTAGTTTTAAGAATATATAAAAGTAACACATGTTATTGTTACATGTATTTTATTTGGTGGTTAATCGTACGTTAAATTATTAGGGAATTTTAATACTAAGCTAAACAAATAAAATACATTGTTGATTTGACAAAAGTGTATGCAGTATTAGTTATTATTAAGACAGTTTTAATATCCTATTAAGTATAGTAGAATTAGGCGAATGGACTTAAGATAATAGGACTACTTTTTAAATTGTAAAAATATTGTACGTTGTAAGAAAATGGTACTTCTATAAAAAGGTTTACTCTTAAACAATAACAATAAATATTGGCTACTTCATATTTTTCTCTATTCTGATATTAAAATGACATCAAGCCATTAGCGTTAAGGAGTCAGCGCCCTCCACGTACCTTCCCACTGATTCCCACACACACACACATATATTTTGTTTTTGTATCTTCTTATAACTATTTGGTAAGTAGGTGTTTGCGTGTGACAGACATTGCTTGGTAAAAAATACGCTTAGTCGGTGATTAGAACTAACCAGATCCAGCTGAATCCAAAAATAGACAACTATTTATATGTAGTAATAAACATCATTGAGTTGAAGAAAGGCAAGAAAAGCGAATATAACCTTTTTGGCTTGACATTAAGAAAAACAGCGCCCAATCATCAAACAGTATCAAATTTTTAAAGTATCGATATATTATTATTTGCATTACATATTGAATTGGAGAAGTGATTACATATTCCTATCTACCGATTACAGTTTCTTTTCAAAAAAGGGAAATCTTAGAAATTTATCGTAAACATACAATATAACATAAAACAACTATGGCATGATCCGTCCTTATCACTCTTACAAAATTGTTTTAACAATAAAAGAGACAAAACAGTATATTAAAAAAGGCGGCTACGGGTATGTTCATAAACTACCCCATTAGTTTGTTTTTTAATCAAAGAAAGGTTATCAGCATCCTGTTAAATATTCATTTAGCAAAAAGTTTTATTTAAATGAAATGATTCGCAGGTTAACTTAATCAACCCTTAAGTTAGGGGTGACTTAAGGGCGGAATCAATTAATGAAAATTTTCCCAGAATTCCCTCTTAATAAGAGTTTGCGAGGATTTTTGGGGATCTGCCGGATTCCAGTGATTTATTAGTTACATGATGGATTTAAATTGTTCAATTAGCCGTTTCATTTAATTTCCTTTGATTTAATAAGTACCTTTTGGGCTTTCAACTATTCCGTGTTCTTAAACTCTTGTAAAATAAATAAAGGAAAAATACGTATTTTATAGTTAGTATAATATACACTAGACATTTACGTTAAATGATATTTAGTTAAATATTTTATTATTAATAAAAAATATTTAATAGCCAAAGAATCACAAGATGACAGCTTAAAATAATTTTCACTCAACTAAACGTTTTTGATTTCTTCGAAATATTTTTATAACAGGTCATTTATTATTATTTTCTCATTTTTAAATCACGGGTATGCTACAAAATCCTTTTCAGCAAAAACACAGGAATTTGTACCGTATTTTAAGAACGTTAAAGTTGTTGTAATCGTTGAATAAAAAGTTGGCTTTAATCAAGAAAATAAATTTGTGTTTGTCAAATTCACCTGAGTGCTTTGTAGTTTACGATTTCAAATGTTTGTGTGACGAGATAAAACATTTATGATCTCTCAAATTAAATAGTAAAAGCTTCCGACGTGTGGGCGAACTTTTCTATGAGGTAAGCTCCGGAAAAACCATGTTTCAGCTGGTACCATTTTTATTTTCTAACTTTGCAGTCATTAATAATTGTAACCGTTGTAAAATATTTAAATTTACTTAGAATACAGAAATTAACGTGTTTGTTCGAACTAGGGGTTTGTGTATTTCAATTTATTTTTTTAACGTAAGTAAAGTGGTCGGCTATAAAGCTTATAGTGGACACCTGCTGCGCCCCCTGGCGTCTCTCGCCTCCCGATGAGCGCAGCGGTCAGTTAACTACTTTATACCTTTGTATAGCGTATATTGGAGTTTTATATAGATCAATCACTATTGTTTGTTTAAATTTCCATTTCGAGTTTAAATCAAAAGCAAAGTAAATAAAAAAATCGTTTGTTTTTACAAAGTTTGATATATTTTAATATAATACAGCCATAAACTTTGTGAACCTTACGTGCAAGGGATTCGGAGGTGTCTCGTAAGTTAAAAGGAAAGAATAGAAGTAACAAGTGAAATCCCTCTTAATGAACAATGTACTGAGTGTAATCTTTACAAATTGCGCTCGCTCTCAAGTCTTGAGTTAAGCTCGACTGAATTGGACACGGTTTCGTAAAGCGCTTCGGCTGTAATTATAAAATATTGTACCTTTTGTTGAGATTTCGGCTGCGGTCGATACGAGACGATACGTCTGCCAGCCTCGACGTTTTAAACTCATTTTGTGTAATATAATGGAATTTAATAGTCTTCAATGACTGGGTCTGAGGCATGAGGCATGATATGTCCACTTGTGTTTCATTTATTATTTTATCATCAATAAGCAAGCGTCAGCTTTCTAAATCAAACCTAAACTGTTACTTGGTACTTTTACCCAACCCGGGAGCACCAGGTTGTGTATACATATATTGTTCAGTGTCACATTATGTTTCAAGTATTTGGAAAATGGTACTATAAACTAAATAAAGTAATGACCTAATCATTATTTTATTCAATTTTATAATCCGTAGCAAGCCATAAGCAAGAAGATTTTATAAAATTTGACCAAACTAATTTACCTTGTATTTCGTTCTTATGACAACTATATAAAATTAAGTATATAGCTACATAATAGTTCTTTATTAATTCATAAAATGTCATACGCCATATCTGTACTAAATATAGACCAAGAGTTCCTTTTGTGAACGCGCTGTATCAGAAATGATGGCACAAATTAATGTGGGTAAAACCGCGGGACCAGGAAATTTTTGTGTGAACTTTGTGGAAATAGTAAAAGGTGACCAATTTTGAGTTACCTACTTGTAGTCGGATATAAAGATGGCTTTCATATTCCTGACCGCAGGGATCCTCGTAAAACTTTCCTTTCTATTTTATTAAACTAAGGTATTTTTTATTAGCGTGAGGTTATAACAGCAAAATAAGCAGAACAGCGATTTGATTAAAATTCCATTTAAGCTATAATGGAATTGAAAACTCACTCAAAAGACATATTGTATTCAAGTTTAACAACACGACTTCTCCAAACTGTGTTTTCTGAAAACCAATGCACGAGTCGCTGTAAAATGTACCACTACTTACTTTATTTTGTCTATTCAACAAGTTACGTATTTTTTGTTCCTTTTCATATGATTTTAACACTTTTTGAAGTGAAAACTTCTTTAGCATCGTTGTAATTTAAAAGTCGATGAAATGAAAAAGAGACAGTCACAAATTCATAAGATTTAACGTGAGAGACAATGAAATAGGAAGCATTATACAGTGTATAAACTTTAAATTAGTGTAACAAATCATTTTCTGAATTAAAAAAAAATTAATGTGCAATATTAAATAAGTGATTAATTTAATTTATTTATAAAATTAGAGGAAATTCACTTGAAATCAATATTACATATCACTAACTAAAAAAAACTTTTTTAATTATTTTAGTTTTTATCAAAATCAAAATTGAAATTAAAATTTAATATTGAATTAAAAAATTAATTGAATGAAAAGTCTAATACTACATTTAGATATTGAAAAAAAGTCTAATTTGCATATTATTAATAATAAAAACTTTTTTAATCATTGTAGTTTTTATCAAAATTAAAATAACATTAATCTATTATCCTGAAGCCAACATTTTTGAAGGTTGTGTGTGAATTGCACACATGTTTTTTTGCGTATTTTTTTCGTAACATTCAAATATTTTTAAATTCAGACATTGGTCACGTCCGCCTTATAAACATATCAGATCTAATCCGGTATTAATTTTATTTCAATGGTTATTGCAAAGTTAATAGTAGAAAAATCTTCACGATTATTATGTAAGGAATCATTTAAATCACGTCAATATTATGGCTTTTAATGTCGTCGTAAACAGAGCTTACAGCTATTTATTGTTTTCTGTGATGCAATTCGCGCTGTTGCGGTTTTCAGGTTTTTCATTGATTTTAAAATATGTACATTTGGCAAGACGACAACATTAATCAATTACGTACTTAAATGTCTTCATGAATATATTTATTTTGTTTGGGGGGTAATATTTATTAATGTTACAATCATAGTTTGTAGGCCATATCAGTGAGCGTAAACCATATTATACATATCAGAACGCTCAATACAAACACGTTTTTACTTATGATTTAAAAATAGAAAATAATAAATAATTAGTTCAATAAGCCTGGCACAGTTTTGGTTGCGTCACAGACGGAATATCGTACGCTAGGTACACCTTGACGAGGTAAACACACGTCCGTCACACGTCGGTATTTATCAGTTACGGATGTACTGTGTCCGGCCTCTGTGTGTTCCATGAAAAATCACCCTAACACCAAAGCCAAAGCATCGCCGATACTCAGTTATATTACCTGTAATGATAGAGTAATTTATATAATAAGGTAAGTAGAAACTGTGCAACACAGCCACAGGATTTAGATTGAATAATAAATTTTGTTGATCAACATAACGGCTTAAATATGATTGTTCTATTATTTCAGTAAAGCAAAGATGGTATTTTTAAAAGTCCCTTTTCATATTCCACACGGACAAAGTCACGAGTATTAATTAGCTAATAGGTAAGTAATTTACCAAAACTACTACTATACTTCCCGGAAACCTCTAGTTTATAGAACTTGTAAAATAAATTTATAAATTATAGAGCACGTACAAATGAGATCATACATGACACCTGACTTCCGACTCTAGTTTGCGCAAGCGCAAGCGCGCAACTGAATTAGACAGAATTTTATTTTGATTACGTTTGCTTTTATCTTATTAGACAAACATTTTTACTAACTGGGTTTCGATTTTATTTATTTTAGCATCATGATAATAAATATATATAATGCGGTGAGTGAATTGGTAGCTCACATAATGTGACCTATGTGTACTTTACTAACGTGAAGAAGAGCTTAGACGTTTTATTATTTATTAAACTTCACCACGTCAAATATAATGTATATGTTATATCTACAGTTACAAGCTATATATTCTCAAATACATGAAAATTATGGTAAACATGACTATTAAAAAATAAAAATGTTATACTTGGCGAACGGGGGATCGAACCTACGACCTCAACGATGATAGTCGCACGCTGAAGCCACTAAGCCAACACTGCTCATGGATATTATGACTAGTAGATATTCTTATACCATTAATCCTTTGTATTCATCATTTGTTGACATCATTAAGTCTTTTTAAAAAAACTTCACCTTGCTTTCCACAAAACGACGTAAACTAGGTTTATGGTCCAGGTGGCAGAGGTGTAGTTAATTCTTTATGACGCGATAAATTACTTCATTCCTTTAAAACGACTTTATTCCGCAGAGAAATCAAATTGTCTGATGTTTTGCCGAACCTCTTTGAGAACGCTATACAATTTAGTAAAGTCAAAGTCAAATCATTTATTTCAATTTGACCACCTAAAATGGCACCTTTGAATGTCAAATAAAATATAAAGAAGATTCTAGTTGCCCCTTCCAAAAGGTAGTTTCGTGTGGAGAAGAATGGGCAAGAAACTTCTCACTTACTCTTTTAAAATAGGCCTACAATATTTTGTTTACATTAGTTAAATAATTATATGTGAAGACAATGTACTCTTAGAATAAACTTAGAGTATGTAAAAGGAATATAAAGCGCCAAAAATATCGGTCAAGCTAATCACAGTTAAATATATTAAAACACGTGACAATATTACCTTAGTGTAGTACTGTAGGTGACAAACTTCAAACAGTTATAGTTTTCTCACGAACATGTTTCGTTGTTCGTAACTTTTTTTAAATATTGTATGAGCCACCTCCACGGATCCTTGGGTAAGCACTCAGGCGATGTGTAATATGTACTTAGCTCGAAGGCTGGTTCATTTTCAGTGAAAGATAATTGTTTCAGAATGGAAGGAACAAAAAAGTATCTTCTAAAATTATGCACAGACATCATGACGGTACATGTCAAAATAACTAAACTTTTTTCAGCGGTATATTTTATCAAGTTCGGAAGGTGAACATTTCTCAAGGCAGCAAATGATTGAATAAAAAAATAAACCAGTGGCGCTACAACCTTTTTCATCATTTGTCAAACTAAGTAGGTGATAAACCTCATGTGCCTGACACACGCCGTCGACTTTTTGAGTCTAAGGCAAACCGGTTTCCTCACGATATTTTCCTTCACCGTTCGAGCAAATGGTAAATGCGCACATAGAAAGGTTGTCCATTGGTGCGCAGCCGGGGATCGAACCTACGTTCCTAGGGGTGAGAGTCGCATGCTTAAGGCCACTAGACCACCGACACTGCTCTGAAACAAATGATTAAATAATTCAAGCAATTATCGTAATTTTGTGTAGGTTTGGAAATCCGAATATTCTGTTTGTAGTGCGTGTATATTTAGTGGGCAGTTTTAGAAATGTGTAGTGGGCTGATTTATGCTCAGTACCTGACTTCTATTCTCGGCGATGTGGAGTGTGAGAACAATTTGTGGGCCATTTGTATTTCCAATTCAACACGTTTACGTTTAGTTCTAATTCTAGGCTAATTGCTTACTGTTTGACGATATTCATACTGAAAATAAATTCATTAAATCCAATTTAAATTGATACCAACATTAAATTATATAGATATGTAGCAGACTTCATTTGGAGTTCCAACATTAGAAGTACGGAATGTCTGCAAATAGTTATTATATTTATATTTTATTATTGATTTTATAAATGACAAGTCTGAAATTGAAAAAAACAATGCAAAAGATATTAACTTATCATACGTAAATGTTCTGAATATCGTTTACAACATAATATGCTATATAAATACCTATCTACCAACAACCGAGTATAATGAATACAAAGAAGCAGTCAATAACCCGTGGAGTTATGATATGTCGATAAATCAATGTAGTTAAGTTTTTCAGCCTCAATAACGCCCACGCACGATCCCTAATCTTTTGGCAATTTCTCAACTAATACACACCTAGATACTTTTAGATGTAGCGATGTTTGTCGGAACACTGTCGTATGTCCGCACCTGGCTGTTGACGAACGAGTTTATTATAAATGGCATGAATATAGAGATTGTCAAGTATTTTAAATGGTTATCAAGTATCTAGCGACGCAGGCGCTTCTACCTGTGACCCGTTATCCTTAAACAATTATAAACCTAAAATTCACAAGTCACTCCCACACACACAAACCGCATGAAAATCCTTGCAGTAGTTTTTGAGTTCACCGCGAATACGTAGACAGACGCAGCTACGGAACTTATAATATGTAGTAAACTCGTATCGTATTCATATCGTTCAATACGAAGAATTTCACTGATATTGTTTATGTAAATTGTTGTTTTACCTACATTTTTATGATAAAGATTTAATATAACATTTTCTTTTACGCAAATTATGAAGTAAACTGTTTACGTTTCCGTAAATATATTGAAGCGATATTCGATAAGGTTCTTTATGGCCGATAAAACCGAGCTTTTATTAAAAATGGAACAGGTTGCTAGATATAAGCATTACCGGTGCAACTATGGCCATTTCCCTTTAATTTAACGATAGTTTAAATAATATATTTTCGTTAAAATAAGCCTCTTTGAAGGATTACGAGTCAAAAGTTGGACATAATATGACAAAAGTCGTACTTCCTAATGTGAGCATACGCTTATTTATTTTTAACACACAGTGTATCGTCCGCCAGGTGCATTCGACAGAAATAAATATCGGGAGTTTTATATTATATCGTCATTTAACAAGAAAGTTAACACAATAATTAAATCATTATTAATTGCTATTTTGTCTACCAACAAGAAGTTAAATGACATAGGTAAGTAAGACTTTTGCAAATAAGTTTCGTCCAAGAAAACTAAATACTAGAAGGGAACATCTTGCATAGTGTAAAATGAGCTTTCTTCAACGGAAGTCACCATCATTAATGATAATTCGAAGACAATGTTCACAGTACAGCACATACATGTTTAGTTCCATACAAAACAGACAAAGCAATAATTCCTTTACGATGCTAATAGATACTTTAATAAGGCAATACAGATCGCAGGCTAAACACGTTGTATGGTGGATCTAAATCGCAATTGTGCGTGAATTACAGCGTCGATTACAACGTTTATGAGGGAAATAGTCAAATGCACGTGTGCTAGCATATTGATTCGGAATTATAAGCAAATAGCGGGAACTTGGAAGCGCGCCAATCTACTTGCCAAACTGTCGGGTGACCATCTGAGAATAGCGCCGCGGACTCGTGAGATGCTGTTGGGTCGTGATTATTCTCTATTACTTGTCATTTCTACTCTAACAGCAAAATATTGTTTTGAATAAATAGAAGAACGAAATAAATAGAAAACGGAAAAAATAACTCGATAAAACATAATAAGAAATGAAAATGCTGTACTTTAAATAATTGATCTTTCGTATTAATTATACACGTGTCAAAATGCAATGACAACTTACGACGCTATTTTTATATCATATTTATTTATTGAAGTTCACCACATTATGCATAATGTTATATCTACAGTATAAGTTACAGGCTATTTTTTTCTAAAATAAATTACAATTTTGGTAAACATAACTGTTGCAAAAAATAAAAATACTAGCAATTATTTGCTTATAGTTTAATAAGGTACGACAATGTTAATGTCCTGTAAGAGGTAACTCTTCTGTATTTGACCATTTAGCAATTTGTATAAGAACGTAACACCGAGTACACCGAGATATCTGATAGTACAGTGACATCATTTTAAATTTCCTACATCGCTGAAGGTACGGGTGTCTAAGAGAAAATCCTATACTAATGAATGCAAGGTGTCGAGTAAATGATCTTTGAATACTTTCAATGCGTTGCGAATGGATTAATATAACTGCGCAACGCTAGAACAACAACGAAATAAAATAAAAAATTCTCAAGTATTCCTA
The DNA here is from genome assembly GCA_905332375.1 of Pieris macdunnoughi. NCBI lineage: Eukaryota > Metazoa > Arthropoda > Insecta > Lepidoptera > Pieridae > Pieris > Pieris macdunnoughi. The sequence goes on from CAJOBZ010000007.1 coordinate 7,352,051, forward strand.
TCTGAGTCAAAGAGTTGGTCCCCCCAGTACGTAAAACGGCCCGGTTGTACAGACTATATTTCACAGGTAATGTTGTTTATGATTGTTGTACATTACGGCCCGTTTAACTAACACTCTGATATCGAGTGATCTTGCGGCCACTGGAGGATATTTATGAAAGTTTACGCGAAACGGTTTATGGTGTTTACTCATACGACGCTGATGAAATATTATTATAAGTACAAATGTAGCACAGATTACATAACTCACACAGAAGTATGACAACCCACTTTGTTTGCTACGTTAGTGATACGAAAACAATTTGACATAATTATATAAAAATATCACGTACAAATTAATATTTCTTGCTAACTTGAGTTCTGAGCTTTTTTGGTAGACAAATGTTTCTTTGAAGATATTTTTAAAAGCTGCTCGCCTCAAAGATACTTTTAATGTAATACTGTATGTAATTAATGTAAGGGCTAAAACTTATCTCCTAGAATGTCCTCAAATGGTCAAGTATTACGTAACGAATTTTGGGAGGAGGGGGTCCTTTTGTAAAACGTTACGATGCGGGGCGGGGATTGAATTACGCGTTATTGTTAATATTATTGTCGACTGTCCAGTACTTTACACCACATAATGGTAACTTTTATGTCTATAAAGAGTCACTGGGTGGTCACGAAACCTTTTACTATTGGGTACAGAAAAACGTTTCTAATAATCTCCAAAAATTGCGTGACGTAATACTTGAACGCTCCCTAAGAGGGAGATGTAAGTGATAGTCACTTGCTGAAAAAATCGCGGGCACCAATCTTCTACACAAATGCCTAAAATCATTATGAAAATAATTTAGATAGAAACAATTCCTGCCGACGAGATTTTATATTGATAAAGTGAAAATAAGCTGATAATCGAGTGAATGTCTTCGGAAAATATTTTAATAAGGCTAAACAAGAGTGTCTCGATTTCCTATTGTTACAGCTAAATTGTAAATATTAAATAAACAGGACTCAAGATTTTTGCCTTCTTATCCGATGACTATGCGATACTTAGCGAAATGAAAGCACAAATATTTATAAAAATTTACACTTACTGATTATAAGAAAATACTAAGTTTTATAATCTTATTCTAATCAAAGTTACTTTGTTAGCCATAAAAACCAATCGAAGATTGTCAGATTTTGCTGTAACATGGCCTCACGGGTCTTATTGAAAAATACTCAATACTGTCCTTTCCTTCCTGTGCCTTTATTAAAAACCTCTCGAGCAGAATTTAATAAACAATAACCTCTAAGCTTTTACGAATCAAATATTATAACATAAGCCGATGCCTGACATTTTCTTGCTCGTAGACATAACAGAATCATTGTGAAAATTTAAAAATTAAGTGGAATTTATGGTGGATTTTTAATTTATTTAAGTCATATATATTTAAGATATATATAGAATTTAAAAACTATATAAATTATTCGGGTATAGTGCTTAACAGTGACAGACGAATACTTTAACTAAATCTTGCACAGTTTTAATAAGATAATTTTTAAGAAATAATGATTTTATTTTCTTTCTATCTTCTGGCGAATAATTAAGCAGTTACAGCATTCATTTTAAAGGTAGTACATGCGCTTGAGTCATTCAACTGAATTTTGTTCAATTGAAATTAAAAAAAATAATAATAATAATAATATGTATAAGATACATTTAGTAATGGAGTTGGTAAACGTTAGCACTTAGGTTTGTCATACACCAAGCAAGAGTTAATCACCCTTATTAATATTATTTTTCTTATATTATTACATACAATTATTTAAAAACATATTCCCGGCGTTTATTACTAATTCCTCCAAACATAAACACGCCCAAATATTTGAGTGAGTCAGCCATGACGTGAGTGCAATAACTCTTTATCCCGCTAACTTCAGGTGGCTCACACGTGCGAAGTTACTGTCGAACAAAGCTTAAGCTTTTTCATGTAAAATTTATTTTTAACAAATAGAAGGTTTAAAACGAAGCTTTCGGTTCAAATTGGTATCAATAATGTAAAGAATGTAAGTTTATTATTGGAAAACACAACAAAAATATTACAACTGTTGAAAAATATTATAAGAAGTGCCAATACACAACCAAAACTCCGATTAGCCGATAGGCCATGCACTCAAGGCCAAATATATCCCCAGCAAGCGCTTGATTGGCACCCACAAACGGACTTGGCCGTCCCAAGCAAACCTGGCCTCGTACAGTTACAGATGAAGCAAAGAGAGCCAAAAAGACTTGGAGCGAGGTGAAATACGAGGCTCAAGACCGAACGCAAAACTTCCAGGAGGCCTTGTTCTGAGAAGAACGGGCAAGAAACTCAGCAAGTTTTACCCTCCCTCTACATTACAATTATTCAAAGGAAAATGTCATAAACCACAACGTCATTAAAGTTACATAAGTAAAAAAAAACTGTTCTATGATTTACCACATTCACCATTACACACATATTCACAACACTTCAAAGATAACAAAATAAATTATAGCAATATAACTAGAACTATTGCCACGCGTTTTTGTCTTCTAGGTAGACACTAGACATTAACTGTGTCATTAACCTTTACACATTAATGTTTTATTTAATATGTGTTTTGAATCTGTTTAAAGGCAGTTCTAATATTGCACTAGGAATCATGTTATAGCAGCGTATACTTAGGCCCATAAATGATGTAGTTAAAGGATATCTTATGACTCAAATAAGCCCGGTTCAAAATGTAAAGCCGTACCGTACCTTAGCTCTGAATCACGATATATTTACGTCGAGTTAGGTGTGAAATTGTCTTTTTAATGGGTCAATTTAGTTAGCAGATTTCTTTGTGTAGTCAAGGTGACAGATTTAGTGAGCTCACGTCGTCTGAGGTATGCACGAACGGTATTTTAGGATCGATCTTTGTCTTAACAGTTTCAATGCGTTCGTAAGGTTTATGTTGAAGACAAAAGTGAGCCGAAAACTTTTTTTAAATGTGTTACTAAATATCTACGTTTCTAATGCATTTGTTTTCTTACTATCGTGAAATATATTTGTATTTTAACGTCTATCAAATGGTGACGAGAACATCCGTTTTCAATATTCACATTTATTTATTTTAGGGAAGTTTACTGTAATGCCAATTTCAAATGTATTTAAAAATCACGTGTGTACTTTTAAATTCGTTTTATAAAGTACAGAATTACTAAATGATAAGGTGAAAGATGCGTCACAAACTTAGCGTTTTTATAATCATTAGTTTAAGAGAATCTCACAGCAACCATATTATTCAAAAGGATATTTTATGATAATTCGAATGGTTCTCCTTGACATATGATTTGGTTTTTCGGATAAGAAATAATTTTAATAGAAAAAAATCCACTTGTAGAATAAGTCCGCACATATTGAACCTATAAATGTAAATAATGATGAACGGTGTAACACCTCAACGATCAAAGGCAACAAGATGGGCGTGTCTGTCCGGATATTTATAGCGGACAGGTAACGGAATGCGTTTGAAACATTATACTTCCGGTCGGCGGACGTGGGTAATTTAATTTTACAGCAATCTGAAAGTAGTACAACATACTACCAATACAATAATGTCATGATTATAATGAAGTTTAATCCGAGTAGGACTAAGGTCTTCTGTACGCCCACAATAATATAACCGTTTGCCTTGTGTTATGTATTCATGTCTAGATCCATCAAGTGTATGTAACCTCGTCATAAATAATATATTTTTATTGAAGTAAGACACAACTAGTAGGTAGGACGTAACTCAACGTTAACTCAGTCTTACATTGTTCTTACATTATTATTACTTAAAGTGAGTTGAAAGTACTGTAAAATTGTATCTATAAGGAAATGCTACCAAAGTTGGTTAAACACGTAAGTGACATTATCATAGTAACAAACCTGTGTACTCAAGGGAGTGAGACTTGAGCGAGTTTAGTTTTAATGGTATTTAAATTGACTTCTTATTTACCCACCATGCTCGCTCGCAGAAAAAGTAAAACGATTCACGTTCAGTTTAAAAAAGTTTTCAAGCCAAAAAAACATACATTTTAAATATATTTATGTAATTTGTCTGATTATATTATTTGTATTATGATGTATTTTAATATTAAAGTAAGTTACAATAAAACATTGCATATTACTAGTTTAATTATTGAAGATATTACTTCAAATAAAAGTGATCTATGTCGTGAGCTCGATTTAATGAGGTTTTAAATCCCGTCACAAGTAGGTATGCCTGCGTCAGAAACGGAAATATACCGCCCACGGCCAACTACAGCCTTTCGACCTAATTTCCGCTTTCATACGTCAGCTCCATACCTCTGGGATGCTGTTCGTGATAAAAGAATACAGTTTTTACCTACTCTACGTGTTTAGACTCGCAAAAAAATAATAAAATAAAATCACGTACACGCAAGTTATATACATATTTAATATGTGTATGATGTTAAAATCATAAAATCATGATAATAAATAAACCAGTTAATGTTTATGCAACAATGGTAGCACAAGTAGTGTTGATTTTAGAAAAAAATAATATTTTCTCTTTTAATGTTTAATATCCACACCACTGAATAGCTTGTAAAACAAAAGGTGTTCAGTGACAAAATTCACGCGTTATGGTAGGATCAAAAAGCGTGATTAAAAAACAGACAAAAAGGCGGGCGAAAGTCGGAAACAATAGAGGACCGCGGGCGGCGGGCGCCTCAATCTGTCACGAGGCCTGTCAACTGTCACACGGTCTTGCGACAGGTGTCAACTGTCAGCCATCAGGTGACGCGTTACCTCCACCTGAGATTAAAACTTTACACTTTTGTGTAATCTTGCAGGAAGCGCTTCTTTGATCTACGAGTATGTTCTTGTTCAAGCTTTTCTTTGAACAGGTACACTTTCAGATATTGGTGAAACATCAAATTGTGTAATATCTTAGAATATTATCAACTTTAAGGTTTCAACAATTCGTATGAGTTCGTGGTGCTATTTATATATAAATCCAATAATAACACAACTAATAGCAGTCACGTTTTTCGAAGCGAGTGTAAATAAATAACGGGGACGCCACAGCTGCCTGTACGGGTGATTACCTGAGAATTACTTTTTTAGATGGATCCGAGCCAAAAATGCTTGGCTCAGAGACGTAAGGTGTTAGAATTCATTCAAACGCTTTTTTAACAATAATTCACTTCAATTAACATTAAAGTAGAAATTTGCAATACTATATCACACAAATACATCCATTTTACTAAATATTCTTAAACCAAGTCAGTATTTCTTAATGAAGGTTGAAAAACAAAAATAATGTTTCGTTTTTTTAACTAATCCATATTTTATTTTATAAATTTCTTTATATATTTCAGATTTTCCTTATAACTTAAGTTACACTTTATAATTATAGCAGTGTCTAATTTCCCCAACCTGTCTGCTATCGGGTAGCAATTTGCTTGCTTTGGAGGGTAGATAAAAAATACTACACTCGAGGGACAGGTAGCTTTACCGCAGATTACGTTACTGGATACCTAAGTATAAGGATTTCATATAAAAATATGATTTATCAATCAATGAGCAAATGTCGATATGAAATCATAACGTTTAAATGTTTAAGTAAATTTATATCATCTATACGCCGTTGGTTCTATGTATGTAGATTGTAGGTTATGTACGAAATTGCACATTACAACAAAAGTTAATGAAAAATATTGTCTTGTCTAAAAAGAGTATATAGCGATTCATTTAGATCTAGGTTTAAAGAACTTTATTACTCATAAGAACTTATAGTTCGCTTACAATGAGATACAGTAGGTACTTAATTCTAAAAAAAGTATATAATTTACGGTTAACTAACTTAACTGTTAGATCTAGTTTACGGTTCTAACAGTTTCATATTTTCCGCCGCATTGATAATAAATCATTGCGATCATATCACTTTTCTCGCCTAGATGATAAAACATAAGCCAAAAAATTATAGCAAATGATACATTATTTTACAATTAGGTTGGAATTTTAAGTATTTTTTTTTTATCTCTGCCAACCTCGCGCTCTTTAATGTTTTGTGCCAAGTATGTTACATTGCGTACTGAAGAGGTGAAATAAAGAAAGCTTTCAAGGTGTTAGGCATCGACACGATTGAGATGATTTAGCTGCATGTCTGTCAAAGCTTGAGAGATGCGCTCGCTATATTTATCGATACCCTAAAGATACAATAATTATCAATATGGCTCACGGATGATCCCAGAATTTGTTTCGCGAAAATAAAAAAATTTGTATATATATCATATTAACTAGATAAATCACAGATTTGTGTAGAGATATAATTCTAAATATTGCTTCTTATTAGGTCTTAATGTTGAACAATATTACAATTGTATTTGTTTGGACCTTTTAAATTATCCATTATAATAAATAAATAAAAATAATTGATCCCATTTTATATCAGTTTTCAGTTTATATATTATTTTTTATACAATAAAACAACAAACGTCTAAAATTGCCTTTTGGTAAGGGGAAATCAATCTACAAATATATGTATAAATACTTTTATTATTTATTTAATATAAGTTTTATAGCCTAGAGCATTACTTTACAGCGATGTGAGACATCCCGCGTCTAGCAGCGAGCGACTAATGAGTGCCGCAGGTAAGGTGTCCACACGTCGTTACGCGCAGGATTTCCGGCAGAGCCGCGCTAAAATACCGTGTAATACGCCTTTCAGATCTGTCGCCGTCTACAACAAGAATACACCTGTTTTTTCTATTGTATTTTGGCAAAGCTTCCTCGTTTAAATGTCTGACGCCACTTTGGCGGCCTGCTGGCCATTGTGATCGGCCAAGGTAAATAAAATATGATGTAAGTATGTGTGGGAACTTTTGTTTTCTTTTTGCACATGTGGCTGCCACATCTGTCTCGGCATTCCAGAACATATGGAAAAAATTGATACGCGATAAATGGTATTAGTTTATAAAGACCTTACCTTCGTAAGTTCCATACGTCATCTTCTATTTTAACCTGCTGTTTATGCAGGTGCACACATTTATCTATCTATTAAAATCGTGAATACATAGCTTCATTTACCTCATTATAGTTCTCTTGTTAAATAAATCATAAATCAAGAACTTATACATGAACGTGAGGTTCAAATATTTCCTTAATGAAAGACGTTTAAATCCCTGTTATATCGAGGTGAATATTCGTACCTGTAAGAGGTCCACAGGTAGAGAGATGCCCCGCCTTAATATCGACCCAACAGGTGCACTGTTCTGTGATTGGCTGAAACTTGAGGTGAGACAGGTGTCTTTAACTTGCACCAATCGCCGGCCCAGATTCTTATCTCTTTCGTTCAGTGTTTTTTTGTTTTCTTCATAACATATTGTTTAATTTTGAATTTGCTCGGTCTTCACACAATGCTTTTAACAAAGAGAATATTATGTAACCATAATAGGTAGGTACAAATATTTGAATGGTTCGTTGAAATGCAGTACTTAATAGAATTTGGATAAAAAACTTGTGTGATTTAAATGAATAATAATTTGTTTATTAATTTAAAACCTTATACACTATGAATGTTTCGTAAGTTGAAGTTGACACACTGAGCTGAAGAAACACCTAACGTAGGTCAACACTTGCGTATTTAATATAATAATATACAGATTCGCAAATAGATGATGGACGTTAATATCTGGTTCACAAGATAACAAAGATAACATCTAAAAACACTTATGACATTATCTGTCAAGCGCATCTCTGACGTCTATTTAAAAAACAATTCGTTCTTTCTACAATATCAGGCACACCGGCTGTTTCAGACATAAATTCTAGTCGTTTTCTAGACGTGGGAAATGTAGACGTTCCCGTCTGAATTATGATCTAGATTTTATTCTAAGAGGTACCGTTTTGTTGACTTTAATCTGCATTACATACACATACTGTGATTTGTGTAAATTATATTTAGCTAGAAAAGAAATAGAATCACTTTAACTAAAAATAGTTTTAAACAATGGTCAGGCAAGTTTCACTTCTATTACCTATTTTTATATGCATTGTCCTGTGTAAGGTTGTTCACGACATACATATTACCTTTTGCAAAACTAGACACGTAATTGTAAACAATGTATAAGAACAAATAATTAATTAAAATCACGCTACGAACCCTAACGAACCGGAAACGGAAAACTGAAATAAGACTTAAAACACGTTCTTCCGGATGACCCACTCTTTAATATATTTCAAAGTTAACTTGCACAATAGGACATGGGAAAGTAAGCTTTAGTGATGTCAAAATAAAGTATATTATAGCGTCAAATGAGTAACATATAGTAAATTTTAATGTTCCCTGTACACAGTAAATCTGTAATATTCAGATCCGGTGTTTTCGCAGAATCATAAAACCTCAATGTACATAAATATGGAATATTAATAATGGATTCTATATAGATGTTAATTTATGTAATGTCATTATTTGTGCGCGTAGTAAGGGCGTTTCCCACCCAAATAACATTCCTATTAGGTAATCTTGTATAAAGACTAAGACAGAGATGAAAACGTCAAAAATTTGTGTAAAGTTCTTTATAAAAATTGCTATCGTAACACCGCAATGATGTGTTTATTAGTTTTACGAGATGTGCACTGATGTGCGAATAAAAACATTCATAAAAGTAATATTTCATAGTGAATTGGCTAAAGAAAGATATACTGAGTGACAATTGCATTCCTTTGAATGATTTAAGATTTGATACTAACGGAAATACCTACAGAAATTATCATTTTCAAAACTCTTAACCTTAATGTTTGCCAGGTCTTTCAGTAGAAGTATTGGTAAAGACAAAAATTTAGAAGTAAATTATTAATTCTATAGTTCAGCCATCTGCTTACGGACTTTAGATTAGACCGGCTCACCGAGGAATGATCCAGGTTCAGGAGTGCTCTTGTATACTTGTGTAAGATTTAAAAAAAAAAGTAGTATTTCTGGTATAAATAAAAAATCAATTGTCAGCAGGTATTAATACTGTAGATATTTCTAAAAGGTCCCACGCCTTGTATTCTGTCACTCACCCCCAAAATAAAATTACGATTAAAAACCATTTCAATGTAACGCATAAGTGGGACACCTTAATGTGATTTATCCGTCTATAAAGTACGTCACAAGTCACAACTGATGTTTTTGTCCCCGTCATCTTTAATGTGCCATAACCTGACTTTGAAGTAATGTTTTATACGCTACTAAACATTCGTTTTAGAACTTTAAGTATTGATATTCTAATTCTTCCTAGAAATTGCACAGAGTAATTCAATTATATAATTAATTTAAAAGTTAGTAAGCCAAGCGCGAGGGTCGACTGATAATAATAAATATTTATTAAAAATTAATCATGCATTTCTAATATTACTTAATTTAATTTATTATTCGTAAATAAATAAAGTATGAATAATATAATATACATCATAAATATAAAAACAATAAAAAGAAGTACCCCTGGTGGGACTCGAACCCACAATCCCCGGCTTAGGAGGCCGATGCCTTATCCATTAGGCCACAGGGGCTATGATAATGCAAACGAAATAGCTGATAAGATAATTTTACAGTTATTTGTTATACAATATAGGCACAACATATTTTTTATAAAAGTTTTTATAAGAATTTATATATGTATCTACTGTCAAACAACGAATTTTTAACGACAGTGAAAATGCTCGTATTACGTTGCCTGATACAGTTATACTATCACGTTTTATAAATTGGATTAATTTATTATAATATTAAAATATTGTATAGTTGAAATAGCTTATTAGAGATAAGGTTTCCCTAGAAATATGTATGGCTTTCTGTATTCTATATTGTGTACAGAATCGGAACAGCTTGACTGTTTTAAATGATTTTTTAAATGATTTTAATATCAACAAATTCAAATTGCATAACCTTTAGGTAAAAGAAAATAAACAGTTACATTGAAAAAGCTTTTAAAAGCCCGAGCTAATCTCTAATTCATTAAAAGCACCTATAAGCTTCTCCCCCGGTGCCGCTTGATTAACATATAAATGTGGCACTTGCGGTCCGTACGTAAATAAAAACTCAATCGGTATGCCATTAAACGTACGCTTCACGGTATCTCGACACCACAGAGCACCTTTACATCAGAGAACTACGACTCTTGTTAAATTACCTACGTGGTCCTTTATACCTAAATATACAAGCGATATCAGCCTCTGTAACGCCATAAATAAAGGCTATATATATATATAATATACCTCGCTCTTACAACTTAATTACAAACATTGATGAAAATATTGATATATTTTACTACAATCTTCCAACTTACCGTAACTTTGTTTATTACGCTCTTAATGAGGTATGTGTTTCTAATTTTTTTTGTGGTTGCATGTTTAATTTTTATGTTCCAACTTAATGTATATTTACCTATGCGTGAAAAATTTGTTATGTCATATTTTCTTGTATAATTTTAAAGAAATAAGTATCAAGCACACAAAAAATAACGATAGTATGTGTAAATCAAATTGTCAGAGAAAACAATATTCCATAAACTAAGTACACAGGTTTACAATATTAACTGCTACGAATAGATCTCTGTCTCCAGCCTCTCCTATGCCTTGTTCAAGACGGAGGGGCTCACCCCAGCCTCCTTGATTGACACGTGCTTACCGTGTATACAGTGTAATTGGCAATTTTATTGTTACAGAGAATTCTAATTATATTAAGTACCTGCTCTGCGTTCCTTTTGATGTGCTTTCTTATTTCATAGAACAAAGCTTTAATCCAAACCCCCAACTCCTCTGGGACGATAATATTATCATCTCATTATATTTTAATAATTCCTGTATATTTATTTTCATAAATTTAAATCCTATTTTACCAGTGTAATCAGTGAAAAAATTATATACTACCCAACAATAAGATACATATTTGGAAATTTAGATAGTAGCTGCCTGTAAGGCTTCGCACAGCGCGGCGGGACAAATATATTTTTAATAATTTTGGAAATTAAAATATCTAAAGTTTGTCTGGATAATAGCATTTTAAACGTAATTTTTTTTTGTTTTATTTGTTGCAAACAACATAATTCTACTTTTATGTACATCCAGGAAGATTGTCCAAGCGAGAAACATCTTAAAAATCATTAAAATTTACGAAGAATATAATTTACCTTTGACTCAAAACAATGCAATAAAAAGCATCTGTTCGTTTGAGAGAACAATTGTCTTTGCAGGAGGCGAGCACAAAAATAATTCACAATAAAAATAGTTAATAGCGAACATGTGTATTAGAGACAATGACATTTTGACAAGTGGTATTCGAGCTATTTGCCTAACGGTCTTTTTAAAATGCAGACAAGCAGAAAATGCGTCTGATGTGTTTGATGTTTATATTAATTTTTAAAGATATATAATGTTTGTGAAATATACAGATTTATTGATTTTAATGACACAGCTGAGGTTCGTAACAAGTAACAGGAATAAAAAAGCTGGAAAGCTGCTAGAAAGCTTAAATTAATTAACTTTAATGTATTGTGAATATGTTTACAGATTAAATAAAAATTAATATCTCTGTAACAAAATTTAAGATTATAACTCAAAGTCGGAGATTCTTAACATTTTTTTCGTAACTGCTGATATAAAAAAAATAAAAATAAAAAAAATAAAAAATGTTTATTATGGAACATAAGATACATGTATCACTTATTCCACGTCATTAAATTTGAAGGCATCCCTACTCATCGGCAAAGAAGACAGAGGGTGTAGGCCGAGAGAAAAAGCCGGCGTAAAAAACTCTCGGTACTCTTTTAAAACAGCAAATCATCAAACAACACTTATTTAAAACATCATCATCGCAAATTAATTAGAAGTAGCCTGTCTAGCACTAGTCCCAGGCCCTTTTATCAACTAGATAATCGTTGACTTTATAGTAAGCCTTTTTACACAGCTTATCTTTAATACATTTCTTAAATTTAATGAAAGGCAGTGATAAAAGAGCCTCTGGGATTTTATTAAAGAAGTGTATCCCTTTCCCCAAAAAAGAATTACTAACTTTAGATAGTCTAGTACGGGGAAATTGCAGCCTGCGTTTGTTCCGTGTATTAACATTGTGCGTATGTTCTATTCTAGTAAACTTATCACTATTTTTGTATACATACATAATATTTTCATAAATATATTGCGAGGGAAAGGTAAGTATATTAATTTCCTTGAATTTATCTCTAAGAGATTCCCTACATTTTAAATTATAGATTGCACGAATAGCCCTCTTCTGCAGGATGAAAATAGTTTCGACATCAGCAGCATGACCCCATAATAATAAGCCATAAGTCATTAAGCTATGAAAGTAACTAAAATAAACAAGTCTAGCTGTATCGACATCAGTTAGTGAGCGAATTTTTTTAACCGCGTAGGCTGCAGAACTAAGTCTCTTCGCCAATCCGTTAATATGAGGGGACCACTGAAGTTTTGAATCCATGGTGATTCCGAGAAATACAGTTGTATCATCCAGATTCGATTCCTCACCGTTTATAATTGGTCTAGTATCCATAACCCTTGCATTTTTTGCACAAAATTTAATGCATTTTGTCTTTTTTGCATTAAGTAGAAGGTTATTCATACTAAACCAATGGACAATCGAAGACAGAGCATTGTTCACATCGTCAAAATTTGTTATTTGTCGTTTGATTTTAAAAATCAAGGACGTGTCATCAGCAAACAAAACTATCTGATGTTTTCTCTCTACCATGAAAAGACAATGATACTTGTCATATCACTGGTATTATTTGAAACAGGTGCGGTTAGGTTTTTTATACACGAACTACACGTAACATATTCACATTAACTCACTGTATCGGTCTTGGTGTCAATATTTTAAAATTGATAAAATTTTACCATTTTCTTAACATGACTATTACAAAAATTAACATTCTTGCTTTAACATAGCCTTATTTCCATATATCTCGATATGATGCCATATTATCGAAGATTGATAATATACAAACAATATTGACATAATATGTTGTTAAATATGTCATGAACAAAAGGAAGAAATAAAACAATTGTACATTATTAAAGTTATAGTCTTGAAAAGGTGATCTTGGCAACATCCCACAAGTATTAAGACGTTCAGTGCACGATGAAATACAAGTTAATAAAACTGAATTCTGAATTATGTATAAAGATCATAACAGTAAACACGTGTTTTAAAACAAAACGTTTTTACTTCACAACATATTATAATAAACTTTAATTACCGCGCCTAAAATAAACATCATGCTACAGTCAAACTATATACATATATTATATACTTATAGTACCTACACTATTTAACTTATGATAAAAAACAATTGTCTCTAAATTACCTGCCAAAACTTAGTTTAATACAGGTTTAACTATGAAAGTCAGATGGCTAGATAAGAACAAACCGAGGTCCCTCAATTATTTGCAATTAAATTTTAAAAAATACTGTTATATTGAATATATTCAATTTCGCAAGGAGCGTTCATATTTTGTTGTGTTGTTCACAACCACAAAACATTATTAGTTGATGTTGTTGTTGTATATTGGTAGTATTATCGATATAATACATAAATATGTATATATAATGTGATGCACGTTTTCAAATAAATATATAGATAGCACCATGTATAAAATGAATTAAATCACCTGAACGAAAGTATGCGACATCGCAAGGTGATTCTATTTGTTGAGCTTTATGAAAATAACTTGATTCGGGACATTCAGGTCAAATATTTTGGCACAGGTGGTTCGATAGATTAATATGGATTTTTGGAATTTTATTACACGCTTAAAAGCGTTTCTTTTCGTTGGAATTTATTGTTTATTTAATGCGAGTCTGTATTTTACCTGCAATATATTATGAAATTCTTAAAATACCAACATTTACACGTTAGGTGCGTAATATATATCTCCACGAATCCGTGTTTTGACTTCTGAAATTGGTCGAGGTCGCGAAATATTCTACATGACAGAATGTATTTAAGACATGCTTGCTTTTGCATGTTTGTTCGTAAAGGGTAAGATTAAACAAAACTGCCTTACACATTTTATTGAGAATTTATCACCTAGGAAAATTATATAACCTAGCGCCATACAAGATTATTCATATCATTGTAATTATTATTATATATATTAATAGTTATTAACTCTTCCGTTTCCACATATCCCCTAACTAAACACGAGTGCAAGAAGACGGTTGCACTGTGGCTACTGGACCTCAACTATGAGGATACAGAAAAAATGCTGACAATAATTAAATAGTTGAGTTTAGAGTTGATTTTGAGTATAATAGTTTTAGCTTCAATAGACTAACACTTAAGTAATAAAATATAAAACATACACAGACACACACCCACACACATACACATAATTTACACATACACACATACCCCATCTGGTTTCCTCTATATACTATATATTGTATTGTATTGTATCTTCTGTCAATCCGAAGTAGTGGAGGCCTGATGACCTGTAACACAGGTACTCTTACCTTTATCAGGCATCAGTCTCACACAGACTTGCTTTTTCCATTAACAGAAGTGAGAATATAACTGTCACTTGCCTATGTTCTAAGTTTAAGTTTTTGTGAGAAAAATAAATAAATAAATAAAATTATTAATTACACATTATAATTACTCCCTGAGGTCAAAGGTTGCCCCGGCTGTGCACTAATAGACTTTCTATGTGCGCATTTGACACTCGTTCGTTAAGTGATAGAAACATCATGAGAAAACCGGCAAACACAAGACCCAAAAAATCGACGACGTTTGTCAGGCTTAAAAGGCTGATGACTTACTTGCCTATGAGACACAAATGATTACAAAATTGACAGAGAAATCTGAGGCCCAAACCTGAAAGGTTGTAGCGCCACTAGATTTTTTAACGTTTTGTTACTTTAACGAACCACTTGGTATACGTTTTATCTATTTGTGCTAGCGTATAGGAAACAATTCGATTGCTATTCTTCCTTCATTAAATGTATGTCTTATGAAATCCTCTTATCTTAATCTTAATAATCGATTCGCTATAAAAATCTGGAGCACCCGGCATTAAGCGTATTTAGGTGGAGTTTATGAGTCGGGAAGTGAACCCATAATATCACGTAAACATTTTAAATCTTTGAATTTTAAAGCTGAGCACAACATTAACACCTTAATTTAAGTCTTAAGTAGAATTTGATGGAAGAATCACGGAGTCTTATGGGCGTAATTGGGTCAGCACAGCGGTTTTGAAATAATAAACAGTATATTTAAAGTTCCATGTTAAAAATACATCATTACATATGTATTTATTTTTCTATTATTTGTTTATGAACAATAATAGATTTAAATTGCAATAAAAGTAATAGAATATTGGTTAAAATATTAAAAGCGTTGAGTGGGATTTGTCACATTGACAAACAGCTTCCTAGTCACCTACACTCGCATACAAAATCGCTGCAAATAATTTATTTTGTGTTCGTATATACCCTGTCGTTACACTCCTTTATACAATTTGATTAAAAAAAAGAAAATAAATTTAAAAAAAATATAAAAATTAATCAATGGTGATTTAATTATTTTACTTTAAATGCTAAGACAATGCCGACTCAAGGGAGTTGTTAACGAAAACACTTTTTCATCTAAGTATACTTTTAACTGTAACACAGGTACAAATAAAACGACAGAGGCGCCCTCACACACGAGCGACTAAATGATTTACCGTCGCGCGGCTGCTACTCGTTTTATCAATTACTACCTAGATCATACCTAATCTTTTTTCTACTGTATCTAAATCAGGAAGACCACAAGCATTAAATGTGCACTTATGGTTCAGCTGGTTTTGACTACTCGAAAAGGCTCTCTCTATATTCATTCGTTAATTTAGTAATTAAATCGCTTATAATTGATTAAGAGTCAGGCTTTTTAGATGTTCAAAAATATTCTGGTCTAGGACTAACAGACAAAAAACAAAAACCAAATGTTTCTACGTGAGAGAAAATGAGTAGGCAAGTGGTAGCATAAATTGCGGAGCAAGTTGCTGACCAAAACCCGTCAAATCAAAATAACCAAGTTCTGAGTAGAAATATAAATAGCTGGGCGTTTAATCAAGGTGCCACGCCGGGGGGAGACGGGACTGGAGAGGACAAGTAATTAAGGTGCGCCCTGACAGCTGACAAATCGGCCTTGTCCATAGTTTGCAACTCTTTTGTTATGAAAAGTGTGCGGACACGTCTCGAGAATACATTACGGAGAGTACCTTTATAATTTGGAGGAGTTATGAGGGGCTTACGAGCCGCTTTCAAATATAAATTAGGCAGATAATAACAATAAGGATGTACAATACCGTTATCGGTCTTGGACTTTCAAAATGTTCCTTTTGACGCTTTGAATAACGCGTATTTTAAAAAGTTGTTACTTCTGGAAAGTAAGACGCGCATTACTATTAGAACGTATTAATAATAATTAAATTGATTTGGCTTTACCCCATTATCCCCAAACATGAGTCCTTATTAGCTGAGATTTAGCGGAACGATGGCGAGCGGCGTGATACACGGCCAGGTAATATGTCTGCCATTTATATATTTGCGGCTAATTAGACCTAGTCGTAAAACGTGAAATTAAATTATTGCGTTGCGCCCGCGACGCTGAACTGAGAGCTAACCCAGTTTACGAATTATGAATTTATTAACATTAGGCTGCGTACATTTTCACAATTAGATTATCTGATTGCAGGATCTTAGCGTGGAAATCCAAAAGAAATTATTTTCACAAAAAGGTCTATGTAATCGTAGCCACATGTTTGGTTCACGTTTTATAATAAGGCTGTACTGTAGTGTTCAGTGCAGAATTCTATGTAACGAATGTTTAAACAATATAAATTGCGCGTAACTTTGTCAAACGGCTATTTCTCATAATTTACACCTGCCCAAGTTGACATAAATCAGACGTTTGTTCAGCCGAGCGTGAGACACGAGTGCGACAACATATCGTCTTTATTAACACGAAAATAACTTAAAACCGTACATTATACATGTACAAGTTTTTAAAAACCTTTAATAGAATATAAAATCTTTGTAGAATTTTGCAAATGAGTTCAGATATATTATCGTGGGCTGATCAATTTAAAAAGAAGCAATGTTACGTCCCTATCTGATACCTAATCAAGGCAACAAATTACTAGTAAAATCTTAAATTGTAAGTGAATTATTTAAATGTTTTGTTACATTTATTTTTTTACCTTAATTGTCATGTATTTTAGAATAGATAGCTTGTAACATATACTTTAGATATAGCATTATACATGATGTGGTAAACTTTAATAAATAAACAAACCTTGTGACAATGTAATCAGAACATTAATAGGTTGGTTGGAAACTGTTTGTATAATTGTCTAGAAATATAATAGGCACCACAATTGTCAGTTATAACTCCTTCTAAGCTTACAAACGCGAGTTGTAACCTAGGAATGCAATAAATATGACAAGTCGAGACCACAGGAAACCTAATTTAATATGATTGTAAATATATCTTTGGGTATTAGCTTAGTACTTTAGTGTGGAGCATAATTAGCCAGCGCAAGATCAAAGAGCGCGCTCTCACTACTTTGTTGCGATAATGCACTCCCGCGCACCTGATGACTGACGCGCGATTTGATTCCACTAAATGCTTTTAAAATGTTTATGAGTTTTATTAATAAGCTCTTGTGTTTATACATGGTGTATACACAGGAATTTGCAATTCATTAAATGAAATATGTATTTGCTTTGCATGTATACATATGTATAAACGAATAAATACGTTAAAAGTAATACGATTTTTTTTTATTTACAACAAAGTGTTTATATAGACTTCAATCAAAAAACAATAAAGGCTCTTTAATTATAAAAAAATGTATCTTTTGCTATCCATTTCTCAAAGCAAAGACACATATCTTGTCAAACATTAATAGAACTAAAATAAATTCTAAATAAGTTTCCATTTGGAAAAAATACGTGACACAACTAACCTACACCCTGTACTGTGTCATTATTACTCCTTAATATAATAGCAAGCTTTGTGAAAGCGATTTGAATATTTACCTTTGTAATAAGACAATATTATATACAATACACAAGTACATAAATAGAGTGTCTTTGATCACCTGTCCTCCTAAACAAGGCTCAATGCGACAGCTCAGACTGTAACACTGTACTTTAAACGAAGGATTTTGATATTGTATGTAATACGTTTATATTATTTATTACACGATTGTCTGTATTTTATATGTGAAATTTAAAACTTATAACATTTTATGATCTCTTTAAATCATACTAAAATATCTCTTAAATATCGTGATTTATACAGATTTATTTTAATAAAGTCGTAAAGTACGTCTCTCTACGAGAACATGTCCAACAAGGTCATAGAGTATAAAATTTATAGAAGGGCAATCAATAATATTATGCACTCATAATAAAGTTCGTTACAAAGTATCAAAGGAAGTGGGTTTACGACGAAGAGCCGGGAAGACTGGACGGGTCGAGTTATAGCCCTATCACTGACTAATCCTATGGTAGATCATTTTATATTAATTGAGGTGAACACTTATTAATCTTTAATATAACATTTGGTTGTGCTCATTTAACGAAAGTATGAAACGTATATATATGACAGAGCATAAGTGGGAAACAAATTAAAAAGCGAAGGGTCACGGAACGAAGGCAGCACCTAAATGTGCAGAAAGGTTAAGGATTATCAAATAGTCTGTTAATTTGTAGATCTAGCAAAATTGACAAATCAAGTAAACCGCCATTTTTGAACTAATTTGAGTTTGACGTTGTTAAATTATTATGACAATGGCCACTGACATTAACGCCATTGCTCCGACATTAAGAATATTGACTGTTGAAACTATTGCTACAGATTATCAAATAGTCGTTATTTTCTAGATATAGTAATATTGGCAAATCAAAAAAAAAAAAAAAAATACAAATATTAACGTTTTTGAACTGATAACACTTTGACGTTATTAATTTACGAGCTCTGTGACATAATATTATAATGACAATGGCAGCGACACCAGCGCCATTGCTCGGACATATTACACTCGCGAGCAAACAAATCGACTCAAGCGCTACCTCTGCATTCAAAGATTGTTTTAAGTGAAAGTATACAACATTTTAATAAAAATGATATGTCATTTGAAAGCTTAAAACTTCAGCTTTTATAAGATGTCATTATTATTAATATCCATGTATCCTTTTTTTATTATTGGTGTCTGAACTTAAATGGGAGAAAAATGGGATTTTGGGTAAAGGAGTTGTGTTCAGAATTGACAAATAAAACACGTTTTTTTTTTAAAGAGTATAACATTTATTGGTTCACTAATTGGTATTGCCCCCCTAGCCCAAATTACAGCCCGTATTCGGTTCTTCATCAACCTTATTCATTTTTTGACGGTGTCTTGAGGAATACCTTCCCACTCCTCTAACAAAGCTGCTTTCAATTCTTCAAGGCTCGAATGGGCTGGATTTCTTGCTCGTACCCTTTGTTTGAGCTCATCCCATAAATGCTCGACGGGATTTATGTCTGAACTGAGCGCAGGCCAGTCCATTGTGCGCAAATCGACTTCTCGAAGAAACTGCTGAGTAACGCGTGCTGTGTAGCGTCGAGCATTGTCATGCATTAGGATGAAGTCTTCGTCAACAAATCCTGCGTAGGGCACAACATGTTCCAGGAGAATATTTGTGATGTACCCATCAGCTGTCAGTCCTGCTCTTCGGCCTACTCCAGGCACGAAAACGAGCTGGGTTTAACCCTCCAACGAGATATCAGCGCACATCATGCAAGAACCGCCACCATAGGCAACGATTTCTGCTAATCAGCATTAGTAAAATCGCTCTCCCGGACGCCTGTAGACCCGGCCTCTCCTGTCACTGCCATGCAGACACATCCTGCACTCGTCAGTCAACAGGATCGACCGCCATTACCCAATGCTCCAGTTAAGATGCTCTCGAGCAAACTGTAGCCGAGCTTGCCGGTGGCCTGCAGTCAATTTGGGGCCCGTTGCAGGCCTTTTTGGAGTCAGGTTGGCTTCCTTCAGACTTCTTCTTGCTATCCACTCGCTGACAGCTATACCTCGAACACGTCTCAGCTCGCCCTGCACGTCGACACCCGTAAGGTGCCGATTTCGCAGGGAGGTTGAGACAATGAAACGGTCGTCTCGTTCAGAAGTACAACGGTTGCGGCTGGTTGTTGGTCTCCGAGTGAATGCTCCAGTTTCTTGTCTATCGTCTGTATACTCGGGATACAGCAGATTGACTCAAGTGAAGCTGGGAAGCGACTACTCGCTGACTGAGTCCTTGTTGCAATAAGGCAAAAACTTGAGCGGCTTCTTGAGGTGTGGTATCCATGGTTTCTTGAAAACAAAGAATGCAGGTTCCGGAGATGTGTATCGGTCAACTGTTTATAAGCAACTCATAAAGGTTGAAGGGTAACGGGGGTTTTATAGGGGTAGAGGGTAGCGCAACTTGCTGGTAGCGTAGTGAGTAATTTGTCCCATACGCACTAATTGCGCAAATTAACATGTTGGTAGTCGTTTTATTTAATCGTGTTGATGTTTTTTTTAAAGCTTAGGTTTCAAGCTTTCAAATGACATATTATTTTATTAAAATGTTGTATACTTTCACTTAAAACAATCTTTGAATGCAGAGGTAGCGCTTGAGTCGATTTGTTTGCTCGCGAGTGTATATGAAGTACTGTCTTTGGTTTGATGTCGCCATTATAAATAAAGTGAAGTGAAGTGTCTTTGGTTTCTCTCAGAACTTCACATTTAATTCATACTTCTCAATATTGCGATTTATAATTTTGCGACAAATTTACATAAATTTAAGTTTATTAATTTTATAGATATCTATTTGTTATTATGAATAATTAGTAGGTAATTTAAAATTTCTCAGCGCCATCTACTACTGCAAAGTTGGTAATATTAAATAATGTAATAAATGTAGCCAAGCAACTGTAAATCTAATATTTTTTGTACACAATAGAGGCTCGAATAAATGAAATCATAATATCTTGAAGCTCAAAGATCCCCGAATCAAACCTGTGGCGCAGCGGTGGGCAGCGGGCGGCGGGCGGTGACGAGCTCTGTCAGAATAACAATAGCACAGTGGGAACGGACAATACGGACGGAACAACCGGCCGCGCTTTGTTGGGAAAATATTAACAAAGATTAAATCGCAGATATTATATCTATAATTTACTGCAAAAAATATCTAAACATAAGTGTCGTTGATTATAGATGTCACTGATTCCAATTTTACGACCACAGCAATTAGAGAAATTAATATATAAAATTCAGTTACGTTACACAAAACTTTAAGCGTTGAATTTATTTTAACAATAGTTTACATTTATAATATTTTCAATATCGGATTATTTGCTTGGAAATGAAACGTACAGACTTTGTTAATAATTGAAGGGGTGATAACTGTATGAATATTAATTGCAGTAATGTCGTTTAATTAATCTATGACAGACTGAGGCGCGTCCGAAAGGTAGTGGCGCGAATTAAACATACCTTTCTGCGAACAATGGCGCCGCTTTAATATGCCGATTTATCCCTAAACCCTCACTAACGTCTGCATTTACGGTCCAGACCTCCTGGTGCCCACTGTAACCCACAAAATCTAAATGAGTAATAATACATTGTAAAATATGTATATTGATTCTCTTCTATGGTATAAGATTCTAAAATCTTACCATGTTTCTATACAGATACGATAGACAGCTGTTTTGCAGGAGACTGCTGCTGCTGTAGTGCAGGAGACTCATCTGATGTATTGTTTATACCAACGCCCATCAACACTCAATACCAGAGGGCTTGCGAGTGCGTGTGAATTGGTACGCTCTTTTCTTAAAGGATCCTAAGTCGAATTGTTTCTGAAATACTTCAGTGGACAGCAGCAGGTTCCACAGTGGTAGTGCGTGGCAGAAATTGCTTTTAAAAGCGCTCGGTTGTGTAGCGGCGGAAAATCTGTAGCTGAGTTTTATCACCGGAGTTTCCGATTATAAAACTCAGCTACAGATATTAATCCGAACAATTATTAACTAAATCCAAATTGTTCAACGTTTAATATCAGAGACTATTCTCCAAAAAGCTCTAATACTCGTATACACAAAAGTTCCTATGTTGATAAAACATGTATAAATTTCAATTGACCTTAAGATACTATTCATTCATCATCACAATAATCATCAGCCTCCTTAATTTGTCCTTTTCTGCACGTATACCTCCCCCATGTTCCTTCAGTACGCCCTGTGCTGGCCTCTCTGTACCCACTGAGAGCCAACCCCCCTCCCTCGTTGTATTCATTCTCGAAGGCTAAAACCTACAAAAGAACGATAAAGTTTAGGCATATACAATAATGTACAGAATCGCTATATTTAACTATCCGTTTTACCGTCAGCTCATGGTTATATTACGGCATAATTTAAAACAAATAATAAACAAACCACACTATTTGTTGTTATAACATTATTTTTATTCGCCACGTGTTTAATCCGCGTGATTCGTGAATATACGAAACTGGGCTAATGCTGTCTGTTTATGTAAAGTGTCTTATACAACTGGATTTATCTAGAGACTGGACACGTCAAACTAAAAGATGAAGGCTCATATATTTCATTTGTTATTACGTATCAGTGACATACTTAAATTATTAAGGATGTAGCTCTCATGGCCTAGTTATAATAATAATAATAAAGCCACTTTAATTATATACTGTTAGAAACATTACAAATTAAATAGGGGTCAGTTTTGTTATTGTACACTCTCCTGAACTTTCTATTTGGATCTGTTCCTAGTTTTCTCCATCCATTTCCCCAGAAACCTTAACTACGTCGTCAGCCTATGGCGTGTGTGGTCTTCCACAGACGTACTAATAGCATTTTTATAAATGGATATTATTTTTATTATTATATAGAATTTTGTCATCGCCTGTACCGGTGAGAAGAGAAAGTCTCTCGAGTAGGTGGAGGAGGGCGGCAGTAAATTGACGCTGATTGCTATCAATTGTCGTAATGATGCGCGCGCGCACCGGCCGAGGTAGGCTTATTGTGACACTGCATTATGACAGCTGCATTATGTTATTGGTCATAAACCATGCCCATATTGTCCTTTTATAGCTTAAACATCGTCTTATGTGGGGATGACAATCATTTCCATGCTGTATATCTGTATGTAATCAGTGTGGTTTAATTAATAAAAAGAAAACATACACACTGGTTTAATTATCACCATGTTTATCGCACGCCTGACGCTATATTTACTATAGCAAACATTTATATTTTGAATCAAAGAGTATTTAATTATTATTGCTATGTAAATTTCTGAAATAGAGTGGGTTTGGTGACAATATGATACACCTTTATCGCATGGAGTACGTCGACCTATGAGCGGATGTCGCCAATTGGTCAATAAAGGTGCATTTACCTCGCGACCCGCCTTGAACTTAATGTACCTAGCTATAACAGATAAATTGCATCTGTTGTGCAGAATAATGGTCAATGGAAATACATACAATGCACTGTTATATGTACTAATATATCTTTTATATGAAGGACTATATTATCAAATAAAATCAGTTTTGATGTAAGAAATATTTGTATAGGCAGTGATGCAAAGCGAGCCTTTAGTAAGTAGAATGTATTTTTTTTAAATATTCTATAAACATGTTCTAAGGAAAATTATACTCGCTAGTCTAAAAGGTAGTAGGTTTAGGTAGATTGTGTTCTTTTATTTCCAACACACAAATATACAGTATTTACAATTTTCTTAACCTACATAATAATAATAATTAAAAATAAATAAATAGAAAATTAAAACAAATTTAATAAGTATGGTCCCAGTGGCAGTGTAGCTTTAACGCTGGCAACATTTCCTCGCTGTATTGCGAAACTTATTCGTTGAGCGTGGAAAGCAAGCAAGCAAACGCCAACTTCTTTATTTAGCGCATGTGCACTTGAACCCCACGGTCCAAGAGTCTCTACTAAGGGAACAAAATCGAAGTTGGAAATGTTTTGAACAACTTTATATCCTACTGAATTATGTAATCATTCTTGTTTATGGTCCTATATCTGTTGGAATATTTTAGATTTACTCATTCAACCATTTAAAAACAGAAAATAAACACTATTTTTTTTATGCAAGTTTTTTCAGCGACTGTACCAATCAACAAACCACCTTTTATTGTCGCTTTCATCTCCCGGTGTCCGGTTGCCATCCGCGCCGCAATTGACTGTTACTTAAGGAATGCTTTAAGCGCCAATGATTTCAGACGAAAATCGACTCAATTTAAAGAACATAAAGCTTAAAATATATATGCACACCAACAGAGAAATACCCACGTACTAAAGTAAGCTTTATCCTTTCGAATTAAAGTGCAAAGCTGCTTGAAACGTATAAACGCAAGCAATATTCAGTAATTACTGTATGCGTCTATCAATTTAGACAACACGGTTTATGGCTGAATGCATTTCTTGAGTGGCCCAGCCATTGCACTGTTTCGCTGTGATCTAGGTGAAGTTTATTGCCTATTTATTAAGAATGCTAGAGGACAAGACTACATAAATGACGTTATGAGATTATTGTAAACGTGTACCAGACCTCATAAAACTAGCATAGACATTTATTGATGAAATGAATTTACACGGTATACACTAAACATATTTTAAATCACTACGTTTTTATGTATATATAGACATTGCCAGAGGGTTCGCAAGTGCGTTGCCTGCCTTTGTTCAGATACCTAAACTAACTGCGACGGCAGACTAAAAAGAATCAGGTGTAAGCGTGATATACAATAAAAGAACCTATAATAATAACCTCCCTCAAAGGCCGGCAACGCACCCACTAAAAATGGGTGTCTATGGGCTGCAATGACTGTCCTTTTTGGGCGTCCCGCAGACTCGTTTGCCCCCTATTATGTAAAAAATCAGCAAACCCGCACTCACCGTCTCCGTGTTACCGGTTTTCGAACGTAACAATAATTGTTTTGCTTAACCACAAAAGGCCATAAGAAGAGGCCATATCAATCAAGCCGATGTTGAAATAGCAGGGTTACGGGTTCCAACAACCGCATCCATATATAAGGTAGGTACTGACCTAAAGTAACGCTATATCTTAATATCTACTTAGTTAATAAAACCATCACCAGTCTAATGTAGAGGACGTTGCCATAATAATAAAAAAGACTGCTGGAGCCCACCATCACGTAAATGTCGTGGCTATTCAACTTCTTGACAACACGGGCCTAGTGTGAAGATTGAAAAGAACAAAATTTTTAAATTAATAGTATGAGTGTTAGTGCACGTTAGTCTTAAGTGCTTAACAGTAAGTGACATAAGAACAGATGGTCTTCCCTTTAATAGAGAATGTTTTTGGACACTATCTTATGTTAAATATTCTTATTAGTAAATTACTTATTAGTCTTAAGTTAAGCTAGATTGTAATGTTCCATGATATTTCAGTAAATACACATGTATTTAACTAAAACAGTCTACATGAAAAATAGATATGTTAACTTAAACCGTTACATTTTAATTTCATTAAAACTATGTTGAGTCAAAATAACAATTATTACATAAAATTTAATAAGAAGCTCTAATAACAAATGTAATCGACACACTTTATATCTAACAGACATTTGATGGTGCAAATATTTCGTTACTCAAGGACTAGACCCCATGAAGGCTTAAGTTATACCTCGGCGTTAAATAAACAAACAGATAACATCTGAAATATGATAATAGCGAGGTGATGTCCAACCGGAAGTGGCCGGGCGCCGCCAGGGGGCGCTCGTGTCTTAATTTCCGGTCACGGCCAGATCTTACGATATACACTTTTATCCTGGAAAGTCCGTATATCCGGGGAAAAGCCCGACAAGGTGTCTCATCTTCCACGTAATTGACTGCTTTGTATTTAACCAACTAAACTGTTGTACATTACGCAAAACTTACGAACTGTTACGCAAACTAATAAAAATAATAGTATCCACATTGCTATACTACTGTAATACTATCCGCACTGCTTTTATTTTGCCAATCAATTCTCTGTAGAGCGTGTGTTCCGACTTCCGATCAGCCTTCTGTCTTAGGGAATGTTTTTTCACTACACGATTCCGTTTCCTTCACTGCATTAATTGTGCGCATAGAAAAATGGCCATTGATAAACGATGGATATTGAAAAGGTCTAAGTATGTAAGGCGTCTTTCATAATTTTACATCAGTCCAGGTTTAGAAGTATTTGTCAACCTTTAAACGCATTACGTGGTGAACAAATTAATAGTGTTATCAAGTCGGTAAATAAAAGTAGCACAAGGTAAAGACAAGAAACTATCCCTCACTTCTATATTCTTTCCAACCTGGACCGTTTCAGTAAAATTGACCACAAATAGCCAAAAATATGTAATATGAGACATGAAAATTCCATTCAAAAAACGCCAACCTATTGGCCATTGATATACAAATATGATACAATATAATTTGCGAAGTGGCTGACCTCAGAAGCCATCTTGAGGAGATCAGTCCGCCCCGCCGCGGGTCTAGGGGGGAGTGATGGGTGGGGGATGGGGGTAGTTATTGGAATATTTTTCATACAAACACGTCTGCACGTGGACACTTCTACTTGATACAATATTGCTATTATTAGGATGAGATTTTATGGTGCTACTTGAGGAACAACAATTAAATTCCTATATCTTATATATCTATGTTTAAAAAACTTTATTTGTCATTACAAAAAAATGTATTTTATATACATGATAAACTTAAAATGTATATACGAACGAGATACACGTCGCCATCAGCCGTCCCATTATTTTAGTCTACTAGGCTCATTCTGATATGATCTGATCTTTAATGCCCTTTTGAATTGGTTAAACGCGCTAATATTACGAGTTTAAGACGGTAATTGATTAAATTATTGCACTCCCTCATACTAAATAGACTTCTTCAAATAATTTGTATATCAAATCGTGTTACGTGAATTTTCACGTATTTTATTATAGTAAAAGTTAACATTATCCTCTCTTAAAATCATATATGTGGGAAATCGTTACAGAAAATATATAACATAATAAAACAACTGTGAATATTTAAAAAAATCTGTCTAAAATAAACCGATAAGTATCAAAACGATTTTCTTAACGCAACTGACACGTACTCACACACGTACATGTTCAAAATGAACCGATAAATACTTCTTTCAGCAAATTACAATAATACATTTAGCGACATGTAATCCAGCTCCTAGCAGAGGTAAAGTCGCATCAGTGTCCACCCGCGGTCAAACTTATATATTTATGTATCGCCACCGCCCCTTGGCATTTATTATGCCGACTTTTTCAAGAAAGGTTAACCTTTAAACAAACGACTTTACATAAAACATATTCTAGCAGTTATTGTGTTTACTTTTTAGTTAACCATGGATTGTTAAAATTATTAGTTTATCTAATATTAACATTATGTCAATCGATGAGCCAATGTCATGCAAAGTTACAAAAAAATTAATGTATCCCGTGTTATTTATTACACTATTATTAATACACCACTACACGCAATACTCGTCGAGCGAGTTTGCTTATTTTGCCGAAGCCGCGTACAAATTATATGAATAAGTCAGTAGTCAGTCAGTCGTAATATTAGTGCGTTTAACCAATTCAAAAGGGCATTAAAGATATATGTATATCAGAATGAGCCTAGTAGACTAAAATTGGGACGGCTGATGGCGACGCGTGTAAGATACGTATTACATATAAGTTCGTATATACATATTAAGTTTCTCATATAAATAAAAATATTTTTTTTGTAATGAGAAATAAAGTTCTTTAAACATTATTATATATTTGAACATAAATAAATATTACACATACACATTAAGTGTAATATAGATTAAGGCAAGATTCTGTGTTAGAATGGTTTAATAAAGCAAAGAGAGGAGGGGTTTGAAAGGTAACAGAAGACGTAATTCACTGCAGCGGGTGTCCGTTTTACGATGGATCCCTAATCTGCGTGGACACCTTACGACGTATTATTCGAATCTCTAAATACCTAACATTTTTCTTCTCTTTGATTATAAATATACCGAAATGTATGAATTAGTTTTAGATATTATTATACCTACATATATATTCGTTTATGTTAAAACGTAAGACATGTTTTAACATAAACGAAATTACTACAATATTCTGAAACAAAATTTGCCGCCTTATTATTCCAAAAAATATTTACCATAAACCGTATCATAAAGGCAAAATGAGATCCAATTTTAAACAGTCGGGGAAGGTGGGCCAAAATGGACAATCCAATAAAAGCAATAAAAAGCGGACCGTCCGTGGCGACATGTGGGCAGCCACTTGCATTTTTTTAAAATAAAATTTGCATACGTTTAGGGCGAACTAAGATGTTCGGCAATATGAGGGAAAAAGGGGTGCTCTTTTAACCGTTTACGTTTTAATGAAACCATTCTCGATTGCATCATAAACGTTTATTTGTTCACGGAAGTGTACTATTAACTCTAACAATTGAACTATTGAGATACTTATTTTTATATAAAGAGAGTTTTTTAGACCGGAAAAGCTACTTATATTGAACTCTCGTATGACTGACCCGTGTGAAATTCTGCGTAGATTTATTGCTTTTTCACCAAGCACCAAGAAGATCGGAGTACACGCGCTATTTTTGGCATTTAAGAACATTTATAGAAACGCTCACACGCTTAAAGATAAAATTAACACCTTTATCTGTCAAATCACCCTCTCCATATATCCATCAATAATCAAGACAAGATGTGAACGTGAGAACTATCCACTCTGGTCGATATTCCCCTTTGATCACAGACCCTCTCTCATTAACACTGTATTAAGATAAACCAAATATTGTGAACTTTAAACTATTGAAATAAAGACGAGAGATAATTTCAAAGTAGTGTCCCACGGTGGCCGGTGTTGTTTTATCATAACTTAAGTAAGATGTAGTTACCAGATATTTGTATTGAGTGTCCCTTAAAACTAACATAAGTTACTTTAATGAGTTATTTGAAGAACTGCAAATGAAGAAGATCAGATCTACAGGATTACTTAATTGTAATATTAAAAATCCAATACAATAGGAATACTAATACCGTAATATTTAAATAATTATAATATATCTAATCCTGGAAATACTAGAAATTCAAATAAAATATAATATTTTTAAACTACAGAACACAAACTTTGTTATCAAAAGTTAGTAGTTACATAAAAATAACTGTTTTTATTTTTATGGGCATTTGAAAATTCGACATTTTTACAATATCAACTACGATTTAAAAACGTAATAATAAATGTTTGTATAAAATTGATACGCAGAGCTCCATTTGAGAATAGCGACAACTATAAATACATCCTTACACCTCACGTATCCAAATGAAAAGCAAAAAAGCGGTTGATGTATGTGTGTATGTCCGTCCGTCGCACGCGACAGGTGGGCTGCTGTCAGCGGTAAAAGCGGTATTAGTCACCGTCAGGGTTGTGTTTCTTTTTCAAAAATCTTTGCTCGACCAATGTTGGTTTATAAGACATATTACGTTTAATTAACATTGGTTTCAGATTTTTCTAAGCCCTAGGTGAATCAATTTGACGTGATACTGTTTAATAATTTACTTAGTTTTATTTAAAATTAAAAACAGTGTTGGAACAGTAGCTTAAGGTCTATTCTCACCAATGGATGTTTTATTATAAAATTCTTGGTTGTACTGAATATCTACTAATTTCTAAATACTATCTACTACTACCTACTGACAGGTATAAATTTATAAATTATCGATAACTGACTTTTAATTTTTAGATGAATTTACGTCTTTGGTTATAGAAAAACCTTGGAATATCTTGTTATTAAAAATGTAAAGTTGATTATTTTAGCGAGGCGTTTATTAAAATTTCCGTTTATCGGTATCCGAGTTGGCTGCCGGCCAGCTCTCGTAGCGTTAATCTAACCTGAGTGGATCACTCAAAAATCGCTTCAAGACAGCCGTATTGATAACTTTGATCGTCGTGTAAACACACTTTTTTCCCTTGAACTAGTGTGAGGTAGACACAGAGTAACAAATAACAGAGGGATCCTGAACAACGATGACTTTGTTTTATTAATGACATTTTATAATAGATTTTTTCAGCCAAGAGTTACAACTAGCCTGGATATTTTTTTTAATATTTTGAAAATAAACATAAACTATGTTACGCAGAATAATGTAGCATTCTAATGGTACTAGAAATTTTGAAAGTTGATCCGTTATAAACAAACAGAAATGCAAATATTTCATCGTAATATTGAGAGATTTTTTTAAAACAATCAGGGAGAAAATTTAAATCGGAATACAAATACATATACAGTATAGGCATTAAAACTGCACACTAAATTCCATTTTTAAAGAACATTTTCCATTCTCCAAATATGTATTATTTTTGTCGCAGTCACTTGAACTGATTATATTTACAACATAGTACGTCTCTTGTTCGTTTTATTAATCTAGATTATAGTATATAATATACCTACAGTATAAAGTATACTTAACATACAACTAAAAGACAAAGTTAGATTAACAACAATAAGAAAACAAACTAAAATTATAGACATAAAATACCGAATCAAACAACTAAAATGGAAATGGGCTGGCATTTGATAAGAAGTAATACGGAAAAATGGACCAAAGAAGTTATGGAATGGTGTCCTAGACATAAAACGAGAAGTAAAGGTAGACAACATCGTAGATGGGAAGATGATATTAAAAAGGTAGCAGGAGCGACATGGATGAGGAAAGCAAGAGATAGATCTTTGTGGAGAACACTTGGGGAGGCCTATGCTGAAAAGCAAGACGATCAAGAAACCGGTGTCTGATAGGAAATAATATGATAATATTTACATTTACATTAACTAAATTTCGTTAATAACTAAGTAGAAATAAGATAAAATGTAACTTAACAAGATTGTCAATAAAGGCTATATTTATTTATGTATAGTATATAATAAACGAAGAAAACATTTACGAGATAAATAAAAAGGTATTGGTCTGTGCGCTAGGTAAACAGTGGCGGGCAGTGAGCGGTGATCATTAACCCGTCATCGGGCGCCGTTAGCGTCATCATCTACTTGTTGCCACTCATACATACAACACTTTTTATTTATTTAAATTAATGAAAGACATTTGTGATGAATTAGCTGCATCTGATGCGTGATGAAAACGGAAATTGCAAATACGTGGAAATTTTTACTAAGAAAATGAATTGTTAGTAAAAACCATAAATAAATAAACCTACATTTTAGACTTTACATGATTTTATACCAATAACTTGTCTTCCAACAAAACCTCCGTGCTGTTGTTTTGGACTATGTCGTGTTAGGGACTAGTAATTAAAGTTCATCATCGGACGTCGAGGCAGAATATGAAATTCCACCCGTATCACCTCGACGTCCGCCGTTCCACAACTGAGCGTTTTTCAAGTTTCTGCCGCGCACCACCACTTTGTAGAACCAGCTGCCCACTGAAGTATTTCCGAACCAATTCGACTTAGGGTCCTGCAAGAAAAGAGCGTACCAATTCTTAAAAGGCCGGCAACGCACCCGCGAGCCCTCTGGCATTGAGAATATCCATGGGCGGCGGTATCACTTAACATCAGGTGAGCCTCCTGCCCGTTTGCCCCCTGTTCTATATAAAAACAAAAGTAATTGCAGTGCATATTTTTAGTTTGATCCTAAACTAAGAGCTACTCTATAATTTATATTTACTTTTAGCCAAGTAAAGTCTAGTTGATACAAGGTCGGGAAAATAACCACGGCGAGCCAACCGGCATTTCTTAGTCATAGCCGTAGAAAGCTCCGTACTATGTCCCATTGGGACTTCATACATTATATTTATATATAGGGAATGCAATAAAAAAAGCTAGCGTACTTATTGTAATTAAAATGGAATATTGAGCATAAAGATGTCATGTGTTTAGAAAAGCATGTTAAGTGATTCGTAGGCATGGTGCGGCGGTAGATTTACGAGTCGCGCTATAACCATAGTTATTAGTCGAGCGATACGCCATAATATTCCGAACGACTATATTTCACACATGTAAATCCGGTTGCCTCCGGGTCTCACTATATTTTTACGCGATTCTAGTCACAGAGTAAAACAAAACGGTCGCTAGAAACAAAAAACAACTCATTGTAATATACATTAAGCATATGTATTAAAATAACTTGGTACAATTTGTGAATATTGCTTTGAAATAAAAAAAACTGTTATTTAACTAGTAACAGAAAAATAAATAGCGCGTCATTTTCCTGTAAACCAGCTATTTTCGTTATCCTGTGCCGCGCGTAGTTATCAGAGTGATATATTGTTTCTTAGCGTTTATTAGCGGAGTTATTTATCAGCCATACTTAAACGTATTGCCCGTCTGCCCGATCCAGTGTGAAAAAATGCTTAAGGATCGTAAATCAACGAGAATTTGGGCAACAATCTGCTAAATACAATCTGCTTAATAGAATGAGCTATAGAAAAGAGATGACAATAAATTGTAGGCGACTTATTGGAATCGGGCCCAACGCGATTGTGGACTCGATTACACTAACTATATCTCAGCTAAGGTTTGTTCATATTTAACTGCGGACACTAACCGGAAAAAAAGTTAAAAAGTTCCGTTTCTAGTTTAGTTAGAATTACAGGAAGAAAAGGCTTTATTATGTATAACAAAGGATGTTTAGTTAAAAAGAAAGTGCATTTTTTGTTTATGTGCGTTATTGACATAATATATGGTACATATAATTTTATAATTAAACTACTGTTGCAAGATAAGAATACATTCCGTTTCCTCATAGGACAGATTGAGATATTGTTTAAAATCGTTAGTGAAAATTTTGTTTTTAAGATGAAAGTTTTTTCTCCTTCAGAGGGGACTCTGAAAACAGAAATTAGAAAAAACTTGAATATCCTCCATAATCCTTTTGTTTATACCGTCACCTCAACAACAAAGAATAATTTAATAAATATCTCCGCTAAAAACCATCTAACATTTAATTAGAGATTAATTTTTTTCAGTCCCCTTTTGTATAACGACACATATACCAATGACATACCAAGTATATTAACCAGTTTGTTTCCAGGTAGTCTAAACATAGGGCTACACCTATCTCGACAAAACTGTATAATAATTAATTTATCTAACAGGCCAGACTAATGCGCGTACATCCATTTCACCTTGCCGTTATAACGCGTTCTCAGAAATCTAATAGGAATATTATGTTATTTTAACACCAAATTAATAGCCCGAAGCTTGTTAGTATTTAGATCACTCCATAATTAAGATGTTTCAGGAATATATCGTAGCTTTATTAGGGTACACACATTTGTGCAAAGTCACCAAACGCATTATATAGTTAAACTTTTACAAAGGTTAATGCAAAATTGGAATTTAGAGCAATCTTCATACCAAAAGTGTAAATGTGGTTAAGCGTTAATACATATACAACAGACTAATAAAGATATAAAAATCTAAGCAAAGAACTCTTTCTTCTCATGGAACTTGACAAAAAAGAAATTAAAAACCATAGAGAAACTTAGGTTCCCCCTAAATTATCAAGAACTTATAAGTTTTTCACCTAAATAAAAATACCCCACTATAAATTCCTTAAAATTACATTAATAACTGCAAGGTAATAAAATAAAGATTTTGTGAAATTTTGAAAATGATCACGAAAATCTGTAAAATTGCAAAATATTTGTAAACACTCGGTTTACTTTGATTCATCGCGCTTCGACATTTAAAATTATTTTGGCTCCGAATTCTGTCATTATAATTTGTTAACGTCTAATGATAGTTAAAAAACATTTTATATTGACTATGAATATCATTTGAAACAGCAAAATTCATTTTTTGATTTGAGATCCTAATAAATAAAACATTTAGGTATTCATAAAGAAAAGCGTTATCATTTTATTTGTCTTCTTCAGAGGTTCGTTTTCCTAATGAAAATGTAATTAGTACGGTTTCCTATAATGTACCTACCTATAGGTACACTTGCGAAGAAATTTAATTATAACTAGGATCAAATAACTGTAATATTTGTATGCCTATGTTGTATTCTTAACCAGCCCGCCAGGAAGTGCAACCACCTATCTTAAGCTAAGCAAAAATCGCGACCGCTCTAATCGCGACATAAAGAGCCTTTCATACGACATCCGCTGACTGCAAGCGCCGGACGCTGTCAAACTCCGCGCAGGCTATCACGTTACTGCCTACCAAATGTTTCATTCATATCAATCGTTAACTTATATTACAACTTATGTAATATATACTATTTATTAAATATTTGAATTAATGGTCAAAGATACATTTAGGCCATTCGTCTTAATAATACCTGTATTTTTATATATTCAGAGGATTCGAACTAATCACAGGTATCAGGCGAATGAGTTTCTTCATCGGACGTCAAGGCAGAATACAAAATTCCATCCGTAACACCTCGACGTCCGTTGTTCCACAACTGAGCGTTTCTTAAGGTCGGCTTAGGGTCCTTCAAGAAAAGAGCATACCAATTCTTAAAAGGCCGGTAACGCACTTGCGAGCCTTCTGGCAAAGTGAGTGTCTAAGCACGGTGGTATCACTTAACATCAGGTGAGCCTCCTACCCGTTTGCCTCTTATTACACATTTTTATTAAAAAACACTTTCCCAAATCATTATATTATTTTTAAATTGGAATTACACAAAACGAACAGGTATTACAAATATATGTATATATACTATTTGAGAATCTATAAAATCTAGAGATTAGTTTTGGCATTCTAATGCCAGTGTCAAAAAAGTATTTATTATGCTAAGATAAAGTCTTCATGTATTTAAATTCCTATAACCTCAATAACCTAGCTAACCTACATTCCATCTCGTAAAAATTCAGCGAAAACCCAGTCTCGGATAAATTAAATAAATACAGGTTTTTTAACTCAGATTTATTTGACGACAGAAATTGGATTTAGAACATTAATATACAATTAATCTCTTTACTAGTAAACGTCTAGGCAATTAATGGTGTAATTATAGCTACACACTTTCTTTTGGCCGACTGACAACAATGCGTACACCTTGATTCGTAAACAGTCCGTTGGTAATTGTTTGAATTGTTGTCTCTGGCCGGTTCACAACTAGATACTTCCTGTAGTTTTATAAAACATGTTTTTTTATTCTGATTAGACGTGTAAAAGCTTTTATGTGTAGAGTTAAGAAAATAGTAATTAAAAAACAACCGTACTTTAAATATCATCTGTAGTAATAGTATACATTATTACTCACTTTAATCACTTTGCTATCACGTTGTGTCTCTACACACACCTGTCTAGCCACAGTTACAAAATTCACATTAAACTTATTGAGAACCAAATAACGCAAAAGAAAAAAAACTACTACTACTACACTATACTCGAAGAATCATAAACTTCAACCATTTATCCATTAACCTACAGCGCGGAGTGTTATCGTATCCAAGGAAGTTGGGCGCATCAAAATAAATTCCGTGAAGCATTGAATCTGCGACCAATTACGAAGCAAATGCGAGTGAGCTCGACCGGTCCATCCGGTGAGCGGTTCGAGGAAATCTCAAAATCGACGCGCCCCAGATATCTGACGGAGATTGAACGAACCTCACCTACATTCATAACTGTGTCGGATTCGATTTTTACACAACTAGTAATAATAGGCCTCTGTTTATTAAACGCACAAGACTTCCACTCATGATTATGAACTGTTAGTGAATAAAAATCATGTTTACGGCTACTAGCTTCTGTATTTGTTTAAAACTAATTTATAACACTGATAATTCTAGTCTATTGTTAATATTTACCCATAGCAGTGTATTTCTGTATTATGTAATGTAGTTACAGATATGATCAACATTACAACAACTAAAATGGATATTGTCACTGTTATTGCATATATTTTTCACAACGGCTTATTGTACTGAGGATTCGGTTTATACAAAAATTAAAAGCCAAAAACGATAAACAGATATTTTATATGATACCTAACTGAACTACTGTGAAATATAGGCTATATAACAAAATATCTGAAGAAAATAAAATCTCAATTTTAATCAAACATTGAATAATGGAGTAACGCGGCATGAATGGCGCGTAACAAACTGCTCGCTGGTGTGATTAGTACATCTACTTGTCACTAGATGACGGCACCAGCTTTCAAAATTATATTAACGCTTCGGTCGTAAATTATTTAGCCCTTAAACGAAGTGTTTGTACATTGATGTGTTCATGAATTAAACACAATTATGAAGTTTTAATTTTAAGAATTAGGGTACTTTACAAGACAATGCTAACACATCCAGTTGAGGTACGCGGCCTGAAGTTCTGCACTTGAGAACCGCCTTTGCCACAGTGATTAATTATTTCTTAGTGCATAATTACAACTTCTATATATGCGCGATATATAGAGCAGACATATAAATATTTCTGCTCCATAGCCCGTTAGGAGAAGTACCTACGTGTTAGGGTAATTTTAGCTATTGGAATCACCTTTTTATTTCGAAATATAATCTTAAATAATAGAAAATATATATATATAAAACTATACTTCCACTCAATTTTAATAACAAAGATAAATGTATAAACCTTTTAAATATAATCCCACTTCTAGTATTTTAAATGTTTAAATTTCTTATATACTTAAATCTTTAACCACCACTGGTTTAGACAATGTGTACTTATTAATTTAGTATAAAATAATAAAATTTGAACGAATACAAGTATGTATCATCAAAACTAATAAACAAATTTACAACGCGTCAAATGATCGGCATCTCAAAGAGACAGCTTTACCCCATCTCAATCATTAATAAGGTACTAAATTCTTCGAAACACACATGGGAAGAACAACGCTTTTTTATATTATTTCTACTGTGACCTAACCCAAATGAGTCAAACACGATCACGCCAAACTCGACCCTATAATTAGTACAATAAAACCGTTTTTAAAATGGCTTTAGTTTTTACATTGGTTTGAACGATTTTGGGTCTTGTACCAAGTTCATAGGGGCTTGTAGAACATGATGGACTGACTTTTATCAGCCGCAGTTACCTGAGGAGGTGAGGCACTCGTAGGTGGATACGGTTTCAAAATGGCTGAAACCACATTATGTTTCTAATAACAATAATTTCTTAAAATCTCAGATTTCATTTTTAGCCGACCTTAAAAAACTTTTGACAGTGTTCTCATTGCATTTACTTTAGAGTAGGGTTTGATTCTCAATGAAAAGTGAAAGTGTATATATGTTACAGTTAACACTAGTTTTTAGTTAAAACTCGTTTTCCCTAGTTAAAAATAGTTTTTACTAAATGCCTTTGTCAAAACTAGAAATAACAAGTGAAAACTAGAATTTACCACTGATATAATTAATTTTCTGATAAAACTAGTTGTCACTCCGAGCTTTAGTTACAACTAGCACTAGAGAAACTAATTTGAATTTTGGGATTGAAAACAAGATAAAGTTTTAAAAATATTTATTAAAAAAGATCTAGGGTATAGAAACATAGTACCGTACCTAGTAAAAAAACTTACACTAAAGGAACATTTTAGGGAACATCAGCATAAAGTAGTTGCCAAGGTGACAACATTAATTAAAATTAAATAAAATAATCAAACAAATCAACAGAATACAACCATAAAATTTAAAAAAGGAACATTTAACAAAATGAACAGGCCAGGGATTTATGCGCTGCGTATGTAAGAAAGGATGTATGTCAAAAAGGTGTCTCTGCAAGAAAAATGGCTACCTTTGTAATTCAAAATGCCACGATAGTTTGTCTTGCAATAACAAGTAGATCGTCATCTTTTTTAATTTTAAGGTTGTTTGATTATTTTTTTATTGTGTTTACCAATATCCCTTAAAAATATTATTATAATGTTCCTTTTTTAAATTTTATGGTTGTATTCTGTTGATTTGTTTGATTATTTTATCTACTTTTAATTAATGTTGTCACCTTGGCAACTACTTTATGCTGATGTTCCCTAAAATGTTCCTTTAGTGTAAGTTTTTTTACTAGGTACGGTACTATGTTTCTATACCCTAGATCTTTTTAATAAATATTTTTAAAACTTTATCTTGTTTTCAATCCCAAAATTCAAATTAGTTTCTCTAGTGCTAGTTGTAACTAAAGCTCGGAGTGACAACTAGTTTTATCAGAAAATTAATTATATCAGTGGTAAATTCTAGTTTTCACTTGTTATTTCTAGTTTTGACAAAGGCATTTAGTAAAAACTATTTTTAACTAGGGAAAACGAGTTTTAACTAAA
Source organism: Pieris macdunnoughi (assembly GCA_905332375.1). NCBI lineage: Eukaryota > Metazoa > Arthropoda > Insecta > Lepidoptera > Pieridae > Pieris > Pieris macdunnoughi. The sequence continues at coordinate 7,390,400 of CAJOBZ010000007.1, forward strand.
AACTAGTGTATAATCTATATACATATATACTAATGTTATCTATAAGTAAGAATTTAGATTTAGTCTTTATAAGGACTATAAAAAGAAAACTAAATTGATAGAATTTAGTTTTGTATACTTATATACCGGATTTATTTAATTATTATACCACCGGTACTAATTAAAATACCTTAATTAAATTGAGGAAGGATATATTACTAAAACAATTTGAAAACTAAATAATTATACAGTGAGTTCTAGTAACACCTACGAGCGTGATAAGCGGTGACCTGGTTAACCTCGACTTCCTCTGAACATACCTACACACATATGAGTAACTTGAAATACCAACCAAACCAACTAGTTAATAAATGTACCTTTTGTTATTAAACTAAATTGCTATTTACATATTTTGAAGTTGACTTTTCGGTAGTACTTCATGGCGTATTAAAATTGGTTAATTGTGTTAATAGATCAGTGTTGGCCTAGTGGCTTCAGCATATGACTCACATCCCTGAGGTCGTAGGTTCGTGCACTAATGGACTTTCTGTCTGAATATATTATTCCTTTGATGATATCTTCTTTAGATTTAAAATTCAGGTGTAACACTCTCTGTGTTGCCTTCGGAAATTTGTGTTTTATATTAAGTATTACTTAGTAAGTTAATATAAAACACAAATTTCACGTAAAGTGTTAGCTGCACGTTTCCAACACGACATTAAGGTTGAGAAACTCACTCAGTCAGTCAGTATTGTATGTAGATCAAAACAAATTACAATATATGTATATCAAATGTCTATCTCTAGGTAATAGGTATATATATAAAATTCTCGTGTCACAATGTTCGTTCACACACTCCTCCGAAACGGCTTGCCCGATTCTTATGAAATTTTTTATGCATATTCAGTTAGTATGAGAATCGGCTACTATCTATCTTTTCAAAATGTTAAGGGTTAAAGTAATGTTAAGGGTGGTTAACCCCTAAAATTTTATTTTTTTTAGATAAATTTTGTTGTTTGAAATATGACACAGCATGCAAAAATACAAAAAACTCTTAATTGTCACCTCTCTACTATCAACCCCTATTTTTTATTATAGTAGATAGTTATTTTTATTAAACTAAAAAGATGTTTCCTAGAAAAAATATAGGTACATGGCAAAACGACGTTTGCCGGCCTATTCTAAATATTTCTTTTATAAGCGACTTTAATTGAATAATAATCTAGAGCTAGCTACGTCCGTGTCTGTACGTAGTGTTATCTACAACTTAGGTAATAGAAATAAATAATAGTTTATCGCTCCACATGTCACGCATTATCTGCTTTAATTTATTGAGGCTAAACAATATCAACCTGTTTTTGTAAGGTACCGGTCGCGACCTCAGATAATGGCTGACGATAACCGAGGGTGTTAGGGCCTACAGACATATGAGGACACCATATCGAGAGCTTAGTTTTTAGATGTTTTAAATTGCCAAATAATTACACTGTGTCAATTAAACTATAATTGTGTCTAGATGAACGATTTAGGATTTTTTTGTGAATATCATACACATGTCTACGAGTATAGCGTTACGTACACGTGTTGAGAAAACAGTTAAATTATAAGCCGCGACACAAATGAAATATCTGTGGATAATGTGTGGAGGTACACATGCAGTGATGACGTCACGCGACAACCTGTCGCCCGCGACGTGTAATTAAACCCGCTCGAGGCCGCTAGTGATGTGCACGATGGCTCGGTGTCGATGTTTTCGAGAACTATACCTAAAGATTATCAGAAGTATGTATAATCTGTCTATAGGTAAAAAAATGAGTATGTTCACCATACATCCCACAGCTAGTAATAATAAAGATATTCGGAGTTCTAGGATAAGATTTAAAAAGAGTTTTTAAAAATTTTAAATGGATCATTCAATACCTATAGGTATTCTTAATCTTTTCACTTGGTAGGTAATTTAATAAAAATACTTTATAAGAAATATATGATTCCTTTCCAAACTAATCCTAAACCCTTAACACCATAGCCATCGATCAGAGCTCATCACTAGCCCCCCGGCATCGTTTTATTAAGGCGTGTTTTTTGTGCGGACACACGTGCGGCCCACACCTCGGACTTATTGCACCGATGACTCTCACGGTACAGCACTATTTATTTTCTTTGTTCAAGGTATCGGTTTAATTGATTTGAAATAGATTCTAGATTCATTCTCCTTTAGTTTCTACGTAATATTAGATTAGCTTGTTAATTTCTCTTATAAAATTGCTTCGTAAAGAATTCGAGCGGTTATAATAAGTTAGTGCGAGGTAACGCCACGACAAATAGCTGAACTTAGGAAGCCATAAACGGAGCAAGTTTTCCAATCCGCAGTTCTCTCCTATTATTTTCTATTTTATTGCACTCCGCGATCAGACATTGTTACACTCGTAAACCATACTATTGAAAATAATTTTCAAATATTGTAATTTATTCCTCACAGACACCTCATCATTGTATAAACCCAATCCTAATACAATTTAGTTATAGCAAGCAAAAATTAACAACGGTTCGTTAAGTAAGTAGCTTTTAAATTGTTTGGATTTTATTTAAAAACGATTTGTGTATTTTTATATATAAAATTTGTATTTAAAAAGCGAGCGAGGAAATGCTGCCAGCGTTAAAGGTACCACAGGGACCAAACTATTAAAATTTGCCCGATTATTATTATTACTGTGTAGGTTACGAATATTGTAAATACTGTATATTGGTATGTTGGAAATAAATATAGACATAAAATATAATAAATAATAAACGGCTCAAATATAATAGTTTTTACTCCAACTTTGATTTTGTTCCCTTTGGAGTAGAGACTCCTGGGCCGTTGGGCAAAAGATTTCACTTGGCGTCTGGTAGATACATATAGTAGAGGTGACCCCAGAGCTGCCCTGCGATTCTGTAACTCACTTTCCGAACTCACACAGCGGTTTTCGCATCGGCGGTCGCTCTCAAATCAGTCGTGAAGCAGTCATTTTATGATTTGGCATTCTGATAAACAATAAACTACAAGCTCGCACCTTTTCCCGCCGATGCGAAAACCGCTGTGTGAGTTCAAAAAGTGAGTTACAGAATCGCAGGGCTGGTGCTTTCCTCGCTCAACGAATAAGTATCGCAATACAGCGTTAAGGTAACACTGCCACAGGAACCAAACTTTTAATTAATTTCCTTTTTATTAGTTTTTAATTATTATTATTACTATGAAGGTTAAGAAAGTTGTAAATACTGTATATTTCATTATGTTTAGGTTTTAATAAACTGAAATTTAACTACAATATATTATTTAAAGAAAAAACTTTTTAACCGTATTAAAGTTATGTATTATTATAAATTTACAATTATTTAACATAATTTTAAATTTAACCGACGTTTCGCGTGCTTTACAGCGTGCGTGGTCAGTAATTGTACATTTATAATAATACATAACTTTAATCCGGTTAAAAAGTTTTTTCTTTAAATGTGTCAAGGTTTTGTCAATAAAAGACAAATATATTATTTATTCATTTTTTCTTAATATAGTATGAGAATTGAGAATAGAAGAACAAACAAATGTCTAGAATGACGTAATCGGGCATGATGGAAAACACAAAAACTATTATTGAGCAAATTAAACTATTCAATATTAATGAAATTAAGCGTAGTTATAAGATGGTGAAGGACTCTAGTGTGCCCGTTTTCCATGATGTACGTGAAAACTCTTGATATTTTTGAATGGAAATTCGTTAAAATAGGAAAGTTGGGAGCGAAGCGGTCTGCAGCGGCTGGCAAAATCGGAAAATTAGATTTAGCGACACGTCCTAATAAGTCCGGCCTCGCATTACTTCGAAGGTGATAACGCAACATGCAAAAACGTCTCGTTTTTTAGAAATTAAATCAATATGTCCATAATGAAACGACAACTAAAATAATGTTGAAACAAAAAAAATGTCTTAAAAAATTAGCCTGAAGTAAAAATAGCTAAAAATAACTCACTTTTATTGTAAATCAGTTTTCGTTAGTTACATTATTATAGATATATAGATACATGATACTTACCTACTCTTATGTTGTGTTTAATATTTACTTAACACAAAACACATTTGGATTTTGTTTCTTAAGTAAATACATATAACAATCACTAGCTATTCTGGCTATAGATACCTATTTTTATAGCACCATCGAACGTAATGTAGTCGTTTCGGGCCGTTACCTACGTCACAGTGATGACGTCACGCCACGTTAACTCGCCATCAAAGCCTTCATAGCGGCTTCCTGAGTAACACGTAATTTAATATGACTCCACCTACGAGAATTCATTTAGAGAAGCAGGCAGAATATTAACCGATTTCTAAGTAAAAAGAGGATTCCATATAATTTGCGGATAAAATTGTTTTTACTGTATTAGGTTTTTAGGTATTAGTTTTCCTTAGAATTAGATAAAACCTTAGTAATAAACTAAAGGAAATGAGTAAAGTATTTACCAAATGCCTACTTGTATACTCTTTGCGGATTACCTATGACTACCTCATAATATGCAAAACATCTCCGACGTAAAGACGCCTGAGCGCACGGAACGTTACGTAACTAACTTGTTTACCTGAAAAATCCCGGATGAACTGGGAAAGAAAAAGGTCAATGGAGAGATAAATACCAAAGGAAGAAACTAATTAATATGATAGACTCAAAGATTAATAGGCAATTACAGTTTTTACAGTACTCTACAAGTTAAATATTCAACGTGTACCAGTACCAGTACCAATAGCCGTTAAAGCGTACTTTACAATAGGTATAGACTCGATATGACAGTGGTATTTTCCAAATTTTTAAGGTGGTGGGACTCCGAACTGTCATATGTTAATCGCATAACATGTCCATTATATGTTTACCTATTAAATTATTTAAAATGTGTCTTCACGATGAGTATCGTTACAGTCGGAGCAAGTAGTTTTTGGGCACTTGGGAAATTTCTCCTCGGGTATTGAACGCAATATCTTGGAGCTTTCCTTGGAAAATACCATTGCCCGCTCTACGCCCTTGACTTGCGAACTGGTAGTAAATGTAAATTTAGAATCAATTTAATATCTTTTCTGTTGACGTTCATAAGTGGTTACCTACTAAGTATATGAATAAAGTTGTCTTGAGTTTGAGTTTGAGTCGAGAGACAATAGGTTAACATTGGCTTCCACGCTCACCTCATTAAACAGAATGGCAACTCAATGAGTAGAAGTTAATGCATTTTTTTTCATTTTACTTAATAAGATAGTAAGTTATTTCCGTAAAAAATATCGAGGCGTATAAGTTGTAGCTGTTGGGAGCTGAAAGGTAAACAAGTTATAACAAGCGCGGATATAAAACTTGCAGCTTTTCTTGGAAAATTTTAAATTGCTTTAATACCTATAAAATATATTATAATCATAATAGTTTTGAACTGTGCCAAATAGGCACATTATGAGATCCTACGTAATTCAAGAAATTATTATATATATGTATAATAATATAATATTACGGAAATATTAAACCATGGTTTAGGTTGTAGGAATATATATAGGTAATATTAGGTCAACATACATTCTAATTAGCTTTTTCTACAGTCTACTAATACAGGCCTACGATGATCTAGCAATCACTGCATTCAATGCATGCTGTATACCCAGCACATTGAATGCAGAGTTTCTCCTTGTTTTAGTAGTCCTAAGCTTTCTTTACAAAATCTGAAAAAAGTCTCATCTATATGTATAATCGTAAAGCTGTGATCATTTACTTGCGCCCGATCTCCCCCCCCTACCCGTCGCCTCCCCCCATCCCGCCCGGTGTAATCAGCCCGCGGTATATACGACCTTAGGTGCTCTAGGTAGATATTTATGAGGCTCGGCGTTCTGCAGATTAATATTATGTTGCTATATTAAAATGATAGTTTTAAATTGCTATGACTTAGGAGTGTGGGGGAAGAATATAGTAAAATTATATAAGTACGTAATGAAAACATCCAATGGCTAATTGCTATTCTCACCCAGGCTAGAAGAAATGTACATTTAACGTAAAGTAGAATTTTCCTTGTTATTGAAGTTACGTTAACGTATACGTTTAGTATACGTTTTGCTAACGCAATATTTACTTTGCGTTACAAAACATTATTATTTCTATGTACTGCGCACATAATGTAAGCCACCTGTTTCAACTCACCTGTCAGGTGAGCACGGATTGGAAGATGGGCGACCAACCAGCTCACCTTGCCAGGTAACAGGTACCTCGGTGCGGAACCACGCCCATTTTATTGACCTGCGCAGGTGTGGTGCGCGGCGATTGGCTGAGGTGTGCTCAGGTGGCCACAGGTGACAAAGTGCCGAGCCGGGAAGCTCACCTGACGTGCCCACCGCACCACCCAACAGGTGGTCAATGATTATTTAAAGTGATGGTTTAAGGTTGTGGTTTTTGTGCGCATGTGTTGGAGCGATTGATGTTTTCTTGAGGTGTGCTAAATTTAGAGCGCCGCGCCCTGACGGCCTTGAGGTACGTTTTAATACAATATATTGCATTTTGGTAAATGATTTATATATTATCACTATATAGATTTGTATAACCTTTTTTAATAAGGGAATAATATAGCTATTAATTATTCCTAAAACTTTAATGAAAATAAGGATTGTACTTTACTGTAACTAGTAAGTTTGATTAATCGTAATTTTCTTATAATTTTACTTCTCTAATACATTTGTAGAAAACTTCAATATTTTCTATCCTCGGTATGCTATTAAATATCTTGATGAAAATAATGTCTTAAATAGATGTAGGTATGTGAACTTAAAGTAGGCAATATTAATAATTATATTCAACAAAGCTTAGCACCGAACCTTAAAAATTCACCTCTCAGTGACATTATGGTGCCACTCCATCTCTTTCATAATTATATGGAGGCGCTTTTACAGGGCCTCACTTCAGTCTAAACTCTAAATACCTAGTTATTTCTGTAATATTTTCAGGTCGAAACCTCTAAATATGGATTTGTTTCTGAAAGTACGTAGGAAACAAAACACCTTAAATAAAGTACCTAGTACATTTAAATGTATTATTTTTATATGTGAAATAAGCAAATATCTATACTAAAATGCATATAAGACGACAACGACAGTTCTTATGGTGATTGCTGGCGGATGAATGAACCGCTACCAAGAGACCGGTAGGTGGTCGAGGTAGCTAAAGGTTTACTTTGAAAACTGTTTCTATTGTGTTTACTTATATTCCTTACGTTGATTATTAGGGAAAATCGTCATTATGTACCAACAATGTTTTACAAGGCGTATCTATTAAATTCTCATTCCACAGCCAGGCTATTAGATATTGAAAAACTATAATTTAATGGGGGACTGATTAAAATTAAAAAAACCAGATTCGTCTCTGTGCAGGCGTTCAGTGGGGGAGCCCCCCACGTTCGCCTCCCTCCTTTGAGCGCCTCATTACCTAGGAGTTTAGGTAGTCTAGCTACGTTTTAGTGCTCGTAATTAGGTGCCTAGTTTTACCTAAGCTGCAATGCGATTACAGAGAGTCTAGGCACAATTACGCAAAAAGCTTTACACAAAGGTTAGCTAAAATGAGTAACTTGTTGATAAGTAAAAATCAAATCTTGAAAAAACTCAAGAGTTACGTCTTCCAGAAATGAAAGTGCTATTTCAAAGTAAGTGGTTGTGAGTAGTAAAGAATCAATCTAGTACAAAATTGCAGTACATGTGAGGTATAAAAGTGCGGTGCCAAGTTAATACCACCGTACCTCGCTGTGTTTGCGCGCTGCTTCATAAAACTACAAGGCTCAGTACATTGTCCCAAGCAGAGCGGATTTATATTAAAACACACATTTTATATGAAAAATGCTTGTATTGGGAGTAATGTAATGGAAGTTGAATAAGCACGAATTTAGGTGCCTAGCTAGTTAGGTGCATTGCTATATTAAGGTCGCTTTAAAAATGTCTACAAATTATTAGCCGGTGATCTTAACTACTGACTAGCATATGATGTTATGACTAGGATATGATTTTTTATGTAGCAGGAGGCTCATCTGATGTTAAGTGATACCGACGCCCATGCCAGATACTTACATTGTCAGAAGGCTCGCCAGTGCGTTGCCGGCCTTTTAAGAATTTGTACGCTCTTTCCTTGGAGGACCCTAAGTCTAATTGGTTCGGAAATACTTCAGTGGGCAGCTGGTTCCTCATTGTGGTGGTGCGTTGTAACACTTGCCTTAAGAAACTCTCAGTTGTGGAACGACGGAGGTCGAGGTGATACGGATGGTATTTTGTATTCTGCCTTGATGGAAGTTAATGATGTCCTCTTCAGGAGTCCATCATTTACATAAGATATCTTGACTTAACTGTAATTTTATACGACCCATGTTTTGATTTGACAGACATTGATTATTACATAAAGCGACTCTGTTTTAAATTCCCGCTGCGCCCATGAATGTAATCACGCCCAAACGGCAGTAACTGTAACTTATTTCAAACTGTAAATGTTGCATGGCCTCGAGCACTTTCCACCTTTGCATAGCGATGTATTCCGAAGCATATTTTAAGCTATTTTTATCGAGGAAACGCAGTGCTTTGTTCTTAAAATTCTTTCGATTCGAATTTTACGAGGTGTTCGAGAATTTTAGTTGAGTATGTTATTTGGAATAACCAAACGTAAAATTGGCTAGCAGGAGCATGAATGACTTCATCATTGTTGTCCAATGCGTTAGGTTTTAATGTTGTCTAACCTATTTTGTACCTTCCTCGTCCCTATCTGGTCTAACCGCTAACGATCAGCAAAGCACTTGACGCTAAATACTTTTGCCCTTGTTTGTGCACCGTTTGCACTCAACGAACCCCGCTGTTTGATCTGCACCGGACATGATTGCGGTGAAATATAATATGGATTGTCAATATTTAACAAAAGTTTGCCGTGATTCGAGGTAAAAGGATCTTTTTACGCAAAGGAGTTAGCAATGTTGTTTGTTTAGTTATAAACTTATCATCGAAAAGGAGTGTTTTTAAAATAATCTTTTTTACAGAACAAAGTTGAAAGAAAGTCTCATTTGTTTTAGAGTAAACATGCTGAAGACTTATTGAAATATAATATTATAAGTTACCTCTGCATGTAAATCCCATCAGGGACACGCATCTCCGGTCAGCTCTGTTTGCTCACGTAAAATGTTTGCCACAACACTCACGTATCGATCACTTTTACGGTTTGCACACGATTACCGGTATGTTTAACACGAAAGGCGAATTAGTTGGTTACGTACTGATTTCGTACAGAGGAGACACTTGTCGACACACATGACAGATTTTTGAAAGAGTCATATATTGGACACACGGAGCAAGGGGCCAATCGATTGAACGGCTAATACGATCTAAACATCCTCAGGCATAGCAGAGAAGACCTGCCTTTTTTATGTAATAAGAGTCAAGAATTGATTGCTTTTAAGCCGAGTAAAGACACAAAATTGTTGGACAAAACTTATCGTAATACTAAAGCCAGTTATTAAAAAGATTTAAGCGTATTTCAGATGGGAAATGGCTGATACCGAGTAGTTGAATAAGTAGTGTTACACTTGTGAATTGTAGCAAAACAACACATACCAAGAGCCAAGATATTTATCATACAAGCTGCAGTACGTTTTGTAGCGGGAAAATCATAACAACTATGTAGTTATATGAAATAACTTTAATATTGCTTATCGTTACAATTAAATATAAACTATTCTTATTCCTCTTGTATACTATTTTGTAGACTTACAGAAGAACAACTAGTTTACTTTGGTGCAGAATGCTCGAACAGTCGCACCACGCGTATCGTTAATGTGATACACATTAGGACAGTGTTCACTCGGAAAAATGTCTCATTATGAGTTTATTATACACCACAACGATAATTACAACTGCTCGCTACTTGTTTCTTTTGAACGCTTCTTGAGAACTCTCGAAATGTAGTTAGTATCCGCGGATACAGTTTTAGCAAAAAGTGTTTTTTTTTACCATGAAGATAGATAAAAACAATAATAATGCAGTGGTAGGTCTTAGCTTCAGATTTATGCCTTTTTTTAGCCCCCTATGCCTGATACAGCCGGAGTTAGAACGCACGACTTCAGGAAAGAGAACCTATTTATATAAAATATACGAGAATAATAAAATTTAAGCTAAGATGCGGTCCCCTTCGCGTCCGGGAGAAGGCCTCATCCAACTTTTTATACCTTATTTTTTTAAGTGGGGCACTCTTAATTAATTCTACATAAATCAATCCAAGAGCTAATGACCTATTAACAATTTTTCTAGAAATACTCGTATGTATACGTACTCCGTGATTGTAAACGGCTTTGTATTTCAGCATAAAGCAATCCAATTAGGCACAATCCCATATTTAACTCCACGACAGTGCTCAAAAGAATTAGGTTTAACATCAAAAAGTGTGGGAATCTAATTTATTAGCGCGAGGATGACGAGTAATAAAAATAAGTGCACCTTCCACAACAACGTGACTTTGGCACGACGCTAACTACCGCCGTTCTAACAAATTATCTCAATTACATGGCATAAATAATATTTCTACTTGACAAGATTAAATTTAATAGACAAAAATTGGGTTCCGTTAAATTCATTTCATATTCCTACAAGCTGTAGTGACGTAAAGCTACGAAGAGCATTCAAAAAACAATTCAAACATTTAATACAGGATGACAAGTGTTTTAGACCTGAGTTTTTGAGATAGTTTTTTTTAGTGCCCTAATATATCTACTGTGTAAATATTTGACTTGCTTAAAAATCTATATTTTTAAATTTTAGAGGAATATGAGGTTTTTGCCGATTTCGCCAAGGGAACCCCGAATGAGGCCGTTCCGCACCTATGAATACACATCAAAGAACCGGACACGATATTTTACTAGCGACGCAAAGAAAGTGGGGAATTGTATCGAGGAAACTGCCACTAAATTATAATTATCGTATTAACCTTGTGACCGGGTTTGAGATTTGTTCATTATCAATTAAATGCTTGCCACATTCCGCTATATTTAAATCTCCGGCGTTATTATAATTTTTTCGAGTGTATAAAGATTTAAAACATAGTAAGAGCTGCAGTTTTCGCCTGGTCATTAAGGGTGCGACTCTGTTGAGCCTTGCGTCACAGAATTTTTCTTCCAATGCCCGTAATAAATACTTCGCTTTTCGGTGTAGGAAGTGATCGAATGGAAGGCAAAATTGTATACGATAGTACCAAGAACGTCATGTAAAATTTGTTTAGATTCTTGCCTTCCTGCAATTTACTATCAGTAAACGCAAATTATTAAATGCCTTAAAATATGTGTTGACTGCGCAGCGCCCTGTTATTGTATAATATTTTTATGTGTAAATAAAGCCTACAATGCTGTCTACATACCATACTTTATTATTATTCCAAGCCATATTTTCATAATTGATCTATGGTTTGACTCAAAAACATCCGACTGTTGTAGACCAATCGAAAAAGTTCAACGTCATTTAATCCGTTCCCTCACGAAGTTCATTTCATAGGTAATGCTGATAAAAAATGTCCCGGACGATACTTCGCTTTATTACATTCCCAACGCTCAATATGTCGGCGTTTTTGCGACCGGTAATCGGGTTCTATTCCCGACGTAATAACTTTTTTGCTTGAGTTACGGTTATGTTTGGGTTTTAGATACGGTTGGTATGTTACACGAGGGGTCGAATTACACTTTAAGGAAGATTTTTTACAAACCCAACATATAGTAAGGCTAGTCCCGATACTATAGAATATATAGTAAATATCATACGAAATGGTTTAAGTTATAAAAACAGTCTAGGAACTAAGTCCTTTACATCAAACAGGCTTTGCAACAACATGATATAAATAAAAGAGCATACAGCCTACTTGTTAAAATAGCCCACAGTAGGCGTTTGAGGACAATTCGCAAGAAAGGCTCGTGTGATAATCTCAGCTCGCCGCGGGCGCGTCATTACGCCCTGAGTGCCTTTAAAGCCTTAAGAGGTGCTAATGTGCTGCTTCTGGCAGAGATCAGCAATAGCTAGATACATTGCAAAGAAACGAGAATAATTATTTATATTTAATATCAAACTTCTTTAATAGGTAAAAGAAATGGTTCATACAAGTAAATGAGTTTATTACTTTGCATTTCAGAAGTGTTGACTGCAGAATTTTAATATTTCGAATCAACTGAAAATTCCTTTGTCTTTAACGTATGTGTCTCTTGATATTTATTATCATAAAGCCTCGAAAGAGTAAATGTAAAAAAACACAATCTAAGTACATTATTGCTACGTAGAATGGAGCATCTATTGAGATAGTCTATGTGAGATTGGCGAGCGCTACTCATTAGGGCTGGGTAATGAATGCCCGCGCACGCCGCACATCCAACCTGCATATCAAACGATGGATAAACTAATCCAAACTTTTTGTATATTAATTTTGCGTGTTTTATAATTAATTATTAATTGTTAGCCCAGCAAATTAATAAGCTAAAGCTATGGTAATTAATTACATAAATATTACACACATACCTATAATAATTAAGATTATTTTGTCGTAATTATTGAAAATCGACATGTTAAACCAATATTTTTATAGAGATAATGTAAACAGAATACCCTTCCTACACCTTATACATTACATCAAAAGAGCATAATGATAGAAAACCTACATTAATCTCGCACCGGCCTTTAATAACAAAAATTAAATGTCCGACCTACGTCAAATTTGTATTGAGGCTTCAATTAATGCTACATCCTGTATTAATAAAGCTCGCTTAGGGCTTTCATTACACCATGTATAATGGCCCGTACAAATATTTTTAATCCAAACGCTCATACATCTTCCGTAGTTCATTTTGCTGCCTGATGCTTTTAATATGTCTCCACAACGTTCTGAAAAATAAACCTTGAGCTTTTCAGTTAAGGGTCACTTTTGCCTGATAATTATGATCTCAAAACTGACCACAGTATATTTAAGGAAAAATGAACGTTCTCTAACGGAGACAACGTCGGTTTTGAAATAAAACTTTCTCATTTCCAGCCACATTATTCGATGTGATATGATGGAGCTCCTTTTTTAAATTGCTTCGGTGGACTTGTTTTGATCATTGTGTACAGGTAGTCAAATATTTACTTTACATAATAAATTATCATAATATTTTCCAAAATAAACAGTTCAGCATCAGTTACCTTTCTCAGTTAAATAGATCTCTCAATTGTTCCTTATAATATAACTTTTGAAGTCAAACTAACGTCACCAGTTTTATCCTAGAGCGATTTATAATATAAGTTAAGATAGATATTCAACTTTAAGTATTATATTAATAGTTTGTAAAATATGGATTCCGTCCAAAATGGAGCTACCCAATTTAAACAAAGCACTATGAAAAAGTAATAAACAAAATTTGAAAGAGCATAACTGTAATGAAAAGCTCAAACGTATAATACGTATTAGGGCGGTAGGTGGCCAGTTGCCAACACATCCATCAATATTGTATTGCCTATTCTAGTCATTACGCCAACCAACAATGACTATTACGAAGCACACCGCTTGACAGATGGTACTTACTTTCTGGCACACGGCGACCGGCGGCCTAATATCATAATGTAGCAGCTACTTTTAATGGCGAAGAGCCTCGAATTAGGAAATCAATTCATCTACGATACGGTTCGTGTAGTATTGTTTGTGAGAGCGCGGCCCCTTCAGGTTTGGATTTTTCTTACAATAGACAACTATTACCAACGATTAATTCGTGCAATTCGTTTCCATCACGTTAAGTGCGTCGGATGCAGCGTGCGTCCTTCCGTCACGAAAGACGAGCCATGAATGAAACTAATTGTGACGATCGGCCGACACGTGGCAGCAGTGTGCAAACGTACCCGCGAAATAACATATCTCTTAGTCATTTTTTAGAACGAATTCAACTTTGTGACCTACACGTTACGAGATAAATTAGTATAAAACTATTTGAACGCCGTAGAGACACATCAAGTTGAGCGGAAACTGTGACAAATGAACGTGAGTTTGAACTTTGAAGTACGTTCCAATGATTTTGAATTGAATCTGAAATCGTTTCTCAATGAGATTAAAATTTTAAGCATTTTGTGTTCACATTATATAATCCACAAAATTTGTGTTAATAATGCTACTTTATTATAATATTTTTGACATTAAATCTTAGAAAGTTATTTATAAATTATTGCCATCGCCATGCCGTACAACATTACTTAACATATTTACATTTGTTATTCCTTATATTGAAACCTGAACAATAGATTTTAGCATATATCTTCGCGTGCCATTAGCTCCTCTTGTGGCATAACTCAGGGACGCGAATCAGCTATTGACGATATCGTAAACACATCCATTAGGACCTAATGACGCGATCCTATAAACAGCTATTGATTGTAATGACTGTGAGGCCATAACACTCATTTTGGCAAATGGCTAAACATAATTTTGAATACAATAATTATATTCAAGGGAGGAAATCGCCATTAAAAAACCTTTTATAAATTATGTACAATACTTGGCCACTGCATCTTTATATGCAATTCGAAGCTACCAGGTAACAAACCTGCCGAGTAAACAAAAAAGGGACAAAAAGATCTCTGAGAACGATTAATATCACTCGTTGGGCTCATAACATGTGGACGGCCCTAAGTGAATTCGTGTGTCGACGCCACCTTCAATTTACCGAACCGGACCAATCATCATTACTGATCAAAATGGCTCTGGCGACTTAAGGACGCACCTTTATTGAATAGGGCAGGCGATACGTAGGTCCGAACGAAAGAAAGAGACAACGAATATCGTAAAGATGGAGCATAATGAAAGATTATGTTTATCGAATTAAGGTGTTCGTAGGCTCAAATAAAATTTCCTTCTTTATTGCGGTGGGGATAAGTTCTAGTTTATCGCCAGTTTTATTAGCACTGCTTCTTGAATACAAGTTACCGCGTAAGAATATCGCGTATATAATATTTAATAAATATTTTTTACGTAACAATAATAAAATCAATTTTTTTAGTCGGGTTTGCGTGCGAAATTACTTATTGCGAAATATAATACCGTTAACCATATTGTCATTTCTATAATGAAAACTTAGGGCAATGTTAGATTAAACCGCACCGTCCCAGTATATTTAAAGTCTACGTTATTGTTTGGGTATTTTCATTTTATAAATTAAATTCGTCCGTCACGGACAGAGTGACCTTTTGCCACGTGAAACTACTGACTTTAAAAATTTACGTCTCAAGCGGAGATAGGCTTTAGAGTAAATTATATTTTAGTCACCTCAAGATAGAGTCTGTTTTAAAAATATCAAAATATGTTGCCTTATTCCACCATGATTTACGTGTGAAGACAATGCAATCTATTCTTCAAGTATCTTCGCAAGCTGAAGAAGATTCTACCACATAAACTGTAAAGTACAATATCGCTCGCAAGGACTCGATTGGAACTGAAGAAGAGCTCGCATTTTACTGAAAAATGTGTAAGAAGTAAGGCAAGGAAAGCCGCGGGATCCGTTATAAAGACATATTATTCTTTAGAAAGAGAGGGGATATTGCAGGCGCAATAAGACCGTAATCCGAAGGTACTATCCAATTGTCATTGTTCGGTGGCTCTAATGAAAAATATTTTGTTTCTCTTTTAAAATGTTGCTTTGTACCGCTCGTAGAGATTGCTATCTTAACACTCGTGTTTTATCTCGCTTTGTTCGACTGTGAATGGGAACGGGTAGGTTTGTGTTCACAAAAGGTATGTATTGGACTTTTACCAAATACATCTTCAACTATAGCTATATCTTCAACACAGTTTATTCTTTCATTTTTCCACTCGTCATGGGATTTATGACATAATTTAATATAAAACAAAATTTAAAAATATTCATCATAAAATTGCCCAATGGTCAGGTTAAACAAATCCGTACAAAAGTCCTGCTTTTATTGGCCAACTTCCACACAACAAACATGCGCCAATACACTCCAATTGCCCGAATCGAACTGAAAATTTTCGAACTACCATTTCCCCGGTATAAGTTAAAGAGAAAAAAATTGGATTTCCTGCAAGTGTCGAAAGCATTTTGGCACAGTTCGAACAAATTCAAAACAACTATAAATCAGTGCACAAATAAAAAAGTAAGGTAAGCGCTCCTGTTGTGGGCCGGACCACCGCTCCGAGCCGCGTCCGGCCACCGGACGCTGCTCTATTGCCGTAAAAAACCTTTGAGTCAACTGCCTAGTTTGTTAGCTATTTTTAAACATCGGTCAGATTTTCGACCACATGTGGGCGTTGTTCGCGAACCTATTTACATTGTTACCCAAACATGGTGCACTAAGCAATTTGTTTTTAATTTCTAAGCGAAAGAAGGGCATATATATAAACTATTACGATTTGTATAATCTTTATACATATTTTCTACTTGTTTTTAAGTTGTTGAAAGAGAAATCTCTAGAGGGCAGCATATTCTCTCAGAGTGTATACTCGATATACGGCGGCACGCGGCTACATTGGGACGCCGCGCGCGCACGTGTGCCGTAAATTAAAATCTTTGGCGTAGAGGAGCCGCTCTGCTCGCCGGTGGACGGTTATTGTTCGTGAACCCTCTCACCCGTGAGAAAGGCGCAATTAATGTTGATTATACTACATTTTAAATCGTGTATAATCAATTTACTTGGTTTTATTTGTATTAATTGTTACACAAGACATTTTAATACCAGCTTATTATTTTATGGGCACTTCAAACTTAATATGTGGGAAACTGGCAAATAACCTCAAAAATACTGCGATACAAAAATACAGAGTCACTCTTCGTTAGTTAGTACTTTAACAAACTTAAATTATCTGCGTAATATCGTTCAAATTCACTGTAAAATAGGTATTGTAAGTCCAGATATTTTCAAAAACGATGAATCAAAGAACATATGAATCGAACAGCATATCCATAAGTGTACAATAAACACGTGTCGATTAAGATAACCTTAATGAGAAGATCCCGCGTTCGATACCGGGTTGGATATCGTGACGTCATCGCACACGACAGATGCACTCTCGCAGTAATTGCGAGGGAATTGAGCTCACTTGTACACTTCTGACAACTTTTATCGGGCATTTGATGTTATTGAGTTTTTAACTGCTTGTCATTTCACTTGGACCTGTTTCAGATTGCAATCATCTGTTGTAAGTTAACTGTTGGAACGATTCCTTAAAGATTATTAGGTAAGTCTCAAAAGAGTAGCGGAGAGTTTATTGCCAGTTCTTTTCCGTTTTACGCCCTTGATTTGAGAACTGGCAGTAAATGTAAAATTATAAGCATTTAATGGATATTTCTGTTTTGACGTTCATAAGTGTACATTGTGTGACCGATATGAATAAATGATTTTTGTCTTTTGACTTTTTTGACTTTCTAATGTAAACCATTTGGCTTAAAACAACCTCAATTTTTTATAATCCGACTTCAAAGAACTTATAGGAAAAGTCGACAATTCTATTTTGACTTAGTCATTCTGTGGAAAAAATTTGTTACAAATTCATGATTGACAACAATTTTCTTTTTTCACATCGAAGATATATTATTTGTAAAAAAGTCACAGGCATTAAATACAATATTATTAGAAACAAGTCTACTTAATGTCATAATTAATCTTCACTGTGTACCGTATACGATAGTCAAAACCTTTTATTTTCATTATTTTTTCTAATTTTTTTTTGAAGTTGTACTTCTTTAGGCGCGTTATGAAAAATTGATGAGAGTGAAATTTACGATGCGCGCGCACCTGAGACACAAAATTGTCAGTGTGACTACAGCGTGCGCGAGCGAGATGGGAATAAGACAATCTACAAGTAAAAAGAAACAGAATATGCGTGAAGTTAGCAGCTATGCCAAGAATTTTGAATGAACATAATGACATTTATCTTTTAAACAAATAAAGGAGTTTTAATTATTTTTTCAAATTAAAAGATTATATACCTAGTTATTTTCATTATACAAGTGCGAATTTTATATGTGCGTCTGAATTATAATCAGAAGTGATTTAAATTGAATATTTAAATCAATACTAATTAATATTAGAAAATATTTGTGAAAAAACTGTGCTCATCAACCTTCCTAAGTGCTTCAATACAATTGAGGTTAACTATCCGTATGTATTATTATTATCGAGTATTATTGTTGAGTAAAACTGAAACATGAACGATTATTCATTGCTTTTGTTTATTGCGTTTGTTACAGCAACTTTTGAGAAATATTCTACGACCCTATATGTATATCAATAATTGAGAACAAAGATTTAAGCACGAATACTTATAAGGAGAAAATGAAGGCTTGGAGCTATATAACAGAGAAGTAAACATTTTAATTTAAACCTGCATCTCAAAAAAATGCCCACTTTATTTAATCAAAACATGTAATTTTTCAGATCTAATCTAGCAAATATATGGACAAGAGACAAAAAACAATTGATGAATCAGTGGAAGTGCACTAAATTGAATACAAAAAAAGAGTTGTCATCTTATCGCCGTGAAACATCAAAAACTGGAGGTGAAACAAAGCCTCCGTCACCTTCTCCAGACACAATGGACGTGGCAGAGATGATACCGCAACGGTTTGCAGTAGATTTCAATGAATTTGATTGTGATGGTGTCGAGGTAGGAATGTTAATTATAAATATGATGTATGGTGATGTTCAAGGTTCAACTTCTCAAGCATAAGCATATGCTCACAACAGTACTTTATTCTATTATTTTTACTATATAGGGTAGTCAGAAATATTCTAATACCTCAAAACATCCATGTTGCACTTGTAGTACCGAAACTCTGTCCAGCCAGAAGTGAGCCCATTCCCACTTATAATGGACAGTAGGTATAATACACCTTAACACCTGAGTGCGAACCACTCAACATGATACTTAAATTAATAGATGTTATTTATATATTTCAGGATATTACAAATAAAATCATTTTGGAAACAATTGATATCCCAAAAGCAAATAAAGCCAACAATAACAAGGTAATAAATCAGTTTTGACATAACTTGAATACTAGAAAAGCCAGACAAAAGTGAGCACAACAGTGACAACATAACTTAACAATTTCATTATTTTGTAGGATTATAATCCAAACAAAGGTTAAAGAAAATCATGTCGAACTGAACAACAAGAATCCCCAAACAACTCCAAAGAAACCTACAAGGAAGACACCGGTATTATATTTAAATTATCTCTATCTCTAAATAGAATAAAAGAAAGTTGCTATCCAGGTCTGTAGCATGTGCTACAAGTTATATTATTAACACATTTATATAATTATATTAATATAAATGTGTTAAAAATTGTATAATATGAATTATACAATTTTTAAATTTTGCATGGACAGAGCTTAAATTAATATTCTCTTATTTGTTGCAGAAAGCAAGTAGTAGTTTTAGTTTTGGAGAAGCCGCATATCAATATATGCATAGCTTTCGGGCTCTGGAAAATGAGCGGCTTCAAATAAAACGCAAACATAGAATATGGCAGAGATGCACAACCAAGTAATGATTGATTTGAAATTATAAACCGAAAATCTGATGAAGACATTAAGAGTCACTTAAAAATAAATAGTATGATGAAATAAAAATGTTTTAAAGATAAATAGTGTTTTATTTGTTTAAATAACTTAATTGTTAAAACAACCTAAATTAAGATCTATCAAACTTAAAAGTTTTCATCAATAAAAATGGTTCTCACTGCTGCTCCACGCAGTGTATTTTGAGATGAGGACACTGTTGGTAGTGAGGGCAGGGTCTCTTCATCATCATCAGAGATAGGTTCCTCTTTTAAATCAATTGCTATATTGTGCAATACTGCCAAAGCTACAACATACATCTTAGTGTTTGGTAGAGATGTTCTAAATATATAATAATATATACTTTTAACTTAATAGAATATTAAGAATAGAATATACTTGTTACACTTAATGTAAGAGAATAATAATAAATAATTATTTATTTAATTTTTCAAATGTAAACTGAACTTAATTGACTTTAATGACTCCTTTTCCAGTCTTTGATTATTTAATTGTAATTAATTATTTGCATGCAATCAAAAACTATTTTTAATAATGCCAAAGAAGTATAACTTCTTACGCGCGTACATAAGTACACGCACACTTTTTTTGTTCTCGATTTTGCGAAAGTGGCTTCATTGTCAAAAAACGTATTTTAATTATTCAAGAAATATAAACTGGGCTTTTGATTGTTAAAGACAAAGTTAGAAGATAACGTGAATGTTTTTCCCAGCTGTGTTGGGTCTCAGTCAAAATTATAATGATATGAACGAAAAATTAAAGCAACATTTTGATTGCACGCCTCACGGTAAATCGAGCTAAAGCTGGGGTTACACCGTCGGATTGTTCGTGCGTGCGAAACGCGGCAGATACCATTGTTATGGGTATTAGCTTAGCCTTTGTTCAACGGGGGACGCGGACGCCACGCACTGCGTCTGATTCGCCATTTCGGATTATTTTTGAGATCCGGGGGACCGAAGGTGAATTTAATCAAACGGATTAAGCTGTTTATCTCATTGATGCAAATAGTGCATTCTTGGTTATGTTGGGTCCTTAAAGTTGTTACTGTGAGTTCAATATTTGGGAAGGTGATTGAATTTGATTCTTTGTAGTAATTAAGTTTATATAATTATTATTTTAGGTAGTTAATTTCAAGTTTGTTTTAGGTCTGCTTAGGTATCTTCCTGATGTCAGTTAAAATAAATCACAGATCATACGATCGGAAACTCGCATGGCTAGGCTAAATAACCCTGTATAATTTCACGAACTCCGAATTCTCTCAAAATAACAAAGTTGTATCATTATTTTTATGGTAATAATAAAAGTTTCCCATAAAGTAACAACCGTTAGACCCTAGTAACGATAGAGGTAATTAACATAAAAATTATTTATGACATGAATTATGCGTCGCGGTACAACAATACGTGCAATTTTCCGTGCAATAAATCTCTTAATAATAATACTTAGTGAGGAACGCAAGGGCGACATCGGGCCGCACTATGGCTGATTTAAACTCGAAGTCAACAAAACTAGGTTTATTTAAACCGTTTATAAAATCTTGATAGTAAAAAGGTATGTTAATATTTACGCGTATGAAATCCTAATAATATAACAAGTATATTCTACATAATTCATGTAGAATATACTTGATATTTCTGTAAGCCCAAAATAAGTTTATTCCCGAATGTCGTGTACATTGCTAGATTCGACGCGTGCGCCGGGTCACACGTCACTCGTGTGCACCTTGCTTTTATTCTCTCCCTCGTGCTGAGGTGAGGGTAGTCATAACTTATAAATCCGTTAGTAATGTGGCTTATTGTCGTTATGATAACTTCTAACAATGAACGGTTGATGTGAAGTTTAATTCTGTTGCGTTAGTCGCTTCGCTATAATAAGAATGCAATCACACAAGACACGCACGACTGGATATTATTTTTAAATACGCCAGAGATGATAAAGTATTCTGGTGAAATTGTTTTTGAGTATATTCGTTACATATATACAAAAATATTTCCTCTTCGTAATAATAAGTGTCTACAGATACAGATTGTGAAGTCTTCAAACAATCTCTACGCCTTTTCAATTTGCTCGGAATTTGTATCTGTATAAGCAGTGTTGACCTAGTGGATTTGCGTGCGACTTTCATCCCTAAGGTGGTAGGTATGATCCCCGGCTGTGCACCAATGGACTTTCATTTTAAGTGAGGATTTAACAATGGCTCGATCGGAAGGAAGGAAAACTTCGCGAGGCCACTGGTTTACCTAAGACCCAAAAAGTCGACGACGAGTGTACAGGAGGATGGTCGCCTACTTGCCTATTAGATTGACAAATGATCAAAAAACAAAACAGAAATCTGAGGCTTTATTTATTTTATTTGTATTGTGTATATCGTGTCCCAGAAGTTGTCAGTTTTTATTAAATAACTTCTCACTTGGGTTCGCAATAAATGCATTTATTTAACAACATGCACCCTTTCTCCGTTATTTAAACTGAAGTAATCGATTCAGCCGCGGTCCCTCGTGCAGCGCACGTTAAAAACTAAAATTAATGATATGTTCCCGATAGCTCTTCTGACTAGCACCTAGTGTAATCGTGGAACCAGTAATTGAAACTTTCTAAATATTTTTATATAATTCAGACAATTGTAAGGAACAGGTGGAAGAAATATTTGCGGCTGCTGAACCGACAATTTCTCATTTCTAAGTCGGACACATTTTCTTGATTTTTTGCTTTTTGAAACATCTGTTCCATATAACGTTTTCTTTCACCGTACATATAAAGAGCAACATGAGAGTGGTCAGAGAAGTTTACCTGCAGCAGATTTTCATCACCGGACGTCAAGGCAGAATACAAAATACCATCCGTATCACCTCGACGTCGTTCAAAACTGACTTTTTCTTATCGCAGCGTTTGCTGCACACTACCACTATGAGGAACCAGCTGCCCACTGAAGTATTTCCGAACCAATCCGACTTAGAGTCCTTCAAGAAAAGACAAGTCTTAAAAGGCCAGCAACGCACTTGTGGCAATGTCAGTGTCCATAAGCGGCAGTATCACTTAACATCAGGTGCGACTCCTGTCCATTTGCCTCCTATTACGTAAAAAAAAATTCACAGCCAGGCTTCAAACCCCACGGCTCTTAATTAGTTAAGGCCTTGGCAAACAACAATCACTGTGAATTTGGTACAGAACAATCAGACTTTATATAAGTTTTGCTGCTTCAAATTTTTTTTAAATAATGTAAAGGCTGTCTAGTGCAACATTTAAATCAAAGATCAAGTCAAGGTCAGTCAGCCCCAAAGGGAAGAAAACTTCGGATCGGTCACCTTAACTCGCGTCAGACGGAGGGTCCGCTTAGGGGATGCTGCTTGATAATAATTCTTCATTGCTCTATTTAATAGTTTTTCGTGGAGTTTTATGTTTACCACTTAAAACATGTTGCAGACATGCTAAAGTGAACACTATTCACATTTCAAGTTTAGTAAAAAAATTATATAATAAACACAAAACAGGAGAAAAATAAAATAAAATAAATGACGACTAAGGATGTTTATGTCTTACCGCTAAAATCTGTTTCTTTCTGACAAACCAATCTTAAATAAATTTAATAATTTTTTGTACCTAATAGGAGGCAAACGGGCAGAAGGCTCACCTGATGTTAAGTGATACCACCGCGCTGAGACACTCACTTAGCCAGAAGGCTCGCAAGTGCATTTATATACATAAAATACAATACAGAACTTAGAACTATACCAAACTAAATACATATACAATTACTACAAAACATTATGATCGTACGCACTTTTTTAGATGCTCAAGTATTATATGATAAATTTACAATATATATATATTGTTAAGTACCTACACACCAACGTAGATGTCTTTTTCAAATTCTCTATTCACCCTTTCAGTCATTAGGCCGCGTTATAATAATTAAATTTCTAACGTTAGTCGTTACTTTATGTTCCGTTAAGAATACATTGAAGAGTAATTGAAATTTATGGACTGCATTTGATTACCACTACTCCCTTGTCACTTGCTACTCGATAAATATGATATGAAAATCATTTAAATTAAATATAAAACGTATTACTAAGATTTACAGAGCTATAGTAACATAAGGTAGCAACATAATTTTGCAAACCCATTTAAAATAATAAATGAAACACTATTTATATTTGAAATAAACCCTTTCATCGTTTCTATATTTCTGTTAGTATACAACAATTCACCCCCGATCCCTATAAATAAAATGATTTATTGTATAGAATGCCGTGTCTGTTTATAACGAAATTACTTTCATCTGAAAGCACCTTAGATAAAGGCGCTAACACACTTACGTCCCTCCCTCTTCCGTCAGCGAATTAACGATCTCCAATAGATAGATTCGTCTCGATTTGATTCTCAATGTTTATGTTAATTTAATATTCGCATCGGAAGGGTGTGGTATTTTGAGAAAGGATTTCTGCGTCAAATTAAACAAGTATCTAAGTTTTGATTATTCTTATTCGTAATTTATTTTAATTGTTTCCATGAGTATTCCATGTCCCGAAATCTAAACTAGTTTAGTGACGTCACATTATCCTCTCGACTCATGCCGTGTGCTCGTAACGCGAGTGATCTGGCTCGGACATTAGTGCTGTGACAAATGGGGATTTTATGCAAAACCCGCCGATCTGCGTCTGACGTACTCCTTTACTATGCTAGTGATGTACCCTCGCACTCACGCGATCGTATACAAAATTATGCGATCAAAGTTTTTATGAGACAGGACAGAAGACAGTCTTTACACGAACAACTACTGAATTGAATAATATTTTTTGCAATTAAATATGAATTATGAAACTAAAATATTTTAGTAGTTAGGCAAGCATTATGTTTTCTTATGGAGGTGTGAATCTGTTTAGAAATCGCTGCGAACTACTCATTTGATAGTTGAGATAGTGCGACGGTCTGTTGTACATTGCGACATTGTAGTCGACACACATTTGACGGAATTCCACAGAAATGCTATGAAAGAGTCTCTTGTGTTCGGTCCATCAAACTAACATTATTATGTCGCTTTACGATTTCTTTACTTATTAACATTGCCTGGCTTAATGTATAGGTAAAGGTGTTCAAAATTATTTCAGATATAGGTTTCGTATTAGCACTAAATAACTGTAAATATCCTGACTCATTACATCTTAACTAGCAATTAAAAAAGCTACGTCACCGTCCGGAAACGTTAAAACCCCGAAATTAATGTAAAATGGCCGTCAATTACACACAAAAGGGCTATCGCAGGATCAGGGATGCGGGCGCGAAGGAAATTATTAATTTGTTTCATTAATACCTTGTGCTGGCCTGGTCTGAGGTGTGGCCATAGGAAGGGTGAATTATTGAAACTTTACAGATATTTCTTATCTTATTTGACAACCCTTTACGATTTCATCTACTCTTTACCGGATAATTAAAACAATTTCAGGTCTTTTCTGTATCTAAATATCTGATCTTTAAATGGTTAGTAGTCGATATATGTCTACCCCATACCCTATGGTCATGGGACCTACAACAAATAATTTTTGCAATAGTCACTGTGAACTTTTAATTTATATAACTTGTTAATGAATGATTATCACCGTATTCTTAGTTGTATTTTAAGAATTAATTGTAGATTTAATACGGGATATGAATTAAGATTGTATTCTAAAAATAGATTTGGTACTCGATTTAATGAACGCCTCTCCTGTGATCGATGATCGCCAAATTTTAATATCTACAATCTCGTTACAAGCTGTTGTTGGACATACTGAATACTTTACTGATTTAGTTGCAAGATGGGCTACAGAAATGTTGTAGAATGCACATTTGGGATTAGAAAAGAAGGTTGCTATCACCTGTTCAAACTGAATCAAAACATGTGCTGTTTTACACAATATTTCTTTCATAATTAATAAAATATTACCCGTAAAAGAGGAAGACGGTGTTCATATCAATGAAGATGTGCTGTGAATGATGGGAATGCTATTCAGGCTGTCAAAAGCACATTTACCATATGAATTTGTTAAAGCTCCCTGCCAATAACTCAATATTAAACTTTGATTGTAGTTGTACTTTAAGCACATACCTTTATTCATAAAAAACTAAATTTTTAAAAAAATAAGCTCGTTCTCAATCAAAGAACTCTTATTATGAGATTGTGTTAATATTGTGATCCTTAATCAATTTTATAGTATTTTGGGATTTTCTTAGGTTACTCCAGGTAAAACAATGATCAATTTAAAATATGTTTTTTTTTACATCGTAATCGATTAAAATAAGATCGAAAAGAAAAGTTTAATGCCTATTTTGTAACAAATATAATAAAATAATTCTTTAACATCTTTTTTGAAATTAATTAAACTTTTACAAATACAAATCTACATTTTTTATTAATGGCATTAATGGCATATTACTCAAATACACAATTACTATAGTTTTTAAATACTATTTTTTAAATAAATAATCAAGAACTTTTACTTTTACAAACAAAATAAGTAAGTAGTAAATAATATTTAGTTTTTTTAAATCAACATAAACTCTACATAACAATTTAAAATATACACGAAAATATACATGAGAAAAAAATACAAAACAGGTGACTGCACACAAAATTTGATCAATATTTTTTCTAGTACGGAGAATTATTTATAAATTTGTCCCACAACAAAATATAATGTAATGCAAGAGTTGAATTTTTTTTATAAATAAATGTTTCGACATTATAAATTAATTAATATTATTTTAATGGAAAAGTTATTTTTTATTTCATATAATTAGATAATCACGCAGCGTGTACCTAATGAAGATGAAGCTTTTCTTTGTGTTAATAAGGCAATGGGATGCTACCTTCAACCACAGAATAAAACAAAGTATAATTTATAATTGATCAAATTTTTCTTAAAACTAGTTTTAACGAATGGACGCTTAAAATGCATTTTGGAAAAAAGTAGCTACTTGAGAAGCCATCTGTTTTCAAATGTAGTTCAGGTGATCCTGGATCTGATTGACGTTTTGAATAAGGACCATAGAGTTTATATTTCAAGTTATTTATATTTTTTATTGAGTCAATCAATTCATAAGTGTTCAATGTGTTACCTATATGATTAAATGATTTTTGAATTTGAAATTTGAATTTGACTATAAAGTTACAGAGAAATTCAAAAATGCAGAGATCCGTACTCTTTATGAGTGGGTCACAAAGTTCGCTAACGGTTGCGTTCAAATTAAAAAGCTTTGGAAAAAATCAATGCTACTTATTGCACGATTTCATTGAGATTATCGCATGGGGTGACCGTGTGTGGGGGACAACAATGGCTCGTGACGTCACGTGTCACGTGTGCAGGGGAGGGGGGTAATGCAATATTTGTTCGACGACGCACGAGTGACACGCGCAAGTCTCATTGTGCACCTAGACAGAGGTAGGAAACCTGTGGTCTAGATCATTCGTGTTAAAGTTTAAGGTCTAGCTCCATTATAGTTTTTTTAATATAATATACGACGAGTTCTTTTTATTAATGTTCTATCAAGATGAACTGAAGAGAAAGTTTTTGAAAACGCGAGTTAACTAAGCCTGTTACTTTAACTTAATTTACCTTAAATTTATTTTCTGCATTTCATTTGCATACGTTTTAAATTTAGTTACAGAATAAACTCAGGCCCAATGTTATTTACCTCTGCAATTCTTAATCCCCGCTGGGGTTGCAGCGATAAAAAGATAATGCGGGCGAGAGTCGCGTGCGCATCAAAAAACCCGGTTTAATGACGCACCTATACAGGAGGGCTTATCGCGCCTGCGCGCCGCAACCGTCTGTGAGCAGAAATAACAAATGAGCTTAATTATAATACCTTGGCAAAGGGTGCCGTGCGAGCGGAGCCGTGTGACAAAATAAACATCCTCGCGGGAGGTCCCGACGTGTTTTTATTGGCGAGCCTGCTGAGCAGTCAATGTCGCGAAAGTAATGGCGAGTATTCAGATGCCCTTTTATTATCCTTAGATAACATTGAGTTATCTATTATTGTAAAATCATGTCACAAAACTAACCTTTATACAGAGAAAGTATTAATAAAGCTTTTGCTAGTTAAATATAACCTTTGTTTACCTACAGGATAAGAGTATAAAGGTTATGCAATGCCCATAAACTTAATATATTCAATTAATTTTGACTTTGACATTTTCTGTGCATGTGGACTCAATTTCCGAACTTAGACGCTTATTTGATCCGTTGTGCGTAAAGTCCTAGCTATATAAGCCAGCCTAGCTCCTTCCAGAAGCTCAGAAGCTTCCTGGGCACTTCGCAGGCTTCACGAAGCGACCTGACCCTCCGAGGATTTCTGTTCGGTGGGAAGCCACAGCCACGCATTCCAGGACTACGTGTTTCTGTGCATGTATAAGTATGTAAATTAGCGGACCAAACTTGAGATACGTTAAGAAAAAAGAGATGGGAGGTATTTAAAGCTACATAGTTAAATACACTAGTTAGAACAAACAATACTCATCAGCAAATAATGGGTCAACGTCCATGACACAACAAAACCCGTCCTATTCGAAACACCGTAACGAAACTAACGTGCCATATGCGTCAGCAATAATTACTGGCCGAAACAAAAAGCCGAGAGTAACGCCCGTGAGGGTTTCATAAGCGTACCGGCTCACATTGTTTGCGAGTGCTATAAATCACACGAATATGTCGCACGGACTAAAAATCATTGTGAAATGAGTTATAGAAGCGGGGGTGAGGCAAGGTGAGGGTAAGTTTTTGTTAGTGTAACGGCCGGACTGGCCGCTTTGTTGTCGCCCTACTGCGCGTCGACGTCACGCGTTTGACTGACAATAGTTCTGTCAGATTTATCGTGACTTTTTGCGGTACAATGAGCTTCAATTGTACCTATATTACATTTTGTTTTAATATTAATATGTTATTTTGGAATGTAGTAGCAGTTGCCAGAACTTAATGATAAATAAGGTATATTTTTTAACCAAAGAAGTATTGCCAGCAGAAGTTATTTAATAATACTAATATGAATCCCACGACACGACATAGTATGCACTAAATAACTCTTTCGTTTGATGGCGACGGGGCAGGTTAGGGCGACAATCCAATAAAGTGGGCAGTGTCCCGCTGGGGCTGTCTCATTACGTGTCGGAAATCTTGTTACCCTACACTGATTAATACTAAGGATACATATCCATTTTATAGAATTGAAAAGTAATTGAATCACGGCCCTTGTTGTGGATAACGATTTTTTAACTTAATTACTGTTTTCTGTCGCTTGCCAGTGCTACATGTGACTCTCGCTACCCCGTCTGTCCAACATATTATATATTTGTGTAGGTATGTTATGCGGACTACACAAACTGTGAATGATAAAGCATTAGCAAAACCATTTCCTTTTTGATGTAGCTTTTAGTAGTTGATAGTTAGACTTGAGTTAAACGAGATAACCTCATTATGAACAAAGGTCCGACACGAGCAAAACGCGGGAAAATTAAATAAAACCTCTTTGTAAAGGTGTCCACCGTGCCTGACCCGTGGCCCGCATGACGCCCGTTTGATCTCGGATATCATTTGGTACTGTAGTTCGCACTAACTTAATTTGTAAATATTTTATTCTTAGCTTAAAACTAACGCTTTAAACATTTAAATTAACTTTGGAAACTGTTCGAAATGCATATTTTTTATTTCACAAATTTTAATTCGACTGATCGTCACATTTGATCACTTTCTCTGTTTCAATGTTTCGTTCGGTTTATGCTAGACGCATTTTTATTTTCATTACCTATTTGCCAATTATATTCATTATTAGTTACGTCTTCAAATTTATATTGCTTTAGTGAGTGTGCGTATTGTGCACTATTTTAAAGGCGAAGTATTAATAGTATATGTATTTGATAAGTATAGACATCAGTCTAACCTCTCTTATTGTTCCCAAACTAATTTCTTTCTTATCCATACGACTGACAATTGTGTGCCTTTCATGTTAAGAATATATGGTAACGCGATATGTACTCAGGGCTTACTCATTAATTATGCATTAATGAGCAGCTACTTACTCTTAAAAAATATTGTTAATTATTTGTAAATAATTTGGTTATAACGTGTTTATCATCGACCAAGAATAACGTCATTCAAGGAACACAAATTAATGGTAATTACGTCAATTGGAGCCATACCTGGCTTTATCTCCTAAACTACTCAATTGCTGATCATGTGGGTCACATAGGACAGAGACTACCGTGGAGATGATGCTAAAATATTTTTCTGATTTGTTAGCTAATACATGCAGTTGCAACCAGTTATAATGCGCCAAATTACGTTTCATTGAAAAAGTGCCATCATTTGAAATGAAACTAAACTTCCCCAGCGCCTCGCCGTTTCAATATAATTTCCAAAAGCGATAGCCATAACGATCCAGTGGTCTTAGAATAAAATGTTCGTTATACATATTTTGGTAAATCTTACTCGCGTACAATGTGATTTGAGCTATACGATTTGGAATACAGGATTTGCACTCAACGCTACTCTACGAGTTCTGTATTCTGATATGATATTTATTAAGAAGTAAATTGACTGACGGCTGAGTCAACGGCCACCTGGTGGATGTCGGACGATCACCTCTGTTCAATTAGCTACAGTGGCATCCACAATATAGCCAATATTACTTCATAAGAGAATAATTTTTACGCGATCAATTTTGAATAAAAAAATTGTTTCTTTATTTTATTAAAAGCTAAAACCTTTTTTGAGTGAAAAACTAAACAGTATAAGAATGGAATTCATATGAAAAAAAATACTCTACAATTACTTAGTAGTACTTTGAATTCGGTCTTGCCAGGCTGCTCTGATCTCATTCTGTACCCTGTACCAAAATTTTAACCATGTGTTCAACAAACAATATATAGGGATAAAACTATGAAACGGCAGCATGTTATTGGTCTGCGTGTGCGCTGATTGAGTTCAATTGCCGACCGCGAGTCAATGCGGGTTCGTGGAAACGGGTGTAACCAGGCGATGTGCGGGCTTAGCGATGTAAGATAACAATAAATGCGAATTACACAGACTGATCTACCGGTTAATAAGCTTTGAGAAACATCTTAAAATAGCATGCCTAGATGTCTTATACAAAACAAATAATAGCACGACTGATATTTGAAGAAGTTTACTTAAAGATTCAGTGTGTCATGGGGGTTAGTGGGTTCAGCGTATGACTCTCATCCCTGAAGTCGTTCTATCTATGTGCGTATTTAACATTCGCTCGCACTTTGAAGGAAAACATCGTTAGGAAACCGGCCTTAGATACAAAAAGTCAGTGTGTGTCAGTCAGGCACATGAGGCTGCCCGCCTACTTGCCTATTAGACTCACAAATGATCATGAAATAGATACAGAAATCTGATATATTTATTTATTTTTTACTTAAAGATTGGTATAATACCAATCTTAAGAAATGCACACGAATATTTCTTCCAAGTCCTGTCGCGCAGGCACTATACGCACTATGTACCTACAACAATATAGAGCAAAATAATGTCTAATTATGTAACACGTCAGAAGCTTACATCGAACAAAGGTTATCCGTAAAATAACAAGATGTTAAACAATAGTAATTTAAGTTAACCCGTATGATGCAGCTAGTGGTAACTTTATCCCGTGAGTTAACAAAGAGATCGCTCCAGGTGTCCCGATATTTAACCCTGCACGTGAGTTCTTCGACATATTGCACCGTTACTTTGTTCACTTCGAAGAGAAAATATGATTTATATAAGGCAATATACCCTTCCTGTTTTAGTTATACGGTAGATTTATGAAAAATGTGCACAAATTAATATTAATCCATAATAATTTACCTCAAACTCAAACAATTCAAAATTTATTAATCTGCCCCCGTGTTGCCCGTAAACAGCGAGCCCGGCTTAAGTAATTAACATCATGTCGATGTTTTAATAACTTGCCATCCTCAAAATTGTTTGCACACGTCGTTGTATAGGTAATTTTGGGTTAAGCTCGTACGTGATCCGCTTTTAAAGGGTTAAAAGGATTTCCTGTTACACTTAGTAGACTTTTGATTGTCGTTTTGGTTCATCTATGTTCCAATTTGAATTACAAATCTTCAAATACATTTACACCGTTTTGATACTCGAGGTGATGATGATCTGTTAGCTAGTTAAGCAACAGCCTCAGGGCGTTCGAAATCCGGCTTCAATTTTACTATGTGGGCAATTAATACTTTGCCATATGAAGAAAACAACGCGGATAAACCAGCTCATCTAAGACTCATATGTGGATATGTATCAGACACAGAAAGCACCTACTTGCGTGTATATAAAACTTGTCAAGGAGACCCTTCACCCCAAAATCCTGGGGTTTGAGAAAACTGTTTTAATTTTTCGACAATATTATCGAAGTGTTGTTATATTCGTACATTTAGTAAGAGCTTAAAAGATAAGGATTTTAATTAGGTGCTTCATCTGAGGGCGAAAGCCGCGGGGCATATGTAGTGTGCGGGTAAAGTTATTAGTTTCACCTGAGGGGCCAAACGATGTATCCAGAGTGTTTGCACTTCAAACAATACATTCAAATTATTATGAACCCCTCCAGACTCGCCTGTCCCATACAAGTTATAATCACCGATATCACTTACGTAACATGTATCAAAATCCCGTGAACGGTCGATTCATTGTCTTGTTCAGATTAATAGAAGTATATTGACATAAGAGGTAGCTATTATTACCTTTAATATGAAGCATCGAAGAGAGGCTTGGTCATATTAAAATATGTTGAACGTATTAAAAAGTTCATTCCGTAGCTTTGAGCTCAACACATAGTATATATTTAAAGTAATGTACCTAATTCAAGTATGTACCAAATTCATAACGCCAATGTTTTAATTGACATTATTCCTACTTTTAAAGTTTTGAAATTGTTTTTGTGTAGTTATTACCATTATGCAGGTGGCATGTACGCTTAAATCGATAACAAATAACAAAAGCAGCAATAGTCGTGAAATGTTCCGTAAGTAATAAATAATTCCCTCGTATGACTGATTGATTTCATGAGAAGCCACAGAACTATTATATCGGGAACGGTGTGATTTTTCCCATCTCGCGTCGCTCACTTAATTGAATGTGCAGTGAAAGGGTTCTGCCCTTGTAACATTCACTCGAGGGCTTATTCCATAAACATTTCTAAGTCAGGTCTATTATTACTTATGAGACTTGAGTCACTGTGAGTGAGACTTTTACCGAAATTAAATCATAATGTTATAGTTATGCATTAAAGTAGTTCAATTTATTTTTTTCATTACATCGCAAGTTGTATATCCGCAATAAAATTACAAGTAGAAGTCTGAAGACAAAAATACCTGTTAATTTATTTCACAATTTTAGTATTTATATACTTTTTAATTTGATTAATGTATAACCTGGTTACAATTAATTAAAGATGGAAGTATTAATTGATTCAAATTACTTCATATACTTCAAAAACTAATCATTAATATAAACTTAAACATAACGATCTTTTGTAACTATCCAGAATAGCACATTTCACCTCCACGTGCAAGACATCCCCGAGGTGGTGCCTCAGAGAATGGAGCAATGACAAAGGCTTGCTTAAAATTATATTATCGAGCCGGGTCTATATTGAGATCGGTTCATGATATCTAGATCATACTAGGGAAGGCTAAATATCCATCTGGAGCAGTGGTTTCAGCACGCGACTCTTATTCCTGAAGTCGTAGGTTCGAACCTCGGCGTTATACAATGAACCGAATGTTAAATGTGCACATACATAAGACATCGTAAGCAAACCGATATACCTTAGACCCAAAAATTCGACGGCCTGTGTCACGCACAGAAGGCTGCACTTTTCTAAAATGCAAGCATATTAGTTAAAGGAAATGATCATGAAACAGAAAGAGAAATCTGAGGCCCAGAGCTTAAAAGGTTGTAGCGCCACGGGTTTCTTTATGTTTGAGAAGACATTGTTTCAAAATGGAAAACGACTATATGGTTGACCATGGAGGTGCTGCGTGCAGCGTATCCCGAATAATCTTTAAGTTTAGAATATGAAATGAGTGAACTTCGTATATTCTTATTGCTACCCGTAATATTGTTGAGCGATACTAATTCGCCGTTTGTATTCATACGTGATGCGCATGGCTCCACTCCATCTCTTTATTACATTATAGTTGGCTGCTGCCCGAGATACGCGAAACACACGAGTAATGAAACATCCGAGATGCTGCCCTTAGCTATTATCCTTTTAATGGACGAATCCAGATAAATGGTCCTGAGCGTTATGAGAATTCAACTATTCATAAATTACAAAATATTAACGCAAAAGTAATCATTGGCTGGCATCATCTACTACTGATACTAAAGTATAAAGATAAATCTTAGCACGAGAACAGACAATCAGTTACTCTATTTACATGTAATATAATAAAAAGACTCGTAATGTCTGGACTCCAAGACCGAAGGGGGTCTTGGCCACTATTAACTTATGAAAATAAGCTACAATAACACTTTGTTTATTTTGCGTTATGCCTTGCTAGGGAAATTTGCGATGGACGAAGGTTTTTGGGCGGAGGTTTCTCAAAGTTTTAGTTATTTAGGTGAAAGGGTTTTTAATCTAGTTTACAGATTCGTTTTAAATAAGTTTGGGTTGAACTAAAATAATACTATTTCTATTAAGTTTTGTGGCATTTTGTCATCAAAATCACTGCAGCCTATTGGACTCGTGCGATTCTACTTAGAGGAAAATAGTAGTAGTTAATTGAAATACTACTATTTAGTTTAGATAAAAACATTACGTTATTCTAGCAGGTTTATATTTAAGATGCAATGAAACAGTTCTTCGCAAGAATGAAAGAGCGCGTGCAAATTATTTAGGTAATCTTAAACACTTTTCATTTCCAAATACTTTGAAAAGCTATGGCGTATTTTTTCAAATAAGAAATATGAGTAAGTCTCGCTGGACGCCGCCCTACGCCGCCGCCCGCCCTGCGCTGGACAATGTTGTCAATATAAACAGACTGACATCACTCTTACTTAACATACACTTGTAAATGGTGTTCTTAAACTTTTTATTTTTCTGAATATTCTGTTTCAATTTGAGTTCCATCATATTAACATAGAACGTGTTATTATTTTATTAAAAAATTGGGTTATATTTCCAACACACAAATATACAGTATTTACAATATTTTTAACCTATATAGGTATGATAATAATAATTAAACATTTATAAATAGATAATAAAACAAATTTAAAAAGTTTGGTTCCTGTGGCAGTGTACCTTTAATGCTGGCAACATTTCCTCGCCATATTGCGATACTTATTCGTTAAGCGAGGAAAGCACCAGCCCTGCGGTTCTGTAACTCACTTTTCGAACTCACACAGCGGTTTTCGCATCGGCGGTCGCTCTCAAATCAGTCGTAAAGCAGTCATTTTATGATTTGGCATTCTAATAAACAATAAACTACAAGCTCCCACCTTTTCAGAATGCCAAATCATAAAATGACTGCTTCACGACTGATTTGAGAGCGACCGTCGATGCGAAAACCGCTGTGTGAGTTCGAAAAGTGAGTTACAGAATCGCAGGGCAGCTCTGGGGTCACCGCTACTATCTATCAGGCGCCAACTTAAATATGTAATTACTTACTTTTTTACCTATTATCTTTATTTTACTTGATATATAAGAGAGACAAAATATACTTCAATCAAAATGTTTATCATTTGATAAAACTCTTAAATGTATGATAAAGCATAATGAAAAAGCGATAAACAGTATTCGCTTTACATTCCCAGCGGGCATGAATTACAAGCAATCGAAGCCCCTCGCGGAAAACACTCAAAACGACTCGACAAGACCCCGTGAAATCCGGACCCACCTCATAAAGCACGTGAAACAATATCTCGACGGCGGTGCACCCACAACCTTGTCTTACACGCGGCGAAGCCTAAGCCCTTGGCAATAAAGTCATATTTCCCATAAAGTATTAATGCCATATCGCGGCAAAGATTCGGCTTTTCCTGAACCATAAAAATATATTGTGCGTTTGTAAACGTAGGCGGCTGTTTGTCACCATTTGCATATAGATGTTTCTGCCGAGGAATAACAGGAATCATGGGTTTTGATTGCGAGGTGAAGCGAAATATACCTATGTACTATGTAGCCAACGTAAAGAAATGAATTTATTCATATAGAATAACTTACAAATTGAAAATCTTCTGCTATTAGGAATGACAGACAATTAGATAAGATTCATGTCTTTCCCGTATCTTTATACTTTGCACATACATAACTTTCATAAATAGCTCACATTTTAATAATAATTAAAGTTTTAATGTATGTCGATTTTAGTTCTCTCTTTGCTGTACGCATTACTTGTATTAGCATAGCCTGAGCTAGTTGTGCGATATGTTATATGGTGCGGTGCACTTTGAGTCGTGTCAAGAGCAGAGTTTCAGCCTGACCGGATATAACTGTTTCGGACAAACGGACAACTCGGCCTGTCCGGGATGTTGTTGTTTAAGCCTAGTTGCCTCCTCTTTGACTACGTGCTGTTTATTATTATAAAAGGTACACATTGTTCGATTTAGAATTGTTTCACAGTGATATGTAAGAAATGAACAAATCTTTGTTCCCCTTATAGCGTCTATAATAGTAAATTATATTATTTAGTGTTTCAATAAGACCAATAATGTGACTTGTAAACTGGTCACGTCACAGAGACTGAAGAATATCATACAAATAGGTGATAAATATTTTTGGAATGATATGCTAATCCTGATTAAAATATGTCGGCGCCTAATTTGGGTTCGGTAGTTTGAGCCAAAAACGCTTGTATATAGTATGATATTAGTACGTTTCGGAGCTATTCTGATCTTCAATTTTATATCATGCATGTCGAGTTATCTTCGATATAAAACAAAGTGTTTGAAGTGTCTTGTTGTTATTTAGTAAATTGAGTTATATTTTTGTTATCGCATTGGTTGATACAATGCCTTATTAAGATATAATCCGAAAGAATTACGAAATCTATGGGCAAACATGCGTTGTCCCTTCTAATGTAGCGTCTTGCCAAATGCGGTTAATATTCCATGTTTTTTGTTCGTTATCAAGAATTAAGCGGGGCTAACGTTTTTTATTGCAGCATAACTCTCCTTAGTTATTATTGTTGGCCGACTTATCTTACTTGATTCATTTTATCTCAATGAGTAGCTTTTGCCATTTTTATTTTATTTCATAGTAAATAGTCCAAATAATATTACTAGGGCTTTCTTAAAAACTTTATAAATTGCATTCCCTATTATTATAAACGTCGAGGGCCATTTTGGGATAGGGGAGATGATGTCATTGCAGCGTCCGCAGGGGAAAGTGATTTTTACACTCACTGCTCACGTCATAATCGAACAAAGTACCTCTTAGTTGTCCTAATGGAGAACTTTCGGGAGTAGAGGAATCTAACAATAACTGGAAATCGTCTTTATATCTAAAGACAAACAATTGTTTTTGTTATCCCAATAGTGAGGTCAATAAAAAAAATAAAGCTTGGTTGGACATTACGTTCATTATTTCGCATTCTCAGGCATTAATTAAAACAAACGTGATTAATTAAACCGTCTGGATAGTAAATGAAATGATTACATGTCTGCCGTTTGTGGAACGACACACGATCAAATGAGATTCCTTTACCTTTAGAGAATATCATACAGTTATTTGTATGTTATAAATTGGTTTTAGTTTTATGAAAAGTAAAGGATAAACATATAGTCTAGTCGACAAGTTGAAAATGGAACAAAATAGAGATACTGCTCTTAAAATTATGTGCGATAGCTCATTGGATCCGGAATGACGTCTAGAAAAATGTGCTAAAAGCGTGTATTAGCACATAAAAAATTGCAAAAGTTATAGACAATTAAAGATGAAAAAAAATTGGCATTTAGTTTTTTGCCAATATTTAATAAACTATTAATATTTAAGAAATTTCAAATAAAGATTCTGAAAGAGGAGGAAATTTCCAATAAAAAACTTCTAACTCCCGGAACTCTATCTCCATTATTTATAATTTTAATTTAACGCTGAAAATAGGTCTGCGGGTGACATTTTTAGGATTCGCGCGTGGCGTCAAAAGCGACTACGGCACATTAATTAATTTATTTAAGGTATTGAATATTTTTTTTTAAATTTGAAAAAATTATGGTGTGTTCTAAACACTATAATTAATTTATTCCCGTTGAAAATTTTACTTAAAGTAAATTTTTCAACAAGTTAAATAATTGTTAACTAACGAAATTTTCTCGAACGACCGTCTTAATTGTAAGTGAAAAAAAATGTTTAAATAATGGTCGTAAAAATATTTCGCTTCGTAGAGCCTTTCTTACATACAGACTTAACAAGATCGTGCCATAAAAGTTAAAAAAATATTTATACTTTGTTTATAACAATTTTTTTACTTAAACAAAAACTTAAAAATCCATGTAATGTTGTTAAAAAATTTTTTTTTTCTAAATCATCATATAATCGTTTTTTTATTAATACAAGGTATTTATTGATTTGCAAAAAAAAAATTCCCGACATTTATTGATAAATTTTTTTTAAACAAATTGATTAAATCAATATTTAAAAAAAAAACTTAACACAACTTTATTACATTAAAAATTTTATGAATTTAAAAAAAAAAAATTCCTTAATAACAATTTTTCATTGTTTATAATCGTTTTTTTTAATTTTCTATTGTTTAAATAATTAGTTGAGAAATTTTTTTTTCTAAAAATCATAATTGACAGTCCTCTATAAAGTAACAGAAAAAAATTTTTTTTAATCAACAATTCTATTGTTTATTAACTTACCAAGTTGTTATAAACAAATATTCAACTTTTTTTAGTTTTTTTTCTAAAACTTCTAAAATTAACAAAAACAACCATATATAACAAAGTATAGAAAAAAAAAATTTCTTAACTAATTATTTAAACAATAGAAAATTAAAAAAAAACGATTATAAACAATTAAAAATTGTTATTAAGGAAAAAATTTTTTTTTTTAAATTATAAAATTTTTAATGTAATAAAGTTGTGTTAAAATTTTTTTTTAAATATTGATTTAATAAATTTGTTTAAAAAAAATTTATCAACAAATGGCGGGAATTTTTTTTTTTGCAAATCAATAAATACCTTGTATTAATAAAAAAACGATTATATGATGATTTAGAAAAAAAGAATTTTTTTTAACAACATTACATAGATTTTTAAGTTTTTGTTTAAGTAAAAAATTGTTATAAACAAAGTATAAATATTTTTTTAACTTTTATGGCACGATCTTGTTAAATATGTATGTAAGAAAGGCTCTACGAAGCGAAATATTTTTACGACCATTTTTTAAACATTTTTTTTCACTTACAATTAAGACGGTCGTTCGAGAAAATTTCGTTAGTTAACAATTATTTAACTTGTTGAAAAATTTACTTTAAGTAAAATTTTCAACGGGAATAAATTAATTATAGTGTTCAGAACACACCATAATTTTTTCAAATTTAAAAAAAAATATTCAATACCTTAAATAAATTAATTAATGTGCCGTAGTCGCTTTTGCCGCCACGCGCGAATCCTAAAAATGTCACCCGCAGACCTATTTTCAGCGTTAAATTAAAATTATAAATAATGGAGATAGAGTTCGGAGTTTTTTATTGAAAATTTCCTCTTATTTCAGAATCTTTATTTGAAATTTCTTAAATATTAATAGTTTATTAAATATTGGCAAAAAACTAAATGCCATTTTTTTTTCATCTTTAATTGTCTATAACTTTTGCAATTTTTTATGTGCTAATACACGCTTTTAGCACATTTTTCTAGACGTCATTCCGGATCCAATGAGCTATCGCACATAACTTTAAGAGCAGTATCTCTATTTTGTTCCATTTTCAACTTGTCGACTAGACTAATATAGCAAATGTTTTAAACGCTGGGATGATTAAGAATGATATTCAAAAAGTTGTTTTGTAATTTCGAATGTTTGCTGAGTTGAAGAATAATACTGAATCCATATAATAATCCCTAATACAATATAAACGAACAGTTAATAATATGATGATGTTATAATTGGAACAGAATGACAGAATCATAGGCGGTGACAAGCGAACTGTGTGCGGAAGTAACGAGTCGTCAATTATATCATTCACCATTTGTTGTTAACACCTAGGAACATTCATTTCCTAATAATTTTAACCCGCGTACTAAGAAACGCGAAGAAGTTGAATGAACAAAGCACCTGGAAACTGATTATATTGAATAAAGGGAGGTACGAAAAACATTTATTGATATTTATAGCATAAAATACTATTGGGACACGTGACTCAGAGACACGCGCTTTGACTAATGTTTACTTCCTTCCGAAACGCAGCCCGAGTCGTCCGCGTCATGCTGGGAACGACGCACTACTTTTTTGCTAGAATAAAAATTTGTTAATTGTCAACCGTTTCTTTATACATTTTCATTGCTAATAGAACATTTTGAAACATTAAAACTGATCTGCCATAATATCAAACGAAGCGTAAGCTACAAAACGCCAGCCTGAAAACTACATTCAAAGAGGCAGGTATTAAATAAATCCGGTTAAATCCAGTTATCACTTAACACACGTCGAAACCACGTAATCGGACGGGAAGTCGCCATGTGCACGGAATCGCTTGTCGAGCCTTCCGCACTGCTGCCTTCGTCCACTCATTATCCTATACGCTCGCACGCAATTAAAAATAGACTCTGCCACTTATGGATAAAACTCAAAATACTAAATTGGGTAGGTCACGTTTGTTTCAGGATTTACTTATATATCAGAGAGAAAACGATTCTATTGCAATTACATAGAGATCATTACGAATATCCGTATGTTCCAGGTGACAATTTGAATTATTTTCCATTTACGAAACAATGACTGACTGGCCAGTATTTACCACGTTCATGAAATCAATCAAATGCCAATTTTATGTGCTTGTTTAATTCAGCGGTATTTGCCAATTTAATGTCAATATCTAGCTTTATTTTAGTCACGAAATAATTTGTACAGTAATATTGATTTAGAAGTTTGTACTAAAAAAATAGTATTCCATCAGAGGCATATTTACTCTCTTCAAAGTCAAAGTCAAAAATCATTTATTCATGTAGGTAACACAATGTACACTTATGAACGTCAAAAAAGAAATATATATGAAATGCTTCTAATTTTACATTTACTGCCTTTTCTCTAATCAAGGGCGTGGAACGGAAGAGAAGAACTGGAAATAAACTCTCAGCCACTCTTTTTAATCGCCAAGTTTTTTGTTTTACACATCGTTTGTAAGGAGCTGCAACCATTACACTATGTTCCACATGATATCTTATGTAATAAATAAGAATAAAATAAATTAAAAACAAAGATTTGTCCTCTATCAGCAGGAGGCATGGTGAAATAGGAGCACGCACTTACATTCTCGTGGGAACAACACGCAAATACATAGTCGAAATAACTAACATTCGTTTGTCACTTCAGTCTACGATACAATCTATATAATTCAAGATCCTGCTATTAACAATAAACGTTAAATTCTCTGCAATTAACAGCGAATAAGCTAAAAATAACTTTATCCTGATAAAAAACTAGCTTCGTCAGCGGCATTCTCAAGTCATTGTGCACCTGCCACTCTGACGATAATTAATTATCACCCCTCTTCTCCCTGAACCACCCCCTACCTTGTGTCATGTCAAGGTAGCGTATTGTTTCGGTCTGATGTGAATGGCTGCGTACTCGATCGGTTAGGTCAAGCTTCAGAATCCCTTTTAACGCGACGTTATAGGTATAACAAGAGATTAGTAAAAAACTGTAATTTATAGACCTTAATATAACTTACTGGACTTAATGTCTTAATGTGGTTAATGTGGTTCCATCCTTTGGGCGTCCACAGTAAGCCTCCATCATGTTCGGTCTTGAGCTTCGCAGTTTACCTCGCTCCAAGTCTTTTCGGATCTCTTTGCTGTATCTGTCTCTTACGTCGCCAGGTTTGTTTGTGGCGACCACATTTTCGCTTTCCTTGTGAGCTCCAATCAAGCACCTGCTTGGGGTTATAATTAGAATCACCTCGAAGTGTCGACCTCGAGTCTATTCAGATCCCCTTCACGTCACTTGAGAGATTAATATAACAAATTTATAATAACCTGCTGTTGAATTTAAGCGGTGTACAGTTCAGATTAAACAGCACTTTCTGAATGTTGGTGAACATGAGCCCGAAGGTGCGTCATTGATTAATGGCCTCCGTGACGTGTTTATTGTCGCGAATTGCGAGTCACCCTGTCAGTCACTCGTGTCACTAAAATTACGAAGTCAAACAAAAAACCTAAAGTTTGACTATTGATTTTTAGTATTGATGAAATTTTCGTTTTTTTAGTCGGATTGTTGGACACAAACAAATACGTAGCTTAGTGGTTGTCTATTTGCAATTCTCCAATGTCTCAGAGTGATAAGGTTAAATGAAATATATATGAAGGAAGGTAGTCAAAAGCACGCGGATGTCGCGAAAGTTCGCTAAACATCTCATTAAAGTTTACCTCGAGACCAAGCGACGTGTCAACTTCATGCTGACATTGTGCTTCATCTTATGTGCAAACTATAAGTCATCACTAATGTCGTAAAATGTTTAAGACTTTAGAGAAAACAATAAATTTATATTAAAACTAGTGGACCCCACAGACGTTGTCCTGCATGATATTTAAAGCGATTAGGATATTAAGCAAAGTATGAAAGTACCGACTGCAGTGCCATCTGCCGGGCTGATTTGTGAATCTAAACCATTCCCAGATCCCCTTGAACACACACAAAAAATTTCATCAAAATCGGTCCAGTCGTTTGAGAGGAGTTCAGTCACATACACACGCACAGAAGAAATATATATATTAAGATGTACTATGAATTATTTAACACAAAAAGCTAATGAAACTGATATAATACTCTTCAGCTTCATAGATAAAAGTTTTAAATGAATTAATTCCTTTTATGTATACCTTATATACATACGCAAACTTACATAGTTGTTTTAGATATAGATACCACTCAAGAGTTGAAAAATGGTCTGACTTAAGAAGTTTGTTAGTAGACTCTAAGAGAATTCCCACTATAAAGGTACAATTGAATAGTTAAGAATGTGTGCTCTTGTAACGGTGCAAGTTGGCGTAAACAGCTGTAGGTCGAGCAATTAAACAGTTGGACCTTCGCGAACTATTCGCATTCAGCCTCTTGAGGATGTGGCCACGAGCAGAGCAGATTCGGGCAGGAGATGAAAAGAAAATCATAGTAGACAAACAATTAAAATCCAAAAATGTCCATGTTTGACTTATCGAAGAATGTATATATGAATGAAAGAAGTAATGACGGCACTGACAGTAGCGGTAGACGTTTGGCCATAACCATTAACAATGAAAATGATGGTGTTATAAATCCAAATTTTTTCTTAACTGTAAAAATTTATGTTTATTATGCTTTCCAAAATTTAAAACAGTACAAAATAACTATAGTATTTCTATAAAACAACATCATGTTATGGTTGCTAGCAAAACATCAGAATAAAAATGATATCTGTTAATGTCTGCTTGTCAGTCTGCAGAACATATTTTAGGGCTCCTGGCCCAACAGGGCTTCTTAATATTAACTTTTGTCAAGGTATTTACCGTCCCGAGGGCTCGATGTAATGTTACGCAGATATTTACTGAACCTTCCTTCCAACGGCTCTATTTGTTACAACTTTATACATTACTGAATTGTTCATAATATTAAATACGCCACATACGCAGCATTAATAAGATAAAAAAAAGTTAAAGCCAAATGAATTCGCCATTTTAAAGTTGACGTTTTGGCTAGAAACGGGCGGTTAACGAGATCCCCTTTAAACTAGTAATAAGCAAACAAGAAACAGTGATTACGTCTGAACATTATAAAAACAAGAGCAGTTGAAACTTTAAGCACCATAAAACCTTTTCATCGTCGATCCGTTTGTTTCGGCTGCCAAGAGTCACCATTACACTGAGGTGATCCGCCTTGCGCCAACATAGAGTATGTTGTGAGGTGCTGCCAC
The DNA here is from genome assembly GCA_905332375.1 of Pieris macdunnoughi. Lineage (NCBI taxonomy): Eukaryota > Metazoa > Arthropoda > Insecta > Lepidoptera > Pieridae > Pieris > Pieris macdunnoughi. The sequence goes on from CAJOBZ010000007.1 coordinate 7,434,076, forward strand.
ATTAATCTGCAACTTGCGAATTCACTAACTTTTGCTTATGAAAAATACTTCAGTTTCTGAGCTATATTTGAGGAAGATTTAATTTTTGTATCATTTATTATATACAAGTAAAATACTAAAATTAACTTATTCAGCTGTAAGCACGCGGGTATGTTGTGTATATTGGCGAAGGTCTGAGGCTGTAGAGTAATGTGCGAGCACCCCATACGATCTTAATTGTGCACGAAAAGAATCCTTGACATAGAATACGTTTAAAGATTTAATATGGTCTTGGCGAGTTATACCGCCTGGCATGCGCCGGCCGAGCCCCTCAAGACAACGGCCAATTGCAGCTAACTTTTGATTAAATCCGTGATAATAGTCATTGTATGTCTCCTTACAATATATCGCCGAAAAAGCATTTCCTACCGGAGGTCGATAAGAATGAAATTGGCCAAAATAAACCTCAAATAAAGATAAGCGAAATCCTATAATTCTCGGAGTTGGAAGTGTCTTCCTCACACTTGTGACGTAGAGAAAGCAATTTTTTAAAGGTACCGCGTATATCCGTCCGAATGGCACTTTTAAATCAGGGATCCGTATATTTATTTACTAACACGCGACAATTTACATACAAGAACCAATTCAATTCCAGCACACCACGTTCGCAGGGATTAAGGCTACCATAGTCTACTCTACGGACACAGTAACGAAAAGTGCCATCTCTATAATAATATCAATTATTTAAAAAATAATAATTTGATATTCATAAAAACGTAACAGGAAACTTTATTAACAACAACTGGAACAAATTCGCAAGTTAATGCAATATTAATTAATATAATAAGACACATGTTCTTTAATCACTATATATGCCGTACGCTGTTGTGTCATTCTCCACTTTCCTCCTCCACCTCACCAGCACCCTCTGAAGACCATCTCCGCATAATCCTTATAAATCCACTTTATATTCATCCACCTTAAAGGCCGCAATAAAAGTATCTAGAGTATACAAATTTCTACGTGATCTCATACTTAATGGACTTATTTTTTACGATGATTTAGAAAAAATAAATAAAAATTGTTTTACTTTTAATATTTATATTCCTCTAATACAATTAGTTAAAAAGTATTGCCAATTTAGCATTTTCAAAAACGTAAATTAAAGTTTATATTTATAGCTCTTATATATAATGAAATTGGATATGTATATATATGGATATGTGGAACATTCTGCTCCTCAGCATAATGCTGAGCCAGGGTAAATTACAGCCACAGCACACACGCATTACACACTTGAAACGAACATAGTGGGAAATGGTTTTTTTTATATCTCTCATTATATTTTTTATTTAATTTTTTTCTTTGATTATTATTGTTACTTGTGTGTTTATGTTTGTAATAAATGATATGTATATCTATGACTATGGATTTATTATCATGAGAAAGTAATTCTGCCATTGATTTAATTTGATTAATTTGAGTAGTGCACATGAAGCCCCGTCGCTACGAGCTTCACGTCTCGAGGGGTTCGCCTTACACCTCATCCAATAGACGTAAGATCATGGAATAACGTCATTAGGCAGGTTTCGTCCGCAAAGTGAGTTAGCGGAGGAGTTGTCGTATAGATTGCGATATGATCGAGTTAGCAACGCCTAGTTTGGCTTAACCCAAGTTTCAAGATAACCGCGGCTCACATAATCAATATTACGAGTATATGCATTAGAGGTACGTGCTTAAATAATGTGTGTGTGTCTCGGAACTGTTATAAGAGAATTCACTTATTTTCTTCATGGAAGTTTACCTAAGAAACAGCTCTAACAGACAGGCAGGCTTCAATATTTTGTTCTTTGAGTGGGAACAAAAATGTAGTGGTGTATAAAAAAGGCCCAAATATTGTAAGCGACGTATTAGCAATCCCTGGTGAAAATAAAACATCGCCCGAAGCAATCTAATTCAGTTCCCCCACATAAAGTTGAATTCGCTCTAAAAAAGTTATCGTCCATTCTGGCGACATTACCATGAATTATGTAGCACTGTTAATCTGTCTATCACTCCTCATCTCAATTACGGCTAATTGAATATTAAGATTCTAACGAGTGTTCATAAAACCAAACCGTAGGGTCGTTATTTGAATGAATTAACCATAAAATCAACCATATGCCTAGTACATAATGCATATGCCTACATTGTATTTGCTTAAATGATATATGCTACTCATTATAACATAGATATAATAAATGTTAATTAATTGAAAAAATTCACAGCTCCAATAAAAACGTCAATAAAGAACACTGGTGCTGAACAATTTCAGGAGCAAAATGAAAATATTTGATTATTAAAGGAAGATATGAAAAGATCTATAAAAGCCACAATGAAATGGCAAAGAAAGAAACACAATGCAGCCGCAGAAGATGATGAACAAACATAACGACATCTGAATAGCACTCAACTCATTACGCGCCGATACACTGACAACGAGCTGAAATGGACCCTAATACTATTAAGTACGATTGTAAATTCTTTGGAGCGATTCAAAGCAAATATTTAATGAGAATACCTAGACTTCGTAAGGACAAACAGTAAGGTCGAAATTCCCTTATTATTCAGCTAGCTCTCAGGAATGTATCGGTGCATTGTGGTTGAGATTGTACAAGGGTAATTAGTCATTAGCGACCGGGCAGATTGATCGCAGTAGGTGATTGGTTTATGGTGATCGCAACAAGGCGGTTACAGGTGTTAATGCCGAGCACGGCAGACAGATTTATGTACTGGACACTGTACTCACGAGATTAAAAGATAGATTGCAGCAATTTAACTGCGGCTCGTCCTTTCTAAACCTGCCATTTGGTAATCGTTTGTTGTGGTGTGTCGTAGAAATCGTTTGTTTGATTCTTATATATCAAAGGCAGGCGACACAATAAAAACTGTAATTCATAAAGAGACATACCTCCGATACATGGGCCGACATTTACGACGTATGCCGCGCTATCGGGCTTTTATCGTCAATAATTATTTTACATGTCTTCCTTCATTGCCACTTTGTAGACACGTACGAGTATGAATCTATTGGCAATATTCGCGTTTTATTAGCTTTTAGCTTTTCAAATGCTGTTTTATTTTCGTGATATATTTCCCCTGTCGTTATCAAATATTTAAATGAATCTAGCAAGTTTATGGGTGCTATATATTTTTTAAATGTTTCATAATATCCACTAGGAAATGGTTTCTCGGATTAAATATTTTTATTAAGGTACTTTTATAAGTTGTGATTATACCAACATGTGATTTGTAATGTGTATTTTATTTTTATTATAATTATTATCAATTATATTAATTTATGCAAGAATTGCTGAATCTGTTTTGATGTTTGGTATACAGAAACTACTGCACCTACTAGGTTATTAACATGGATATAAAAAAAGAGTGATTTTTACAAGAATTTAGAAAACTATAAAACAATAAATTGTTCCGTGCAAGAAAAATTTTGCCCTCCACAGCTAACTTTCGTAGTTTATTAGGAACATAGAATAGGACCCATTAGAACTTGATTTTATAAAGCAAAACGTGTTCACGCATCAATCAATAATTGGCCTGAGATATGATGGGTCCATTTATGGAAACGGTGCGATTAATATCGTCATAAAACGAATCGGCGACTTGTAACGACTTCTCGGGCCAAGGTGTTTGTTTATGACCTTTGATGGTAATAGCTAGCGACGTTTGTTGACATTACCCCGTGTATTTGGAGCTAGTTATACCATTATCGGGTAAACAAATGGGTCAGAATAGATAATAACATGCTTATCTTAATTTTCCTTATTTTTATGTTCTATGCAGAAATAAAAATTCAATTATTGTTTTAATACTTTACAAAAGAATTATATAAAACTTTCAACCAGAAAGAAAGTCTTTAAAAGTCCCTTCTATAAACATGAAACGCTCTTTCATAGTTAAATCTAAACTTACTTATTAAAGTTCTTCCCAAATCGTGTATTTTGCAAGTGGTTGGAGATTTTGTTGCTTATTTTAATAAAAAATTATGTACCACAAAGGACGGTTCGGTGGCCGGTGGCCGTCGATACAAAATCTTATACTAGAATAAGTCCTGAATACATACCTCGCTGTACTGCTCCTTAATAGGAAGAAAGGCACACAATTACGTTAGCCGTAAGGATTTGGAGAAATTGTTAGTTTGGGAACAAAGAGAGGTTAGGCTGATGCTGTACCTTGTCTTACAATAATAGTCCACGAACACGCACAAAACACTAACTAAAACAGTCTAAATGGAGGACGTAACTATTGACAAGAAATTAACAAAAGTATATATAAAAATGCATCAAACGTTAACCGAGTGAATCTCAACAATGACTAATGACAAAATGTGAGAGGATCGGCCGAGTAAAAATATTTTTGAGATCACCTTTTCAAATTTAATAAAATTAAAATAATGTATTTCGAACAGTTGCCTTTTTAAAGTAATGTTTCTGAGTTTACATTGATAGCAAGAGGAGGAATCTGCCTTCGATTAGATAGATAGTATTCATCGTGTACGAGATAATGTCCGATAAAGTGGCCATCTCATCATTAATTACTGTCCTATAACCCGCGAGAGCGCGACTGACCGGCGACGCTTTAACAGCTCGCTTTAATGTTGCGAGCCCTCTGCAGGCCCTAACTTACCATTTTATGTGAAGAAACTAATTTATATAAGATTTATGCAATGTCATAAAATCGACCTTTCGTAGCATTGAATATATTTCAACCACTGTGTACTGTTTCATTTATGTATTGCAAGTTACATAAAAGCAAGAGTCGTTATTTAAGTATTAATTTCTGTATGCTGTACCGGTATAAGTGAAAAAGTGTCGGTGTAATAATTAAATAGTATTGGTACAAACGCGATTGTCAAGGTAAGCACTTCGCCGTCCACATACGTAAGACCCATAAATGCGAGCTCACGCATGTTTTTTAGGGACCGGCAAGACAACAGGAGGTAATCCAGGATAAGCTGTATTGATAACTATCATGTCCGAGCGTTTGTCACGGCTTCCGGCCACGCGGGGGGCATCAAAACAACTTACCTTTTCCGATAACTATTTTAGGCTTTGCACAAAAATATCGAGCAAGAGGGTCGGCGATATTTCTAACTAAATCATACCGATCTATTAATTTAAACGTTTGAATGAAACCTATGCGATGATACTTATAAACTAAAGCAAATAAAATTAATGGCATTGTACTCGTAGTGACGCGTCACCTGTTCGAGACGACAACGAGAATAAATTAGATCAATTAATTACAAGCATTTATGTAACTTCTATATATGTTGTTCCTATATAATTACTATTTTAGACTTATGTTTTTTACTAATTGTCAGTACCAATGGGTTTTTTACTTTCAATAAATGTTATATATCTCGCAACAACATGTTGTGTGTTGCTTATTCATATTCCTTCGCCACAACCGTCCTATTTTTGTGCAAACTCTTTAAATAAATCAAATTTAGATAATAATTTACAATACTCATGACTTAAACGACATTCTACATAAGCGCGTGTCTCTCGGGCGACATTGGTATATACCTAGCAATAAATTAACGCGCCAGTTGCGATGCCCGTGTATGCGGTCACCTTTACGTGTCAACCCGCCAACAACTGTGTGATACATTCGCCAGTGAAGGTGTAAGGAACAAAACCCGTGTCTCAAGCGAGCCGTTGTTTCTTAGCGAGCTAACTCAATTACCGGCGACAGGTCCGCCCCGCGATGAATGCGTTCTCGCAACATTTTAACTCCAAGTTAGAGAAGAAGGCGGTCTCTAGAACAAACTGTTTTAAATATGCTTTAATATATATAAAGAAGGATTTCCAATAGGAATATCAGTATTATTGTTTCTTAATGCATTTAAATTGTAGTTAAATTCATGATTTACAAGAGTATTATTGTAAGTTCTTCATAATGAATGGTATAAACGACTTTTTACTCCCATATAATGAAAAGGAATATTTCTTCTCAATGGACATGTTATGATAGCAAGTAAAACAGAATCGCGTTGCTCGTATGCCTTAAAGAAGCCGCAACGAGTATGCGGTGGACATAACTCATACCCTCACACCTCGCAGTCGGGTAAGTTACAAACTTTGATATATAGCGCCTCTCCACCTGAAATGGCCCCGTCCTGGGACATTGATTATAATAACTTTAGAAACGTCTCACCCGAACATTTATCTGCTGTGCTAAATTAGCGCTGTGTTTCAAACCGCACTGTTCTTGTGTTGTTTGTTGTTCGATCATTGGCTTGTATGAGATAGATTAGAATAAGAATGGAGGAAGAAATGGCGGAATAGAACTATAGGAATAGAAATGGGTATAAGGAATACTTTTACCTTCGACAAGTCTACTCGAAGCATAATACAGCGTCCATTTCACTAAAATGGATTGATATGTGATGGAGAAATGTGAAAGGAAATGTGAATGTAGTTTTAAATGAAAATTACATTTTATCGTGGAACTTTTTGCCAGTCACCATATTCTATTGTTATTATTTTTAATTAAAAATATTGGTTTAATTATTAAGAAAAATATGTCAACAATTGAAATTTAAAAAATAAAAAAATATGTAAAAATGTTTCCGCCCGGGATCGAACCGGGGGCCTTCTGCGTGTTAGGCAGATGTGATAACCGCTACACCACGGAAACTATAGAATCCTACGTGTAAAATTGTGTTGTTACGAATTAAGTGAAATATCTACTTTCACTTAATTCATAACTGGTACAATTTCATCGTGTTAACTAACATCTCTGATTAATAATGAGCTGTTGCGTTATTTATAGCTTCATATAACAGAATCACAGAATATTAAGATAAGGCAATATTTTCTTCATAAAATTATAATTTAGCATTACCAACTAACTGAATGCAAAAATGAAATGATCAAAACAATCCGTTAATAACTAGAGTGATGTCAACTTCTTGGAAGCTCAACCCTCATCTCGGCACATCATAAAAGGAGCATCGAGCCGACCTGGCGCTCGTTAAGACCAATTAACTGCTATCTCACGGGGAGGTGCTCTAATGATGACGTACGACTCCTCTTATCACTTCAATTTCATGTTGTGCCCATTATTGGTTTTACATAACATTTATAGTTCTGTTGCATTTCATTTTTTATTAAATAGAATGCTTAAAACTAAGACGTTTATGAATTCTCCATTATACGTTCGTGTACAGTTCGCGGCCCTCGACGATCGAGCAAAATTAAAAATAAATGACTCAGAAAAATACACGAGTCCACGCTTTGATTAAATTAAGAGGAAAATACCTCTACCTCTTCGAAGGGAGAGAATAATCGTTTTCTTTTTATTATAAAGCTGTTTTTAACGTCAACGGCTTCCTTCGTAAATAAGTCGATTTGCATGAATTTACTTCTCTCTCGGTCCGATGAGTTTTAGTTATATTTTAATAACGCCTGAACTCTAAGAGAAAACGTTTCGTTTGTACATGGAGTTGTGTATATTATGAACGAACAAAAACAAATAGTTTGGTGAAATAATTAGAGGTTGCGACAATTTATGACGCGACACGTAATTCTAAACTTGGCCATGTGTTGGTCAATTCAAAGTTCAGTTACGATAACCCTAAATTGCGGCAGTAAAACTGACTCGTTAACGGTTAATTAGAGACGGGGTCCAATAGATCGCAATTTATAATAGATTGTAGGCAAAATTGCGCGTCCCGCGTGGTCACTATCGGATCGGATGACTGATAAAGGAGTGGCCACCCTTGCCGCGGGCCAATATTGCCCCCAAGAGGACACTTTCTTAAAGGACGATGGTAGAATACAGCCAATTGTGGCCTGTGCTCGGATTACTTACATGAATAGAATAGATATTTGTGCTCTTGTACGAATCTTATCAGCAATTTCTAAGCCGGTTTTTCTAAAATTTTGCGAAATCTAGAATTATTACGAACATTATGGTGAATAAAGATACTTAAAATTTCCAAACGGTTCGCTTGTCTCACTTAAAGCCGGCATTAATAACGTCTAATCGAAGAATTCAATTAATATAAATAGGACTGAAGAGTTATAAATAAGTAGGTATAAGAGAATTGGCTTAATTACAAGAACATCTCCACACATTCCCCTATCCATAGGCCAGTGGTATCACACCCGAGTCGTGTTCCAATAAATCACTGATCAAATCGTACACACAATTTGCGTCTCGGTCACTCAGACCCCGCAGACTGAGATACGGTTACAAGGATATGGTTTAAGATTCATTAAGAACCGAAAGCAATTAAGTGTGTTTCTATTATATCAAACTATTTATTGATTGGAATAATTAACAAAGATAAAAATAAATAAATAAGTGGCGCTACAACCTCTTTAGGTCTTGGCCTCAGATTACTGAATCTGTTTCATGATCATTTTAAATCTAATAGGCAAGTTGGTGATCAGCCTCCAGTGCCTGATACACGCCGTTGACTTTTTGGGTCTAAGACATGTCGGTTTCCTCACGATGTTTTCCTTCACAAAGTCCATTGGTGCACAGCCGGGGATCGAACCTACGTCCTCAGGTATGAGAGTCGCACGCTGAAGCCACTAGGCCAACACTGCTCTTTAATTAACACAGATACATAAACAGAAATTTGCCTGTCCCGTTCTGTACTGAAGAATACAGGGCTTTATAAAAAAGCTTTACTGTGATGAAAATAATACTAAAGAATAAGCTTCCATTAAAACTTACAGTTAAACAGTGAAATTGATATGTAGATACCTAAAACTCCGACCGCACATGACACATAGGTCCAGTGAACGACAATTATAATGAAACTCATTAATTTAGCACTTGGATAAAGCAATAAATACAGCGGCAGCAACAACGGGCGTCAGGGCGCGGCGCTGCGACAGCTATAAATCCGTACAACACTTTCAAAATATCAAATGTAAATTTAACTACCTAATACGGCCCGGAGTACGCTTTAAAGCGATGTTTATTTGAGAGTTCAGTGTTGTTTTTATGTCATTGTAGACAAATAAAAACGTCTACTAGTTACGAATTATGAATTGCTCATGGAATAGAGGCCATAGACTAAGCTTTGTTTCTTTTTCTTTCACAATTGTTATATATCTACAGTATATGTTACAAGTTGTCTTTTCTATAATACATGCCAATTATGGCAAACATAAATGTTAAAAATACTTTAAAACATTATAATTCCAATTTTAAGATTTTAATAGTAATTTTTTGTTTATTGTTAAAAGTTGCAAAATTAATCAGCCCACTACCGAATATATCAAGCTCTGAATAAGTAGTGTTTATTTTGTTATGCCTCTAAGATGATTCTTGAATGTTTAGTTTGATTTCACAACGCACTAATCATTTTACCAAAAACACCCGAGACGAAGAACTGCGAAATTCATAGTTGCCGTAAAATTAAGACTATTGTAAAAATACTGAAATGTCCTCGCAAGAAGTAAACTCTTTTAGATGAAGCTGAGCGTCGTAGGCTTACCGCAGCACAATAAAAGTGCAGTTAGAGTCTCGTGTCACGTCTGCGACGTATTTAATCTGTGCGGAGTGTCTCTGAGGTGGTGCATCGCAGGCAGTTTGCTTGATATAATGCACGCCGCGGCGTTATTGCTGCAACCTACTTATTTATAATTGTTACTGCCTCCCACTTTGCCCCCTGCCTCCCTCGACCATGTTCACTTGAACTACGGGGACATATCGAAAAAATCAAAGAAAAATATGTACCTAGCATGTACCTACTTTGTATTAAACTGACAAACAACGTTTCTTTATCCTATTTTGTAACCTAAAAGTTAAAAGTTAACTTAGTTTACAAATCCTTAAATTACTTTTCGATTACTCAACAATGAAATTATAATCTCAATACAAATTCGATTTAAAATATTTAAATAATCAAGTTATAATAGGTTCTTATTGCTGTCACCCTGTACAGCGGTCGTAAGCTGTCATAGGCCAAGTTAAGATGGCGTGGTGAGGTCGGCACGGGTAATTTAGTTTTCTTCCATGGTGCCCGCTAATGCGTCTCTTATTGTAGTTAACATTGTAGATATGAATCAGGAGCTTTGTGTATGAGCAAGTTTATTAAAACAAATGGGCGACGTTATTGAAAGCTCTCTTCAACCTGGCGCCACACAGTTACTATAATTCAAATAATTCACTTAGAAAATAATTACCTACCTAAACTCTTACTCATCACTTACTCATTCTGTATCTTCTACGAATGATTTGTATGTATGTTTTCTAGATTAAAAAAAAAATGAATTGATTAAAATGAAAACAATAAAAGTAAATTTGCCAAAGTCAAAGAGCTGTACATAATGTGGCACCGCATTAGAGCTGCGGGGAACCGATTAATTTTATTGCCTCGGCTAATTCTATCAAAGAGAGTTCCGTTTTAATAGCGCACAACAAAATAAGACCCTTAAAAACTAATGTTCAGCCTTAAGTCCACAAATACCTCTTTGTGGCTTCGAACGCTCGGCTCTTGTCTCAAACCTGCCTCTACAATTTCTCACTCGGCTAGCATCATAACCTATTTTGAACCTTCTCGCGAAGGCTGCAGATGCTACTGTCGCTTAGCTTCTGAAGCCGAAGTGAGACGTTGAACAGATTAAAAAGTTGGGAGTCGGTCGCGCGATGTCATTGTAAGTAGAAAATGAGTAAAATAAGGCAATACATTTTAATTAGGAGGAAGGGAGCCCTTTATTCCTTACGCGATAACTCGCTCGTCCTCTATTAATTGAATTTCATGTTTAATTAACGCCAACCACCGCCAGATAATCCGGCGATCGCGATCCTTGCGCCTCGATTGAACTTAAATTTCGGAGTTTTTGACTATGCTTATCTCTCTGAGACCTTCCGAAATGTTTACTCAGCGTGATCCTTTGGGAGGTTTTAATCGGAATCCTTTTGGTTTGCTTTCGTTTTCGTTTATTTTAATAATTAACGAGTTTCGTTGTTACGACGACGCCTTGGAAGATATAATTAACATTGGTACTTAATAAACTGCGATTATTTCAATAATACGGAGTTCAAAAATACGAAACTTTTTACATGGGAGTATGTCCGCCGTATAGGGTCACAATAGTTTATCAAAATTACATCATCTAGTAGGAATATACTTCATCAAGTGAAGGCCTCAATGTAAAATTAAATCTAAAGTAATGAAATAAATACCGAGAGTAAGTTTGGCAAGTAAAATTGGAAGCAATAACCAAGTAAAGTTAAATGTGGTAAGCTGATCTCCGCGTGCCATCTCACTCGATTGCCCTCAAGATTAAAAACTTTGCGCACCTTGCTTTATGGCGGGGATCGCGGACAGATTTTTGCTTAATGCAGGAGCTAAATTAAGGAAAAGTAATTGGTTGAATTAACATTTGTTTTAACGTAGTTTAGAAGTATTTCAATCTGCGTCTTACAACCAATCATTATACTTATAAAAGAAAAGAGTTGTTTTGGAGTTATTTATATAGTTATTACGCGCACTTACATAACCGGTAGCTAGTAATGTTGATATTAAATATCTTGCATCATAACTTTATTACAAACAGTAACTGCTTAAAGTTTAATGTTTGTTTACTCGCAACTGCTCCAGAGCACTTATTGATTCATTCAAACGTCAGATCCACTTCTAAACAGCTCCAGTGACATTTACGAGCAATCGAGGAGGAAGTAATTAAAAATGCTGTAAAATTTAATAGTGAACCGAATAAATCAGCGGACAGCGACGGCACTAATATGTCAAACGATGGGACGCAGACGTTTTTACTTGAAGATAAACTAATCATACTCTTAATGTATGTCGCCAGTCGCCACCTCGCTACTAGCGGCACGCGTACTACTTAGCAGATTTTCAAATGCCTAAATTAACTAAGTTTAGTTGCTTTGAATGTTTTATATTCTAATATAAATGCAAAATTTTGTAAACTTCAAAAACTTTACGAAATACCTATTGATTATTGTATAATACTTTACATATAACAGCAAAGCAAACTCGTGTACAGATAAAGCAGCTTAAACAATTTATCTGTAGACATACCAGCATAAATAAAAATAACCTTAATGTTTAGTATTTAAAGTTTAGTCTAGCTTTGCAAATATTTACCACGATTTAAATGATTTATGTATTCTATTTGCAGATTCGCCTATTATTTCCAGTGAGTGTGGGGTCCAAAGAACACTTATTATTGATACAGCTTTCAGTGATTTCCGAAAGTAACAAATAATTTTAAAACCTGATAATTACCGTGTTTATTTAAACTAACAAATGGTGAAGAAAAATCGCTCTTAATCGATAACCCATAAGCGTGACATTGGGATGAAAGTAAGTTTTATTGCGATTTTATTGAGCACTTAAGTTTTACACAGTTGATGACTTGATGAATAACGTTTTGTGTTTGTTTCTTATCACACGTCACAATGCTCTTTTATGTAGAAATTTAAGATAAAACAATTCTGTTTAAATTTCTCATGATCAATGAGAACTTTGTATTTTTTCTCCCTTTCCGTCGTCTCTTTTTCAAGTTAAAGTTAACATCACTATTACCCATAGTATTTAAAACATAAACTTTGTTATGAAACACGAAATGCGGAGTAGCAATAGCGGTGCACTTAAGTTAATTATGAGAAATGAGAAATGATCAAGTGAATGACATTGCGCGATTAGCCAATAAGAGCGAGGGGATTTTTTTGTTTCTGTTTGTTTCTTGTTTGCGGCGAATTATTCATCCCTAATCCTTTGCTTATCCGAGGGATTAACACAACAAGGGAGGTGGTTTCTTCGGCATTTTTCAAGAAACGATATCGGGAACAAAGGCTGACGACACCATGTATTCGTATAAAATTGGGATATTTATTGAAAAAAAAATTGTGTAGGTACTTTTAATTTAGGGATAGAGAAGGAGAGTTGACATAACGATATGACAAAATCGGCCATGTTGGCAACTATAACCGTTTAACTTTACAAACCATTTTTTTAAATAATATGATATTTGTTAGGAAAATTTGTTTAGTACCGTTGGTCGCCTATTAATTGCAGAAATTGGAAATAAAATCAAATTATTATTCTGTAGTGATGGAAATCGTGGACGTCCTACTTTAGAGGCAATATTTCAAGCGGTCACAATAAAAGAAGAGGCAATTAGTAATGTTTTGTTTACGAGGAGTTGTGTCACGCTTTCATTTCTCACTGATAATCTTCTCCGCTAATCGTTCAGCTTCAAACTTTTGTCACAAAAAACACCGAAGAATGCTCAGACATTTCATTGTTTTGCGGATGAATTGATAAAATGGTGACAGCTACGCATTTCACAAAATATCATTTTAAGCTTTTTGTTTCCAAAAATCAAGAATAAACATTTTTTTAATTCCTTAACAAATTCTAAAGTTAGTCCTACTGGCAGTGGATTCATCTCTTTAACTATCTATACGTAAACCATAACATAACGGGTCAAATTAAGGTAGAATTATTTGACTTTATGTAGTGTTATGTTATCCGGAAACATAGTTGGTTCAAGTTTCAGTATAAATCATAGTGAAACAAACAGTAGGTGAGTTTTCGGGGCGCGGTGAGACCCCACGTCTTAATATTCAATTGCTATCTGTTATGAGTTCTATCTCTTTCGTACTCGACCTCAGTTTCCTCAGGATATTGTTTTATTTAATTGTAATATCAATAATAATAATATTTTAGCCAGCTTTAAAATCTTGCTTTGTCGGATTGCATCAAACTACTACTCTGGTCAAATAAAATAAAACGGAAGGTGGTTGAGCATATACGACACTAACACTTCCGTCTTAGCGGGTCGAGCTAATCTCCTGGTTATTGTCCAAGTTCCAAGTTACCGTTACAACTTTGACTGTTACCACCGACCCCATTAACCACTGATTACTACTTAGATCTCCTTTAGCCGGAAGGTGATCTAGTAAGAAAGTCTGAAACTTACGCTCTTACAATGATTTTAAATACTATTTAACTACATAAATACTATAATCGTCTAAAGATAATTAAGTAAGTTAACAAGTTGACAGTAATACATTAATTTGAGATTCATACGATTTTGAACTTTAGCAAATATCGACATTAAAAGTTAGGTACGATCAAAACAAGCAGACAATGGCGAGTGAAGTTATAATGACGTCGTCGGAAGTATCGTAATGACTAGTACCTTTCTCCCCACCAATTGATTAGCCCCCGCAGTGGGGGAGACAATGCTCTACATAATGTGACTACCAACAAATGATCGCCAACTTTATGCTAAATTATGAGGCTTGTAGACGAGGTACCATTGTTCCATGCAATCAAATAAAACACGATGTCGATGTCGATGTATGGAGCAGAAGTTTCTTAGTTTCATAGTCTTATTTAAACAATTTTTTATGTATTTCCTATTAAAGATATATATATATGTACTGTCTTATGAGTTTCGATTGTAACCTGTAAGTAACACCGTAACGATCTCAGCTCAACATTACTTCTTCAAAAACCGCCCGAGGCTAGGACAAGACTGGACACGGAGGGGTGTTGTAACACACGAGTGTTCGCGCGACCATATGTTGCTTTCCACTATAGATCTCGGCACTATATTTCTTATATGTGTTTATTTAGAAGCACGTAAACAATCGTTTATTTTATAACAATAAACTTTTTAGTTCTTAAGTAAGTTATCGTACTTACATACGCACAATAATTGTAATTTTTTTCCTAATTAAAATAAAACTTAAAATCCATTTTCTATTTTATAAAGTGATATCGCAGCCGGGAATAGTTTAACCAGTAACACGGAGAGTTGGACAGTTAAAAAGCTTGGAACGTGTAGCGAAAACCGCACTAAGTTTTATGTCTTTTTGTTCAGCTCGCTGTTTAACTAGCGAGGCCTACGAGTGTGGTTTCATTGCGCTTAAATTCACTTGGGAATGTGGACATCGTGATAATAAACAGATAATTAGTGCTCTTATCGAAGAAGGACTTTTCTTTAAAAAGTGTAAATACCTACTTAAGAAAATTAGCAGGGATCTCGTTTCGATTTCAGGCAAACCAATATTGTTACCCGATCACCATGAATAATATCAGTTAAACAGACTGCAAAACATGTCTCACACATACCTTATAGTATTTCTCATACGAAACTTGGATTTATTTACAAGGCACATTTCAGTTTAATTATGATATAAAATTTAAAAGTATTTATAATAAAGTGAACTATTCGCCTCGAGCCCTCACCAGAAATAGCCAGCATACATTCTTGGGATTACTTACCTGAGTGTTCAGGGGATTGAATCAATATCTTCAGTTAACTAACTTTATCCTAAGATCCCGGGATCACGAGATCGGATGCCGTATCGTTGTTACACAGTGGGCGATATATTTAATTTTTAATCATATTTCATTCTTGAGGTGAAAGAAAAAACAATACGTAATGATAATAAAGTAAAGGTAAACACGTCTATTACCTACTTGAGTAAAAATTGAGTTAAGTAAGTGAGGTCAAAATATTATATATTTGTTATTAAGACTATTCAAGTTAATATATAATGCAATGCAATTGACAATAAAAATCGATTTATGTACCTAATTAAGGATTTAGAATAAATTGTTTTGGAGCAAACATTATTTAGTTATTTATTTCTATAAATTAAAAATCGTGTTAAGAATAAAATATAAAGCGTGTATTGGAAAAAGCCGAAATAGCCGAGTGTGCGAAGAGATTAGATCCCTTGGCGCCGCGGGCAGTATCGCTGATACATAACTTGTATTGATTAAAAATATTTAACATACTTGCATAGGAATTAGGACTGATGTGATTTTCTCGGAATCTCATCGCCTGTTCTTACATGCACGGACGCGTTTTATTTTCTATACTTATCCTGATATGAAATATCTTCGTTATGAAAATGTTTGAGCTTTATTTTGTTTTACATGTTGATATAATAAAGCAGTCGCTAAATATTATTTCCAATTATTTTAAAACATATGGATCTTTTCAAAAATGCACCTGTTTATTTTTATAACCCAATTCTTTATCTATTTCAAAGATAATAATAATAAAATTGTTTGTTTTCTAAACCCATATGGATAGAAGCTTTTTAGGAAAAAGGCAAAGTTGAGCAAACACTCTTCATAAATATTTAGTCGAGTGGTCGCGACCCACCATTCGTTTTCGACGTATGTTCGTCCTTAAGGCTACAGCAATACGTCTATTTGCTGAAAGTTCATGCACCATTAGACCTCTACCTTGTCTCTGTTTATCTGTATCATTACTTGAGTCAAGCTCTGATACTTTGGCTATTCTCGTCAAATGCGGCATCTGATTTGCAGATGTAATTTTTAATACAATACAAATAAATAATAAATGAGACTATAAACAAATTATATTAAATTTGATAAGTATTGTTATGCCCCTTATTTTAAATAACCTTAACAGAACATTAACAAATATCTTCTAGTAAGAAATAGATAAAGGTTTGTTTAATTAGTATAATGTGAGTTGGAAAATCTTCGTCGTATCGTGAGTTGTCCCCAAGTATTATGAATAATGCGATATTGTAGCGGAGTGGGTCGGAGTAAACACGGCGTTATTTATGTAACGACTGTTGTTGCAGGTGGTTAAGTGATTCTCGCGAAACAAGAACTTTTGTTTTTTCCTCAGAAAGGAAATTGTATCGCCAATACCTCCCACTCCTTCGTTGCTATAACGTCTCTTCTATCTTCACCATTTTCTCTTTTTTTTCTAAATAAATTTACCCCAAAGCTATGTAGTCTTACTGAAACGACACATTGACCATCAAACACACTCTTCAACTTTATAACGAATTGAAGTATAAAATAAGAGATTTTATTCTATGGTCCGTATTCAAAGACGTGAATCAGATCAAAAACACCTGAGGCTAGATTTGAGAACAGATTGCTACTCGAGAAGCTACTTTATTCCAAAATTTGTTTTCAGCGTCGATGCGTTGAAACTAGTTTTAAGTGAAATTTGTTCAATGATCAATAAGATTTTGCTTTATTCTGGTGGTCAAGGTCATGTTAGCATTCCATTGCGTTTTTAATATGAAGAAAGTTTTAATTTCAGTGCACAATGTGTAATCAGATTAAATAAATAATTACTTTTCCATCGAAATATGTATTTATTTATAATTTCGACATTATTATATTTTATAAAAAAAATTAAGAGTTGATTAATAAACTCTTGCATTACGTTTTCATAAAATTTTAAGCGATCTAAACAAGTATTTTTATTGTAAAAAATATTACTAAGAAACTACCTAAAATGAAATAAAGTGTAATGATTGTACATTGTCACAGTCTGCAGTCACTTGCAACATTAAATTTAGTTTTTAATTATATTTGTTACCTTTTTAAACTTACATTTAACGGACGAATTTACAAAAAATTACAAATTTATTAGTATTTCTACAAAAAAAAAATATTGGTCAAATTTTGTGTGCCTAGTCACCTTTTTTGTTTTTAAAATGTATGTTTTTATATGTTGATAATTTTATTTTGTTTAAACAGATATTTTTAAGAAGAATTAAATATTTGCTATTATTACAGATAAATATCAAAATATGCAATATTGATTCAAAGGGTGTTTTATATGAAACTTACAAAAACAATAATAGAAAAAGAACTGATATTTAACTAAACTTTACTATATGTGAAAATAACCCGAAGGTATCTAATAAAATCTCTATTTTTAAATGTCCAATTTTAGAAATACTTTTAATAAATCCCCACTGAAATCATGATGCTTAAGGGACAATTCTTTATTCATTCATATGTTTCTCAGTCCAACACCATACGTATAGTTTTTACATACCTACCTAGAGTTTTTGTTATGTATAATTAATATACTTAAAAGAGCCTGTTCATAGAACTGAAGGCATATCAGTATTTGCAGCTCAGGTGGTACAGGCAGTACCCGTAATTAATTTACTAGAAGTCTGATACAGTTACAACTTTAAAATGGTATTTATTACCATCCTCTTTTAAAATCATGTAGACTTATTGTCTTGCGTCATCAAAAATATACATCTTTCTCCTTTAACTTATTTACAAGTTGTAAGAAAATGTTAAAAATACCTTCTCTCTAGCTAGGTAATGTAAAATATCTGAAAAAATAAACTAACACATCGAAACTTAACAAAAATAAAAAAGATATCAAAACTTAGCAACAGAAACTAGAAAACAAATGAAAAAACAATAATGTATAATTCTCAAAAATCTCCTCTTCAGGAACCTATTCTCGTATTAAATCTACAATTTTGTTTTATTTGGTTTGACAGGTTAAATGTTCTCACCTAAGTTAACTTTTAATTTAATTTTAGTATTCTTATTAATTTACTATGTGACACGTAATGACTCATGATCAGTAAAATCATTTCATAACGACTATTTAGTCTGGATTAGATGAAAGACATTTGCAAGGCAGCCATTAGAGTTTCTAGTTTATGGTATTTACCGGCGATAATAACGCGGCAGGTGCGCCCAGCTTGCCGGAACCGGCTGGGCCGCGCTTTATGGCCGGGCAGACACTGTGATGTTGCCGGACCCAGGATGGGTTATGTAATGTAAATACTATTATATACACTGCTCATTTATTGGTTGCATTATTGGAACCCTTCTCGAAATATATCTTATGCACGTAGGATTATTTTCTTGATAATAATATTTAATTGTAAAAGAAATATTTCATACAAAGAAAGTCAGTCTTCTGTTTCTTTAACTCTAAATATTAGTTGCTTTCCAAAATAATATTCCTTCGGAATAGCTATGTGTGCATGTAATATTTCATCATCGTTGGAATGTTAAAAAATAAAGTCAACGAGATTGTCTCCAATCTTGTCCAGGGATGATCTCATTTAAAGTTGGCTAGAGCAAGGTGTTAAAGGGATTCATAAAAGGCGATAAATCCGGCGGCGGATTGAAGTGGAAAGTTGGCAAATTGCACATTTGCAATTCGTCTCATACGCGCTCCTCTAACTGATATTTATGGGCCGGACCTGACGCAGCCGCAGCCTTCCACGACTTCTGTCTAGTACAGAGTACTTACTTCTTCGCACAACTTTTATTCGGCTATTGTGTAGAATATTCATTTAAACTCTGAAGCCACCTTGAAGTCTTACAAGTAAAGGTGGAGGAGCTTTCACCGATTAAGCTTTCAAATACAGTTAGTATAACTGTAAAAGCTTTTAACTACTCTAGCTAAAAAGTGTGTTTTTACAGATTTAACAGATTCTTGTTAAACAACCTTATTAGGTCTTATTAGGTATATATGCCTAGCTAGAACGTTACTTTCTTTAAAAAAAAACGTTTTGGTATCGTTTAGTAGTCGTTAGTAATAATTATAATCTAAATTTTTCATTATTTTGATACATTTTGTCTCGAGTTGATGTTTACCATTTACAGTTTTAGGAGGTTTGTTTAATCAGAGTTCCACGTAAGAGTGGCTTGTATTGCCTCCATTTTTGCTAACCTAAATCATAATGCACATTAATAATTATCATCACGTACCGATTGAGAAAGAAGCTAGTGCTGCGAATTGCCTCACACGGAAGAACAGCGTTCACGACTCATTAGGGTCCCGGCCGTTTGAGAAATGTGCGCTCCACTAAAATAGACATTATGTAAAGTGCCACAATTATGGCGGTGACTTGAGAAAAATTCGCGCTTTCATACGTAGGGTTGGCGAACCACATACGGTCGTGACGTCATTAAACCGTCTGTCGTCGCGTTATTGGGAAACATTCAATTACAAATAAGTACACTTTTTGATGTAAGAACAACAATAAATATTCACGTATTCTAATTAAGATTTGGCTTCAATCAAAAATTTGTTTTCTATTGAACATGTAATTTGGAAAATAGAAGTAATTTATTTGCATATTAGAGTTACGAAGCTCGGATTTTTAAACGTTTGCCAGCAACCCTAGCGAAGTCGACATATCGAAGCCATTAAGCCGTGCGTATTGCACCCCTGCCATTACGCACAATAAATAATAAGTAATGAGTGGCAACCCTGCGTGCTCGCGAAGGTAAGACGTCACTTAGCGTTAGAATTAACATAAATAATAACCTCGTTTCTCACCCGACTCCGCTTCGCCGAGATATTGCGTCATTTGCCCTGCCCTTTATAGCCGCACAACACTTAACTCACAATAAAAAAGTATATTATAAATTCTTGTGTTGTAGTCTGGGAGTCAGTGCTTTTTTCGAAGTATCTAAAATATATTCACTGCTTGGTATTTACGTCCAATCAGATCTTTAACTTCATCACCAAAAACACTCGTGATAATCTCATTATTTATTTTGTATTTTAAATTAATGATTAAACTTGTAAACTAGTGAACTAAAGTTAAATTGTTTAATGTTTATAGTAAATTAATTAATACGAGCACATAAATTACACACAACACACTCTGAAAATAAGACGCAACAGTTCGACTCTTATACTAAGCAGCGATTTTTCGCACTCCCTTTTTTCAGAAGGAGGTGATTTGCATCACAATTGTCTGCCCCCGACACGATTCGGTTCATGTTTTTAATTTTAACAAATAATGTTTCACAAGAAACGCATCTGCATCGGTGGGCCCAGAATGGGGTGGTTTTAGCTATCGCAAGGAAACCAGTGTGCCAGGCACAACTATTATTCTTTAAATTAAAGTAAATCCAAAATTACCACGAATGTTTTAATGCAGCTAAAGTGCAGAAGTAAACAATGTTAATTTTTTTTTAAATGTCATCAAATTACCTACTGAATGTTTTAATTATAACATCCTGAAAAGCAAGAATAAAGTTTAAAAGTGTAAATCCTACTTGGGCCATTTAAAAAGTCTTAATTCAAGGATTTATTCACGAAATTGGCCGACCGCCCGTTTTTTTAATTCTTTAATAGGTATTATTCAAGTTTATTGCGTATTAAATATTGTATATTTGACAACTATAGCATTTTTATGGGTTTCGGCGTATTTACACGTTTGTGCTTTCGGCCGCACTTGTTTCTGGGCTACAATTGTGCATTTCGTTGATAAAGTTTATATGTTATCCACATTGTAATAGATTTTCTCTTTTATCGATTGCGTTCAATCTTATCATAATCTTAAAAAGCTGCCGATTATTTAAATAATATAACATCTATTTATTTGTTATTATAAATATAATTTCCAAAAGAGTAACATAGTAATGATAAAATTGGATTTGAAACTCTGTTAAAGACACAATTTCGCTTATAAGTTGCTCCACTCACGTCAGCGGTTATGTGTTTTCCTGGGGATCGTTATAAATCAAAATACGTTGTTCCTTATAAACATATTTCGTGTTCGTGTCGTGTCCTTTTTAAATTCACATCTCACTTGCTTAACGTATCCTGGTACCATCTGGTAAAGTAACTTTCGATATCAAAATACTTATTTTTTATTAATAATAAACGCACTTATAATAAAAGACATAATTTCTGTATGGTTTAGGGGGGAGTTAGTAATAACTAATAAGGTTTTTAAACACAAAAAAATTAGAACGCAAAGTCAACATCTCAAGACAGACATCACCCAGTTCAATAAATCTATTTTCAGAAGGAATTTTAATTAAATTCTGATAAATATTTTAAAGAAAAATTGACTGAAGCCAATGGACACCACACCCAAAGAACACGAAATACACCTTGACGTCCGTCGTTCCACAACTAAGTGTTTCTTAAGGCAATTTCTGCCGCGCACTGCCAATATGTGGAACTAGCTGCCCACTGATGTATTTCCGAACCAATTCGACTTTCTTTCAAGAAAAGAGCGTACCAATTCTTAAATGGCCGGCAGCGCGCTTGCGAGCCTTCTGGCAGTGCGAGTGTCCATGGGCGGCGGTATCACTTAACATCAGATGAGCCTCCTACCCGTTTGAAACCAGTAACAAAAACTTAGATAATTAACTGTTATGTTTTAGTCAGACATAATCAAAAGGAAGTAATTAGAAAAAATACGTTAATTAGTTACATAAGTTTAAAATCACTTTATTGTATGATTTTAAATAACTTTAGCTTACAAAATTTGAGTTCAAATATTGAAGAAAACATTTACGTTTAGCTATTTGGCAAGTTCAAAGTGCCAGCCCGGCGTAACCCTTTCTTTAACTTGTATTAAATTCAATTTAACATTGAACTCCTTGGCAATGCTGAGGCGGCGACAGGTTGGATCGACTGACTTGACCTCAAGGGTCCGAATCTGAATTATTCCCCTTAATTATACGCAACAAACTTAACACGTGCCCCGACCGCGTCCACACTAAGCTACCACCAAGTGACCATAAAAATTTACCGAATTTCGACTCCATTCAGATATCAAAGTATTCTTTATCAACATCATTCTTGAAGAGAATGTTTCATTATTTATTTCTTATAAATTGTGATTTTATATTAATAATGTGAATTTTTGTGTATCCTTGTTTACTTACTGGAATATATGAATTGATTAAGAAAATACTTTTTATTTAAAGATTTAAAATGCTATATGTGAACTCGAAATAGAGTGTGCTTATATGTACGAAGTGAAGAACAATACAAGACGCAAAGTCACAACTTTTAGGCTTGTACTCCTTGAAGCCGGATTAAATTAACATTAGGTGCTACCCTCTCCGCCCCCGCCCAGTCCCCGGAACCTTTACCATTGTCCGAGTGGTGACCGTTGCGGAATCCTAATTAAAATTACAACATGTAAATTGTCTAACGTCTTGACTTTGTTTGTTTGGGAATTTACGCGTTGTTCAGAGGAGTCAACCTCTCCTTGAACGGCGCGTAAGGCCCTATTTGATTGCCTTTATACTTCGCCTTTATTCGATCATATTCAGTCACAAGAACGGACAATATAAGTTTCATTACGCCAAGAAAACCCTGACGTATCATACATCTATTTATCTAAAATAATAATATTTTATTAGTTATTTGTTTTAATAAAAATTAAGTTATTTAGGTGATAATATTCTAAATGTCCAATAAATTTTGCCGTATTATGTTCCGCTTTAAGTGCAAGTGTTTGTCGGCAGCCATGCAAGACAAACCGTAAGAGGATCCCTTAATTCAATAATTTCCTTCCATTAATAAGCGGCCATATTTGTCTTCACTAAAATCCGACCCAAGATTAAACCGACCACCCTCGCCTGTCCCTTGACCGTTCCTAAAGAATACGCCCAGTGTTTGATATGCTGCGCTTTGTAAGCTCGCCTAGTGTTCTAAGTAAGGGGCGTCCATAAATTACGTGAGGTGTTTAAGGGGGAGGGGTCGAGTCAAATCTCATTTAATCTTACGTTGGAGAGAGGGGGTCTCGGCAAATATCACGCAATTTTTTTCTGATTAAAAAAACTTAGGAAAACGGTTGACTCTAAAGGTCATATCTGCAACTTCCCGCTAACTCCATACCTAAACGCTCAACATTTCACTTATTTTGTTTTAGTCGTAAATAAAAGCACGAAGCAATTTTTTTTTTTTTACAATAACAATCCAACGCGTTAACGTAAGAAACCCACATTTTGAAAAATCTCACGTGAGATTGGCGAATGGGGAGGGGTTGAATAAAATCTCACGACATCTCACAGGGGGAGGGAGGTACAGAAAATTAAAAAAACACCTCACGTAATTTATGGACGCCCCTAATCTGTTATTACATAAAATAGAATATATTTACTCATTGAAACCACAATAAATCTAATAATAAAAATATATTTGTAAAATAATAATACAAAAGTAAGTTTGTTACGCTTTCATACATGTCCGACGATATTTTACTATTGATAAGGATATCAATGGTTATAGATGGTAGTAGGTAATTATGAAAACGTATTCACGAAGAATGATTATTAGTGTAATTATGTTGTACTCTACCGATGGTACACGGACCTAAATGTTGGCCAGCAAAGTGTGTGCGAAGGAGGCGAGCGGCGTGACACCGCTTCGTTACGTGTCCGTTACCATAACGCCGCTATCCGTTACGCTAAACATTATGTGTTTATATGTTTATGTGTACAACTCCTTTGTACTACTCCACATATAAAGTTGATTATAATAAAATATTAATTCAAAAGATATCGTGATTTTTAGATCTATTGCATTAGATATTATGACTGTTACAAATATTACACATTACACATTGTAGGGGACGTAAATATTTTGACTGTACTGTTTCTATGTTAAAGTATTTGTCGACCTTTTTAATTTTAATTATATACATTAGTCTTTCAGTCTCGCCCCAACTCCTGAGAGCCGAAACAGCATATCAGAGGACGCCGAGCACGGTCAAGCCAATTAGCCGTTGACTGAAGGAGAGCTTTGATGTTGCGCACGCAGTGAGGCGAGACCTCTTACCTGGAGCACTCCTTTATTTTAATATTATTTTATTAGCCGTCAAAGTAACCGCAATTTTCACCAAAGTCCCGGGACTCTTCACTGCTCACGCGAGCGTGCATCAATTGCAATTCGAAAGACTTTAATGAGCAAAAGCTATTTATGTACCTGAGACGATTTACTTCTCAGAAAATCAGATCTAGTATGGGATTATGAGGATAAAGTTTGTATAAGGATTATAAATAAAGCCTAATTTTCTACACACTACAGGCACACGAACACGTAAACAAAGCGGAAGTTCTCTGAGCTACCCCTCAAAAGTCGGTCCTTCCGACGCAAGACATTGCTGTGACACGCGCGGAAGTGCGCACGCCGCGCGGTCAGCTTCCGCCGCTTTGACCTGCGGAGCCCCGGACTAATTACTTACATTAAGGCGTTCCATACAACTGCGATGCATACGTTTCAATTGTAGAATGGTAACATTTAAAATACTTTATGGGTTTTAGATTAATAATTAATATTTGAACTTATTCCGTTGTTCATGAAAGAAAAGTTCGTAAAAAATATGATGAAACTCTAATCACATTTAATACATAACCGAATGTAGAATATGTAAGAAGAATTGTTAATTTTAAGAGTTTTGGTTGTCATCGATATTAATGCTCATAAAATGCAAATAATATTTTGTGTCGCGTGTATTTTTCCTTATTGAATAGAGTGTATCTCGCCGAATCTGTTCCGATAAACGCTTCGAAACCCCTATTCCTGTATAATAAAGCTGAAATTTGCTTGTTCCAGATGCAAATAAGATGAAAGCCTACACGACGTCCTCTAGCAAAGGAAATCGTCTAAGAGCAGTTTTCGGTGACAGCAATTAAGGATGGCCAGAGGACATCTTTGTGTGTGTATTTGTTAGTCAAATTCACACTCGACTGCGGAGATAAGGAGTTGTAATTATTTTGGTACGCGAGATTAAATTAGTTTACGTAATTTTCTTAATGTTTTAACAAAGATTATAATTTATGAAAAGTTCCTTTTGCTTCCACTGAAGACATTTATTCTTTAAGAATAAAAAAGATTTACCCCATAAAGGCATGTTTATTTATACAGAAGTTTGTAATAAATCTTTTGTGTCGTGCAGGGTACCTGTCGCGTGACACAAGGGCATGGGCCTCGGTGACCGTTTCCGCCACTTTGTCAAACTGCCCCCGCGCACTGGAGGGTTATGACGACACAATCACGGAACTCGCATTATGTTTGGAGGCTTTCAGACGCAAACAAAAATACATTCACCCCTCTATCTCATTTCATTTGCTATGATATATCGCTCGGTGTATTTCTTAAATTATATTTAGATCATTAGGATTTCAATAGATGAATTTCTTAAAATCTACTTTTGAATAAGCAACAGATTTAGTTAGTATTACAGAGATAATAAACAAAAACCCATGGCAAGTATTGATCTTAAGCTAGCAGATAAAAGCACAGGCAAGAAGTAGTTTGTAAATTATAAAGTGTTGAGTCGTCATTAAAAGCACGTTCGGCGAGAGGACAGCAGTAACATTAAGAAACCGTTCTCGGACCTAGAGCGGGTGCTTATTTGCTTTAGCTTTCAACTCCCCTTTACTTGATTGTTTGCTTGATACAGAGTGTTCCAAAGGCTTGTATAATAAAGCCTTATTAACCTTGGGCAATTTTAGTTAGTGACTGTACGCTTTTCGTTTCTTACAATTTAAAAAAAATCCCAATCATTAGTTAACTTAAGCATTGTAGTCTATATTTAAAATGGTCGTTCATTTCATGAGTTGTATCAGCCTGTATATAAATTTGAGAAAGTAAAATCAAGTATAGGTGAGGAGGTGGGGTCAAGTGGTCGAGGTGTTTAAACCTCGTCTTATGAGAGGTGAATTTGCCCTGTCCCCCTGCCCCCAACAAGTGGACATAATGACCAAATGTTATTCCTTCTCTGCCTCACTTTGTTTATCTTAACACTTTACTATTTGTTGATGTTTCAGTTAATGTGCGCTGTACAATGTTCGAATAATGTATGTTAATAATTATATGAACAAAATAAATGTATATTAAAATGTTATTGTCTTGTTTCAACTACGTCATGTATTCTAACTTCTAAGATAAATATATTATAATTTAATGTAACTTTATTCTAAAATAATTTCTGTTTCATTATCATTTGTTGATCTAATAAACAAGAAGGTGATCGGCCTCCTGTGACTGACACGCCGTGCGAATACTCAATGCAGACATTAGATTTCGTTGGATGACCAATCTAGTGCTTGAAACCAACTTTCCGTTTCTATTTTGAATTAGTTTTATTGAGATATGCAACTACAATAATATCAATCTATTTTTGGTAGAATATATGGACATAAATAAATTGAACCTAAATTGAGCAATCGGGATATTGAAGGGAAGTAATCAGCTTAATCAAACGCAAACTCTGCACAAGTCAGTAAGTGCAAGTAATTCTCGGGCAGGTTAAGTTAACGTAACCGTTCGAGTTCGAGAGCTCAGAATTTAATTAATCTGGTGAATAGTTGGCGTTAGCTACGGCCGAGCGGTCACAGACGATGCGGCCACCTTGCCTTGCACTTAGGGTAAGTGCTCCTTCTATGTTTATCTAATATTAAATGAAAACTGATTTATTTCTTATTGATATGAAGATATTGTTTGTGTGGATTCCCACAAGGCCATATTTGCCTCAACAAATTAATTTTAAAAACAAAGTCTAAAACTTTGATCTCCTCGTGTCTTTGTAACTATCAACTTAAATATCATATTATTATTATAAATATACCTAACCAAAATTCATTATATTTGTAGAGGCTACATGAACTTGTCTAACGACCGATGCAGTTACCCTACACAAATGCTTGCCTTGCAAGACGCTGTAATTGATTAAGGAGAAAGATCTGAAACTTTGACTAGTCACTCCAGAAACGTCGAATTTGACTTAATCCACCCACACTAGTGTCTACAACACAGACATACCAATATTTGGGCAAACGTGAGGACAAACTTGTCAACCACCGCTTAGCCAATAACTGCACGACTGCATAAGCACATATACGAGTAGCTTAGTTAATGGCGTAAAATCGTAGAAGAAAGAAATAATTACGGATATTTATGATTAAAACCGAGTAACAGAAAACATGGTTAAACCAATTTTCTCTCGACAACTTCCAAAACTGTTTTGATATTTTACATAATATTGTGCTCGAATCAAGATTGTTGATGGGTTGGATTGGAATACTTAGCTTAGTGGCGTTGGCTGCGAGTTTGCTTTATGTTAATACATTAATATGTAAATACAAATTATGTGTAATTCTCATAAAAAATCGGATCTTTGTGACTACTTGTCACAATAGACCTGCAATAAAAGTGACCTTATAGTAATGCACGTTGGTCTATTACACGAAATAAATTATTTCCTTCTGATCACATAACTGCAGCACCCACCGGTCATTTCGAAGTGGGCTGCGGCGTGTGGGCAACGGAAACCATACTTTACCTTTGCCTATTGAATAATTCACTCTTATTTTATTGCTAAATCTCTATAAACTTGGCATGGGCTATGAAAAACTACTGTTATGGTAAGCATTATAACGTTATGTGTTTGAAATAGATAATTAATTATAAAACTATGACTTTAATACAGCCGTAAATATACTTTTAATATAGAAGAAGAACAATAACTTTTTTATTAAACTCTTTAATCAAAAATGGCCCCAATCAGGCTTATTTTGCTGATTTTCAGTGGGTCCATACTATCTTGTAGTAACAGCTGTAAAATAATCAAAAATGTTACCAACATAATGAAATTAAAAATAAGAAGAAATACAATCAAATTACAAACAGAAACAAATATAGAACATAAAACATGAGACATTGCAAGTAAATTCCCAACACTGACGACTGACATTCCAAAAGGTAACATTTGCATTTTATCTGGTAAGACGTTTAGTTATAGCCTGATGTCTCGGATTGGATATACTCGTGTATCGACATCTTATGTTTAAGAATACTATTGTAAAAGCCAATTGCACTAAAATTATTATTAATAATTTATATTATCGAAGTACGTAGTACAAACATGACACGTAGATGTTAATTGCAATTATATTTATAGCTTTGCGAGGTGTAACACATTCCGACGTATGGTTTTCTTCCGGGAAAACACGTTATTTTACTAACAGTTTAATAACAAAGTGATTCAGTCTTTTGAGAATTGCTGACCGCAAGTAGTTATTATTGTCACAATATTATCAAAATAAATTTATTTTAACGATTTGGCAAAGAAGTAATAGTTTGTATAATCTTACATTATTATTTATATATAATAAATAAATAAATATCCTGTGAATTAAAATATTCGTGTGTAAAATATTTTAGATCCACTACGTAAACATATACCTAAGTAATAAAAATTGACGCTGACGGGGCGAGACTAGGCCTCTGACCGGCGCCTGCGCACAGATTCTCTTTGTTTAGTCAGACCACACGCGTGATGTCACCACGGCACTTAGTTCGACGCCATAAATAGAATTAACCACATAAAGGCCAGAACGGTGATCTAAATACCTATATTGAGTCGGTAAAGGTATGCAAAGTACGAATTCTTCAGCCCGCCTGAGCCCACTACAAAAATATATCACTGTCTTAGCTGAACGTTATACAAGCTAGCTGGTTTTGTATCTTCTTATTTTCTGGTTCTGTATTTAAAGAAGGTTTCCATATAAACGAAAGAAACAGGCTGTAGAAGTAACAATCCTTTATTTAATTATTCGTATTTTGAAAAAGACTCGGCTCTATCTGTTTTAATAACTACATAACTTAATACTTAGCAACAAATATTATCCACGATCTTACGAGAAGTAGGTGGGACGCGTTCATTAGCGATGTCGACATTTCAGTGCAAGCGCAGAGAGTAATTAAAAAGAATGCGTTACGCCAATAAAACAACAAGTGTGTACCCGACACATGCGAGCCGTTCTCACGATCTACCTACAGAACGTAAATAACCACAGACTAATAAAGTGAAGAAGTGCCATCCATTTCAGTTTGACATTTTTCATCAACGGAACCTATTCTGGTGGTATACGTAGATTATAGTCGATATAATACCTAAACGATCTGCAGTTAACTTAACGCTGTAAGTCTTACTGATAATCCAATGACGTGCTGCATACGGAATTAGTTCACTCGTATCTACATTAGCATAATCTGTGGCGCTTGATCACGGTATATCGAGGTCGCATGTGTGTCTGTGAATCACATCACACCGCACTCGACCGCCCGATAGGTGTTGGATAACTAATCATTAAACATCTGCTCCATACATTCCTCTCACGGCCCTATCATCTCATTAATATCACTCTAATATAAACAATTATATGTTTCAATGTTTCACGCAATCATAAGTATAGTATTCAGTTTTTGGTTAAACAGTACTCGCGTTACTAATAGTCATAGACAAACATAAACGACTATTTTATAGAATACGAATGGGTACAAGATAATGATAACAGGAAAATCTTTTAAAGAGTTAATCGTAAGTAGACACATTCTGCAAAATATAAGTGAATGGAATTGATTAGCCGAGTGACGCCTCTTGTTTAATATCAAGTGAAATTGAGTCCACGTTCAAATGAATGTGAGAGATACCTCGCGACCACCACTTGAACCCACTCTAGCTAATTGAGAGTGAACGACCGACGCACGCGCATCTAGTGTCACCAAACTACTTTAAGTCGACGGGATATTGGAAAAAAGATCCAGAAACAACACAATCAAATTGGAATGCAAAACTATCTGTACTTAATCACCTCCTCATAAATTTTCTTTCGAAACCTTTGGTTCTTGTTATAATCATAGTCATAGTAATGTTCAGCTTTACGGTAGTTGTTGGAGAGACCGGTAAATAAACGCTCTTTTCTTGAAGGACCCTAAGTCAAATTGGTTCAGAAAACTTCAGTGAGCAGCTGGTTCCTTCTGGTGGTTTCCACAACATAAAACTTCTAAAACTAAAAAGAATTCAAAACATCGAGTAAATAATGCAATAAGTTGGCGAAACCAAACACAATATTAAGTGCGCCTAATGATATCAAAACATAGTCCCACTACGTCTCATTGACGAAATGCATATGACATCGACAACTTTAAATGGATTCATTTTGCATCGATTAATGAAAGCATTATTTTGACAGGACTACTTGGGAACGCATTAAGCGATAAATAGCACTTGGAGATTGTCAGTGTACCTTCACAGTGAATATTTTAATGAAACATAAGTGATGTTTATAGACTATCGTTACCGTCAATTAGTGATGTCGAAGGTGAGTCAGTGAGTTCTGTTCCCACGTCGAGCAATTGCCCGAATTGAGCGCCGCCGTCGCCGGTCTGACCTCCACCACAGTTAATTGTACCCACCTAAACGAACACCAGTGGCCATAGAGTCGAAAGAAAGTTAACTAGGAAAAGATTTTTTTTGTGAAAATTAATTTATAATATTAGTTTGAGAAGTTTACACTTCTGGAAATCAAATAAAATATTTTGTAATTTTGATATTTTTATCATAATTTTAAGCAGTATCTGATAATTATGTTTGATGTTCCTCTTGTTACATGTATTCATTGCCTTACTTAAGTAATCACGATTGATGTTTCAAAGCCCATTCTATGTATGTTCAGTCCATTCCATAAGTCACGCACCACATCTCTCAGCACTGACTCACTCTAATCAAGAACACGCTGTATCATTAACCACTTTATAGAACTGTGTACCACGCGTATGTGTTACGTAAATAGGTAAGATTATGAAATGTGTTTGATGAATAAACACTTTTTAAATGTATTTTTTTTTTAATTTTGTTAATTAGGAATCTAACAATTAAAGTAAGTACATGGTAAATATTAAGAAACTTTACAAACCACGTTCAAACATAATCAGAATCATCAGAATATTCTATTAAAATTTTCGAACTCCGCGCTAAAAGATTCCTTCAAACAGAATTAAAAACCAAGCAATTACAGCAATCAAGGAAAACGGCATGATCTTAAGCGCTTCAATTTAAGAAAAATTCAAACAAACCCGAGGGTCGGGCAATCTGGCAGGTATTCGCAACAAATTGGCCTTAATAAAATACTCCTCCAATTAACGAGGCCTCTCGGGAAGCGGGAAAAATAATAAGAATCACCTTCTTAGATGGGAAGTGATCTGAGAGGAATTGTGCGCTTTAAAATTCGTCTTTGTTTTGATTACATTGGGGTTTTAATGTGTTAGAGCTATCATTTATCAAAGTGAACTTAAAATTAGTTATAATTCACCTTATTGCAATTAACTTTTAACGTCTAATACGTTAAGAATACATTATTCTAAGTAATAATAGTATTCAATATAAGAGAGTATTGCACATTTCTCATGACAAGATAAGCCCGTGATTAATCAGACAAGTCATCAAAGTTGGAAAGTAAACAGGTTCTATCGAAGATTGTTATCCATGGGACGCGAGCGCACTTGATTTATGCCAGCAGTTAATCCCGCTATTTACTAGTTTAGTGGAAGGTAAGATCGGCCTTTTTTCGTGGACCCTTCTTATCACTTTTCTAGTTTAAGGGATAAACGGTTGCGATAAAATCAGCGTTTTTGTACAGTAATTTCAAATCGTTTGAAGAAATTTAAACAATTAATATTATAAGTTTTATTAATCAAATACCTACTGATATTAAGTTATTATAAAAAAACTTATTTCAAAAAGATTAAGGTGTTTCGCTATTGTTTAATTAAAATACCATTTACTTTTACATTGTTAATATAATATTAGGTTATGTATTACACTAAAACTACGAATCCATATCGCTTGTAGCTTGTAAGGGCGGGCAGTTAAAGACAGTTATCAGTCAGGGCGGTGTACGGCGGGCGGCCACCGTCCTGCCGTCATTATCCGAATTACTTTTATTAACTAACTAGCAACACTCACCATTTATAATTCTATATTATGTAACTTTTAATTTATGATAATTGTGAACGGCTTTTATTTGTTTTTCAACAGCCTCATCCTCAAGTTCGACGTTCCTCGTTATAGAAACAAAACATTAAAATATAGCATCAGATTTAAGATATAAACGTAGTAGCGAATATTTCGGTATAGTGTAAAATTTTCATATGACGCATAATTATTACAGATTTTTCCTTCTAAGCATCATATAACGGTATAATAACAGTTTCTATTCAATGTGCTGCCCGCAGTAAATAGTATCAAAGCTAAGGTTCTATAAAATGTCCATTTATTGGTGGGATTCAATCGCTCCGCCCCGCGATAAACAAACACTTTGCACTTTTTTACATTTTACAACGGCCCTCGTAAACAGACCCAGAAGACGTGACTAGTCAGCGATTTTTTAACTAGTGATGGAGCGGTTCGATAGTATATTATTCAAAATACGCGTTTGTATCATAAATATATATCAATAATATAATTATCTGCGCTTATGATTAGATGCCAAAATGGCGTTGCACACATGTTTTATAAAATACATACTTAATTCAATAAATGGACAAAAAGTTTTATCAAATTGGACCATAGTATATAATCGATACAATATTTATTGTAATTAAGGAATTATAAATCTCTTTAATTTATACATCGCATTTGGTTTACGTGACTTCGACATATTATTAAAACATATTTTTATGTTTTGTGTCGAAATATCTTACAGTGTAGATTCAAAGTAGTTTGCATAACTATTTTATTCATTCAAAAAGGGTGGACATATGACGATGGCGTCACGTGAACAAAATGCTGGACCAGATGATATCAGCGAGCGTCCCATCTCTACATTCCTCTATTTGCATTTCGCTTCGAGCTCCGGACTTTATGTCCTTCAGGTAATAACCTCTTTGATGGACATGGCCAACGCGCATTTTGTAACCAGCCATTGAAACTCACACCCTTTTCCCTTGTAACAAGCTCTACACGAAGTGCAACCGAATGCTGGTTTTCAGACAAGGGTTGAAGATAAAAGTAAACGGATTATTGCTAGCCGTCTCGGATCTGTTTGTGCGACGATATGTTCTTGTGCTATAAAGCGCACTTTAGCAAATAGGAGAACGAACTCATTTTGAAAAGGTTTTAAATATATTTACAAATTCCAAATAAAAACCGGTTTTACCAATTCAAAATATTAGTTATTATTCAAAATATAAGCTGACACTAAATAAACGTGACCTCCAGCTCCGACGACAATTCACGTCAACCTGACATCGCTGCCGCCACTCGACATGCGCTAACTCGGCGCAAGCACGACTAAAGAGCCCATAGAGTCATTTTCGATACCTTATGATTATTGTTGAAATTGTTGGTATACAGTGGGAAATTATGTAGATATTTTCATTAACATCGTAATAAGATAACGAATATACTTGTGCATAGACAATGTGTAAATGTATTTTTAATTACATTCAACACAAAAAGTTTAGTTTGAGTTCGAGTCTATGCGAGCCCTGTGATGTCAGTGGTTTTGCGCAGCTCTCGATACCGACAGAACTGTGCTTCTAAATCTGTCCTACTCCAGCCCACTGCAAAACTGATTGATTTATTGCACCTAAACGATGACACAAACAGAGCCTATATCCACCTGAGAACTAATCTCGTGTCTAATATTATCGAATTAACTAAATAATAGCTTGTGTGTTTTCATAAATCCAGGAACAAATATTTTCAGTGTAGATAAGAAATTGATGTAAACAGTTTAAAAAAAAAGTTAAAATGTACACATATTATGTCTTAATTTTATTATGGAATTAAGTATACAGTTTGTTAAGGAAGAGTTAAGAACTGTATATGAAGTTACATGTATTTTTTTACTTAAAAGGGTTCCCAAATCTTACACGTTGTAATGCATGCTTATAATGAATAAACATATTTTTATTTTTACAATAATTTTCTCATTATGACTGTATAAACTAATATTAAGAAGATTTTCTTTTAATTCTTGTGCTCAAAATAAGGAAGATATTAAGAACGTTTTGAAGGTTTCGATTGTTTAGTTAAATATTCAAAATGTTTAGTTGTAACTTTTTATACTATAGTAATTAAAAATATTTTCTTTTAGGACATAACATGTTTCTTATCAATATTTATAATCTATAACAAAAAGAGTGACTACTTTAGCAAAAGAGTCACCGGCCCATTAGCTCAGTTGGTTAGAGCGTCGTGCTAATAACGCGAAGGTCGCGGGTTCGATCCCCTCATGGGCCAAAACATATTTTGTTTATTTTTTTCTTAAATAATAGCAGTTAATCTATATATATAAAAATGAATTGCTGTTCGTTAGTCTCGCTAAAACTCGAGAACGGCTGGACCGATTTGGCTAATTATGATCTTAAAATATTTGTGGAAGATCAGGGAAGGTTTAAACGATGGGAAACGTAAATAACAATTAAAGAAAAATACTAAAAATGACAATTGGATTTTCCAATAAAAACTGGTCTTAGTTGGGAAAATGGACGTCTTTTTAGAAATAAAAAATTGTCACTTGGTTGTCATTTATTTGTAGATTCTTTCAGAAATATGTGTTTCATAGTATTAATATGTAGTCTGCTGTATGAGGTCCGATCTTTTTGGTCTATTTTAAAAGTTTTGACACAAATATATGTTGGTGAAACAAAGTTCACGGGGTCATCTAGTAAATGATAAAAATACTTTTATTTCAAATAAAATATGTACATGCTTCGTATAGAGGCTAGTCCTCACACTCGGGACATTTCTGTGGCATCTAAAATAAAAATCTCAAAACTAAAAAAAATGTATGTAAAAAAATAAGATCTTCGATAAATTGTATTTTTGTGAGTGTTTTATGTTTGTGTGAGAGGTGTGTTTGTTATATTTTAAACAATTCAATTTGTTTATTTTATAAAAAAAAAATATTTACATAGACTGTTGACTGACACTTAGCATTGAAAATATCTGCATTACGTCACCAATTCCTAAAATTATATTATCTACAAATAATAAATGTAATTAAGTGACCATAAAACAATCATGGTTAATCTCTACACAAATACGCTATCTGTGCCACAGATATCTGCCGCTGTTTAATCTGCGCGAGTTATTATCTATGGATTTATCATTATCTGTGGAAGAGCGCAAAACTCACGTACAACTCCTCGAAACGAGAGCTAATTACTCATTAGGCTTCTTTCGTGAAAATACACTTACCTGAAAAACTAAAATATTAACGATATTATTTAGCGAATTTCTACACAAAATACGGATGGAGATTTGTTAATTTTATAATAAAAATCTTTAGATGCAAAATATACTTCCGGATTTAATAGAATATAATCTGATTAAGGTGTAATTTGGTGTGAATTCGTCGCAATGACGCGAAGGACAATAAATGCGCTTTAGTAGTCCGCTCATAAAAATATAATTCAGTCGGGCCCTCTTGTAATTACGCTCACAATCAACGCGAGCCGTTATCATTCAACCTTAGATGACTTCCGACTGGTAGCGGGCCGCTGTTCATCATCAAGCTTTGTCTGCTTCTCTTCAAAATAAAAAGAGGGAAGTTTCATAATAATTTATATTATAATTATTTAAATTCGCATGTACATAATATGATTATTAAAAACACATCGTAGCTCTTTTGCCATATATAAAATTTACTATTAAAAAACTAGATTGACTATATAAACTTAATAACTTTAATGGGATTAACTAGATAAATAAAAAATAAAAAAATCTTTTTCAGGAAAAAGCTTTATAATCCGCTTAAAGTAAGAGCACGCAATGGTAAGCTGCGGTTTACTTTTGGAGCTTAAGTGTCATTAGAATATTGCCCGATTACTCCCAGAACGCGTATTTTTAGCTCCGCACCGAGAGTTAATGCGAAAAGTTTAAATTGAAATTTGATCTGTCGCCATCTCGCAACCGGCCGAGCCTTCATTAAAACAAGAAAACCGTGTAACGAAACAATCCCATGTGTAATTTTATTTCACCCATTAATTGCTTTATTACATTTATTGCTTTTTTTTTTTTTTTTTTTTTTAATATATTTATTCACAAAAAAAGTTACACATAACCATCCCAAGACAAAATGAGGACTCGCTTAAAAAATATAATTTAAATATAAATTACTAAACTATAAACTAATACTAATACACTTAATTACTATAGGTTAACATATTAACAAATGGTTTTTAATAAACCTTAAATTATCAATGAATCTCGTCTTATGTCCTGGTAAATATAGAGTATGGAATCCCTTTACGTTCTATCTCCATAATAATTTGACAGGTATTAAATATTAAATTTAGATATATTACAATATAAACATCTGCTTACCAGGTATTTAAAGTACAAGGAATCTATGTTCAGGCTAGCCTAAAATTTTAATATTTTGAATAGTTTATAATAATCTCCTTTAATTATTCTTGTCTTTTTATTTATAGTAATTTTAAAAATTTATTTGTAATGATTTATTTATTGTATGTTTTAAATGTTAACCCATAACATAAAGCGTAACCTATTATGGAATCCACAAGTGAAAATATAAACATTTTAGTATGGGAATGAGACTTTAGTAGTAAATGGTAAAACTTTTTAATAAAATTTAGTTTTACAAAAAATTTATATGAATAAAAAAAGAGTATCTATTTTTACTTAATAATTTACAAATTACTTTTTCGATAGTTTAAGTAAGAAAAAAATAAAAAATAATAAAAATAAAAGAAAAAAATAATTATATCTGCATGTCGAACGCAGAGTCCATCCAACACAAGTCTCATAACACGGTTGCCACAAAAGCTACAACTAATGCGTTTAATAATAATGATGTTAAAACAACATTCAAATACGGCGTTAAATCCAACCGTTACAATTGAGCAGGCGACGTAATCCTCACTCATTGTGCGTCCGACTCGACGAAAATGGCGGACAATCGGCCACATGGCACAAACGTGCGCATTAACATAATTGAATATTCTATTGTACGTGTCTAATGCATTTACCTGACTAGCGCTTTCGTCGCTTTCATTTAAACTAGTTTGTTGGACGCCCATTCCAGCAGCGCTACACGCAGGCCCAGATAGGGTTACCTGTGCTCGGGGGTGGTAATGCGCCATCTGTCGTCGGAACAATGCACGGATTTATTGTCGCGAATGCTCACGGGCGCGGGGCCGAAGGGGAATCACTTTTTTGTCGGCTATCAAGTTTCCATTAGCTAATTTCATATCGATTCCGCACCGACGGTGGAACTTTCACCGGGATTCACAATTGATGGATCGTTTTTATTCGAGTCCAACTGCGAACTTCGCAATTCCGTTTTTTACGAACGACGGTTTGTGGCTCGCGTAATTTAATCTTGCGATTGTAAAACAACAGTTACAGATATATTTTTCGATCATAATATTATCTCTTTTACATTCATATAAGAGTTATTATATTAACTCTTCAACAATCGGGGATAATTAATCAAACTTTAAAAATAAACACTGTGCAGTAAGAAACACATGTTTAACCAAGTTTTTAAATAAGAAACATAAACTTGAATAAGGCACGACAGATACACATATATAATTATATATATATAATATTAATGCTGCCTTAAACAATTTCGAGTGTAATTCAAATATTCGCACACTTCACAAGTTCTATAATAGGATCTGTGCATTTATATTAATTGAAAACGTTAAGCGAAATTGTTGCGATCATCAATATCGGAGGGAAGGTTCCCTCGCAAACATCTGCATTATCTTACCTTGCGTCCCTCACAATCACGCGCACGTCCATTACAAGTGCATTCACCCTTTTATCCGTTCAACTATTAACTGTACTGGCATACAATAAAGTATATTTTTGCTGTTTACAAGTCTGTCTAGCGAAACTATCCAATACGTCTCAGAATTCATGCAATTTGAATTTAAACACGAGGTGTTCGAGTCCAGTTTGGCGTGCGTTGATGCCGAAGAGCTCACCGTTTAAGCCAAGAGGGTAGTTCACATGTTGGCGGTGCAATTTATCAAATTTTATACGTGAAGGGCACCGACATGTGCCCGGATGGCGCGGACAATTGCTCGACGCGGAGGGCGCTGCCACAGAATATATACAACAGTTGCGCAGGGGATACGGAGTATCTCTCTTACAGAGCATTGTAAAAAGGCCAAGGAGCAAATATTCACACGTTATCCTAAAGTATTTCTGGTTGAATTAGAAAAACCGATGTCTGAATTATAAAAAAAACATATATTTTTAATTGTTTTGCACTAAAGTTGTGTTAAAAAGCGGCGTGATTTTCAGCCCTACGGCACGCTACTGTGTCGCAGAGTTGGAATTAAATATGGGCTGAGGTAATGGATTAGCAGATGAGGCGAGGCACCTCCAGCAATCAGAGCCGCCAGATGCGCCTCTAATGGCAAATGGAGATGTGGTTACGTGTAATGCGATCCGCGTGCACACTGCGCGATATTACATTTCGCGTTTTCTATTATGAGAATCGCTAGACCACACGTTAGCAAGGTGCAATAGATTATTTTGCTTCAACAACGGTGTCTTTTTTGGAACACATTTTCGTAGCTCTTCGTAGCAAGTCGCTACGGGCGATCTTTGAATACCTACGCAATAAAATGTCTTTGAAACTAAAACTTTTATGAGGCTTCGTAACTCTTATAGTTTAACTTTTGAACTCATATAAGAAGTAGGGGGTTAGGATAAAAGATTATTATATCGACTATCTTCAATAATCTAATGATTATAAGTTTAAAGGTATGTCCTGACGTGAGCAATCGATCAAGTGAGGCGACTCCGCGGCGTCATTACACTACCACGTGCGCCCTCACTCAAAT
This sequence comes from Pieris macdunnoughi, assembly GCA_905332375.1. Taxonomy (NCBI): domain Eukaryota; kingdom Metazoa; phylum Arthropoda; class Insecta; order Lepidoptera; family Pieridae; genus Pieris; species Pieris macdunnoughi. The sequence continues at coordinate 7,473,276 of CAJOBZ010000007.1, forward strand.
TGCACAACACTGCTGTACCGACCACACACAAACTTAATCATTGATTATATATTCATATTTAAAATTACATCTTTTACACAAAACTTTACTTCAGGTTTCAGGCTGCCCCAGCCAGGACCGCTGAAAATTTGTAACGTTAGATAGTTCGTTTACAAATCAATATGAATTGTTTATTTTTATAATCATTTCAATTCTAACTATGTGTGTGCTCGAAACACAAATTCTAATGAAAACAGCGAAATAAGCGTTTATATTGTGGACGGTACCGTTTTACCTATTCACGTGAGTGATGGATTGCGGCGTCGATTAGAGCCGAGCTGACCTGCCTTCATACCCGCTAATGCCCCTCGTGCTACACGCTGTTTCTACGATATTACTGACCTAACAACTCATTTAATATAATTCCTAATTGTTTGTACTGCTAGAGCGTACCAAAATAACTATTTCTGACAAAAAAAATCTGATTAATTAGATAGAGAAGACATCTGAATCATCTTTTCTTATTATAAAATACGAAATAACGATGTTTAATGAGTAAACTATATTTAACTAAAGTAAAAAGTTTTCTCTTCTTGGGCTTTCGACTCTAAAACCAAATATTACGTATGTTGTTGTTCGCATCAGGTGTCAAGCTGTCAAACGGACAAGGGTCATTACTTATGGCAATTAATATCCACGTGTTACCCCCATACGCGGGTTTCAGGGTACTAATACCCGGCTGACGGAAACGGCTTGCTTATTTTTAATCTTACCCAGTGCCTCGAAGTATTTTTATATGGAGAAATACTTTGGTCGTGATTTGTAGTTTTGGATTTATTATATCCTGTAATTACATTTTTGATACTCTTATTCTATAAAATTTCTAGATTAATAAGTTTTTGGTGAAACAAATCAGAAGATACCTCTAAAGGGATAAACAAAACAATTCACTGTTTCGAATGCCTCAGCATAAATTGAAGGTGTGTTACGGGATGTGATCCGATGCAGTGTATAATCGGCAGTGGTTGATGGCGGCAAATAGTTCAGTACCTGGCAGTACTAAATCAGCACAGTAATGTCGACGTGACGGTACCAAGGGCCCAGTTGTCGGATCAAACAGTAATTAATCTCTGCCCCTCCGATCTCCCCTCTCCTCCTCCCGACGAACCGGCGCCGAACGATTTCACCTGACCACTCTTGATAGATACAGTCAGGAAATCAAGCGGTGCGCTGATCCTTCACTAATTACTTGCTATTTAGATTTTATTAAAACAAATATTAAATAATCAGTATGTATATTATACCAGATCAGAGATTGATTCGAAGACATAAATATCATAGACATGATATAACTATAGAAAGCGTTATTCAATTTTGAAAATGCAGCGTGTCACATCACGTAATGCACGCGGGAGTGCGGCTAAGAGCTGTATTAAGACGTCACACTGCAGTTAGAGATGCAATCGTTTCGCACTAACCACGCTCGCAACTTTGCTTAGGCTGGGAGTACTATCAGCTCACTCTTTGGACATCCAAAGAGTTAAATTACATAATTTAAAGAGTGAGTTTTGTTTAAAATATCAATTGTTTCTTGATTTAGGAGAAAATGATGTTTTAAAACCCACTTAACATTACCTTATTTAGTAAACGTTTTGTCGGCTTTCATAAATCATGGACAGCAAAATCTTCTCACTGCCCACTGTAAATGATATTATAAACTACGCCTGCCTAAAAGATATGTAAACCAAAAAACTTAATATCCTATATATTTATTATTTTGGTGAAATTAGAGGTTTTATGTAAAATGCGTCGCATACCAAGCAAACTCTTGACAATGAGACGCTGTGCGCCCACTGTGCTACAACACAAGTTGGAGGTGAAGCTTTCATATCTCTGTGAGGGATGATTTATCGAGTGATCACCGAGAGACCATATGGCTGCGAGCTGAGACCATTCTATTAGCCTTTAGACGGTTTAGCTGAGATAACAGTTCTTTTAATACTGACAGGATGTATGTACAAAAACTATTTTCGTATGAAACCGCTTTAAGTCTATATTTATATGTAATCTTTATAAATGTAAATAAGTTAATAATTAAAGTTTAAATACTACTTTGTAATAAATTTAAAGGAACGACAAATGGGAGTGTATTAAAATTCAAGAGCAAAGTGATCACGTGCGTCGTTATATCCGTTAGTAATAGCGAGGTTACACGTAGCTGTTATGACGTCATAAACTCTACCGTTATGAGATCTGCGCAATAAAACCTACTTCTTAATGCACTTACTTTGCATAATTATTTAAATAAAGAATTATAAAATACACACTATTTTGAGATTACAGTCGCCTACTCAAATTTATATTATTTAGAAAAGAAAATATTAGTCTGGCATTGAGAAAAAAAAGGGTTCTAACCACGCTGAACTAAAATAAATTAAATTTAAAGTTTCAATTCGCAAATAAAATAATAAGTAATAGTCAATTAACATTAATTTGTACAAACAACTAAATAGTGTAAAATAAATAAGATTCGGTGGTCGAGTCGAGACGTTGAAGAGGACCGAGATTTAAATTTATAGTTGTCAACCGCTATACAACGTATTTACGAATAAATTGTAGAATATATAATCAGTAGATATGCTATGCATATAAATTTACTCTGATAGAAATGTTTTCCAAGTTAAAAAGTATATACAAATATACTTTCCTTGTCAACATTACTCCCATTTCGAAATGTCTATGAATATCTATACTTATATATATGTACTTATATATTATAAACGCAAACTGCAAAACGGGCAGGATGCTCACCTGATGTTGAGTGATAGACACTCATATTTTAAGAAGACTCGCAAGTACGTTGCCGGCCTTTTAAGAATTGGTATGCTCTTTATTTTCTAGGTAGCTGGTTCCACATAGTGGTTGTGTGCGGTAGATAGCGCCTTAAAACACACTCAGTTCTGGAACGGCGGAGGTCGAGATGATACGGGTGGAATTTCTTTCGTATTCTGCCTCGACAGTCGATGATGAAACTCAGCTGCAAGTGTTAATCCGATAACAAATCTTGACAAACGGTCAAGTGGAAAGAGCTTGTACTGGGGAGCTCCCCTGAGGTGACAACAGTACTATATGTGGGACCGAATTTGCGCTTTATAGAGTTACAAGCGATTTATCGGTGTGAAGTACCGTTCGCCTTGCTGAGCACACCAAGCTTCTTAGAGGCTAATTCAGCCTTTCCTTCCAAATGACCACGAAAATTATCCTCATTCGGTATGTCAACACCCAGTATTTATTCTGAATTATTACACATGTAAGTAGATCGGAAACACCTCAATTGGTTAAAATCGCAATGTGACGCTTCGTGAATAACATGCCTTAGCACAGAAATTAATACTTTTATTATAATAAAATGACACACGCAAACAAAGGAGCTAATCGTCATATCCATATTTCGTTGTCCATCGACAAGATGTCTCACATAAATAACTTATATAGCGATCGGATCTTTGTGATTTGTTGTCCTATTTACTACACTTAACGATAAATTCTCTCTTTATTTGTAATCTAAATTAACAACTTCAAAAAAAGGTTTAACATATATACTCATATCAATAGCACAAGTCGTACGAATAATAAATTTAACTGTACCACTAACATTATTTATAATACAACAAAATTTACAACCTCTCGACGTGACTCCTCACTAACTATTCCCTATCATCACGTCTTATTCTTATGTTTTTTGCTAAGCCCTCGAAACGTACACGCAACTATATGTCTTTCACGGCTCAGCATAAGAGCGTCAGTCGGGTGAAGGTTTCGTCGGGAGAAAGTAAATAGTAATGCTCCATAACCATCGGCATAAATAGAATTAAGAACAATTGATTTACATACAAATTGCTTTAGACAGTATTGCTGACGGAATGGCGCGTGACGCGGGCTTCGATGTATGTCTGGCCAGGCGATGCGCGGGAAAGTGCTTAGTGGAAAAGAAAGCATTTCTTATAAGACAACCATCAAGATCAATAAATGTTTTTAGCGGTGTGATCCAATACAAAATTTTATTATATAATTATTATGATATACCTAAAAAACAAGTTCATTTGCTTTTATTCAGCAGACTAGTCTAAGACCATGGTAGGTAAATCTTCTAAAAAACATGAATAGCGTATAATGAATTGTTGATTACCTGTTTATAAAAACAAAATCGCCCATCTCATGGCCTCATGCAAGCAAGCTATTAGAGACGAGGGTGTCACACAGACACACACACATATACTGATAATAAAAGAGCACCTGATTGCGAGTGATCCGGCATCACTAGCATTGAATTTGACTCATTGAACAATCCAATATGCCAGGCGTCTTATTGCTGCTCTTTCATTTTATTTTCGAAATACCAACTGCTTTGATTTTCCTCGTTAAGTACAAATTGTTTTACCTGTTGGTACAATCAATTGTTAAGTCCATAACAGATAATTTCAGGATCCAAACTCCGAACTTCGATGAAATTCTTGACAAAGGCTGGTATATGTAATATGTAAAGAGTGTAATTTGGCATTTACTGCTATGAAGTAATAAACAAGGTCCGTAAATCGAGGCGTCTAATCAAGAGGCAAAAAACTGGGGTTCGTAAAAAAGACAATGATATTTGTACAATACATATTTGAGTACATTGGAGCTGTATGTTAAGACGATTTAACTGGTGGTTACATTTCTCATGCATATCAACTATATCTAAGGCTGTTCGTACACGAACTTTAGTCTTAATTAAAATCACAGTTTACAGGAATAGTAGTTACTTCTTTTATATCAGATAAAATACTAGTGTTTTTTTAACTAAAATGAAAGTCCACTTACAAGTCTTTTAAAGAGTTGACTTATAAACAGTGTCATCGTTAGTGCTCTGTGTGTGATGCATTGAAGGTTATCTTTATTATTATCACTACTTTTAATAATTGCTAAAACTACACCGGTCAAAAGGCGAATATTCTCGACTGTTTCATAATATATATTTAATATTTCGTAGTTCACGTTCGGCTAGCCTTAATGTATGTATGTCCAGCATAATAAGAACAAAAAAACATATTCCTCATATCTCAAGTTATTTGTATCAACTGCTGTGAATAATATTATCATTAACATGCGAACGATCTCCTCCCAGGACTCAATGTGATTGCTGTTCCCTTCGTCCGTTTGCTGCAAATCCAGCGCCTATTGTTTATTTTCCTAAGATAACTTACGTTTCATTCAAATTAAAATGATTTATTTTTTCTTAAAAAAACTTTCGCAACTCTCCTAAAATAATAAGTGAATTAGGTCATTTTATCTAATGAGAAACTGCTAATTGAATGAACTCAATTGTTCCAATTGTAAATAATGCAACTTAAATGAAAGAGGTTATAATAAGTTCATTAATCGTCCTCAAGGGCGGAAGTATTAGTCATTAAGCTGCTAAAGCAGTTTCGATGCAAAGCATTGTAAATATCTAGTCTTGGTGATACCCAATTTTACGCAGACAAATCCGCGAACAGCGTCTAGTTCAGAATTATTTATAATGACCAACTGTAGGATTAAACTCGTGTCCGAAGTTACATATGCATGAGACAACTTTGATTGCACTTTACTCTCCTCGCAACACCACCTACATACTAATTACATAGTTATTTGGCCCATGTTAAACATGAGCAAATAGAGGAAACGCCGACAGACACAGTTGTAAGCCATATCTGTCGGTCAAAGAGCTTTCTTTACAGCACACATTGAAAGCCTCATGTGTACCTACCATCCATACCTACTTCCTATGTATTTAATCCATTACAATAATTCACAATCCCGTAGATAACCGAGTTGAAAAGTCCCAGCCTGAGTTGGAACGCTCAAGTATGTAGTATGTACGTAAGATACAAGTTGGAAGAGGAGCGTAGGCAAAGTTTGTCCTTTGCTTACCCAACTCGTGTCCAAGTTGTGTCCAAGTTGCGTCCAACTTGTGTCCAAGCTTGTCGAGAGGTCGCCAATTAGTTAAATTGATGCTAAACTCACTATTGTATGCCCGCTCAGTAATTAACAAATGACTTAATTATTTTATCCGTTCATATAAAGGTATTTGAAGATATCGTTTTTCATTTTAAGGCAGATCTACACAAAATATAAACTGCAGTGAGACATAGTTGTAAGTTCCACTCGCAATTATGTACGGAAATGCTCACAAGCATTTAATGAGTCAAATGCATACTAATTGGCATTTTGTAATAAATCGCTTCTTCAAACTGAATCGACAGTTTTGGTAAAGCAAAGTTCAGCGGGTCATCTGACGTACAAATAATAATTATTGAGAGCTCGTAATGACGCAGTAATGAGCTCTGTTGTTTACACGTGTGTGCTTATCTGCGTTCACGGCGGAGTAAGAGGTTAGCACGTTACCTCGGCCGCAATTATTGCGATAAACAATATCTAAACGGGAACTGTGAACTTTAATAAGTTTAAGTATAATATAAAGTAAGTAATGGATGCAGGTGCAGGAAAACCGTTCTCAGTTCTCACGTTCTAAGCAATTTATTTGAGAACTGGCAGTAAATGTTAACTTAGAAGACAATTTTCTTTACTGACTTTCATAAGTGTATATCAAGAAATACCTAGGTAAATGAATAAATTATATTTTTTATATTGATTATGTGAGTAATAAGTTCATCAGCTGCAATATATATTGTTCCGTATGGCAGCTACTAAACTAATATTAGTTACGACTACAATGTTTTCGAGATTAAACATGTATAAATCTAACCGAATTTTAAAACTAATTTAATTAATGCAATAATGTTTGCATGTGTTATAAAAACTCCCACCACAGAGTTATCACTTTACAACGACTTACAATTCCCGCCGAGCGCCGCCACTGACAGAGTGGAGGCAAAAACAAAACGATAAACAAACACCTTCATATTTCGTAAACTTACCGACTTCCGAGGGTGAAACTAAAGTTATTTTATTTGTCTCACGATACATATAAAGTAGTGTTTTTTAAGCCAGTGAGATGGATATTAAGTTTCTGCACAAGAACTCTTTATTTTTATAAAGTGTGGATAAGTTAAATTTATGTGAATGGAAAATTAATAAATATTTAGCAAACTATTATACGAGTACTGTACCACAAAGAACGGTTCGGCGGCCATTGAAACACAATTTAATTTAACAATACATATTACTCCCTAAGTATATAACTATTTCGTCATTCGTAAGTGAACAATTAAAACAGAATTGGAAGTGTATCGTTATTAGACTAATAATATTAAATGTGCTTTGACTTTCAGTTCAAACACAACTTTACAACACGCACAAGACATTCTCGAAATAATTAAAATAGGCAAATATCAAAACAATTACAAGTGCGCAATTAAAGATAAACTAAACATCAAAGAAACTAAACGTCAAAAATAATAAAAAGCAATATATAAGCAAAACATACTGAAGATAGAATAGTGTAATTTATTTAGCGAGAAACCAAAAAGATTCCACGTACTTCACATGTTGTAGAAAAGATATTTTAAGGTTTCCACGCGAAGCCACCGCGCGGAATAATTAGATTCTCTTCAAAGAAGCTCGTTGTTTACGGAGGTACAAATTTCAATCAAACACGTCTTATTGTTGGGAAAAATCGCCGGCAGGCAAGCGACCTGGATTGAAGTGCAAATGGAGTAATTTCCACTGAGATGGGAGGCGAGAGGGAATGGGGGGGAGGGTGTCTTGAATCACAAACATAAATTTGATTAGGGCAGGTTCCGACGAGCCACGTGGGTGATGCTTGATTGGAGCTCAATGGCTTCTGTTTTGCTGATGATAAATAAACATTTCTCAAGTGTAGAATATAAATTATGTTATTTAAAATTACGAATTCATTGTTATTTTATTTTAAGGTAAAATTCGTTTTACTGAGTAGCTTTTTGTTTCTGTCCTAGGAATGATACAACCACCACCACCGTAGGTACATACCACAATAACATATTATGTCAAGGCATTAAAAACGAAGTATGTTATGTGTTCTGAAGAATAAACAGTATTCTAAATACAACAGATAACTAAATAGAAATGTAATTTAGAATACAATGTTTTTGTTTGTCCCCGTACTCTCTTACCTACTGCGCACCTGTTCAATTAAAATTTCAATTACGTGAGGAAGGGAGCGACGCGCCGGCTTGTCAGTAAACACATTTTCTCGTGTTTGTTTGTTTTACATTGTGACTGCATCTGTGAGTAAGACATTTCTCTCGTGTATCCAAAAATTGTAAAAGATATTTTGTTCACATTCGTGCTAACCGTAGTCAAAAGCATAACTGCGACTGCTATAATCTGTCTTATTTTAGTTTTAATATAGCTTAAGTCATTTGAAAAATCTTTTTTATTTCCCGGTCCTACAGCCAGGCCGTACCAGAACCTCAAATTTAGCATATGCGTTAGTAAGTTATAATTATTTAAACAGTAAAAGATCTCTACCGCACGATCCCTATCGTCATTATTACATCCTAAAAATAATTATCTGGAAATAATATATTAATCGTGAAGCATGCGGTTAAAATAAATGCAGATTTGAGTGTGTTGACAGTGTCGTGGTGTATATGCTGAAGGAATAAAATAAAAAACATATCGTCAATTGAAAACCGATCTACCTCACAATACATTTATCCTATAACGCCTCATCATTAAGGTCTGTATTAGAAAATTCAAAACATCCAGACAATACTATAAAAAATATACATCAGTGTACATTGCGGCTATTGACTTGTTTATTGCAATAAGCATGGAAACAAAACAAGTAATGTATCAAACTTTAACGATACAACTGCTATAGAATAACAACGTTGTAGGCAGTTAAATATCAGGGTGCAAGTGAGTGGCGCCTGTGAGTCGGGGCTGTGAGGTGTAATTAACGAGCAGAGGTACACACATATTGACTGTTATCAAAGTTAATGGGCCGGTAAGTGTTTATTTTAACTAATGAACGTCTTATGAAAATAACAACAGTTTAAAGTGCAAAGAGGAGATCTAATATAATACATATAAGTATACTGACAGAAACACAACGGAATATACCCAGAAATTAAGTTTATTTGTACTGAAAATAAAGTAAAAGAGTTTTTACCAAATGTATTTGTAAATGATATCGAAGGTCCGAAGGTCGGACATAAAAACGTTTCTCATTGAATAAATGCGTCGGCAAAACCTTGCGCGATACAACATACGGAGCTCCCTTGTCTTCTATGCTCGCTCTATGGTTTATTGTGACTAAATCTATTAATATAGTATACTTTATTGTTGATTTACAAATTAATATATATTTACCATGACTAATGTAGTTTATATTTTTTAATTCTGCGATAAATAAACGTTCTTTGGAAACCCCTGCGTATGCTTTGTGTTCGGCTTTCGAAACCTAGTTGTCGGAAATCACTTTTATTTTACCAAGAATGAACCTCCAGATAATATGCAAATTGACTCAGTAATAAACATAAAAAGGTACGTTAAATAATGAAAAATCTAAGTAAAATAGTTTCGTGATGTTGAAAGTCGAGTACGAATCAGACCAGTCCTATAAAAGGTCAGTATAAAGAGGTAAACCCTTCAGCGGCCGCAAAGACGGCACCTCCCCTTCCGTGTTAGGGTACACTGTGCAAAAAATATCTCCTCTCAAAGACACAGCGGGTGACGGACACATAAATAAAGCCATCGTTGCAAACAGTGATACCAAATATATGATGAACTTAGCAATACTGTAAAGGCCGGCAACTCAACTTCTCGTATTCTGCACGTCCATGTCCGGTGAAGTCCGTAAGGCCCGTTCTGGCTAAGTATTTGAGGGAATGATATCAATCTTCTAAATACATAGTTTGACACAAAAACCTTATAACGACTGTATATATCAACAATAGCAACCTCTCTCAACGCGGTCCAACTAAGAGTCAGGTAAAAACAATATAAATAAGTAGGTATATAAGCCCAGGTAACCATTCACACCCACAATACGCAGGTAGTGGCGTACCTGTGCGGTAGGTGTGACAGGTAGCCACGCCCACCTCTCCTCCGCCTCTCACCTGACGCACCTGGCCACGCCCACACAATACAGATAATATTATATACATTGAAGTCTTAAAAATACATCTTTTAAACTTGATGAATCGGTAGATATATTTTATACTTGATTTAAATATTAGCTAATCAAAGATCTTGTATGTACCTACTTAATACTACTCTTCTGATTCCTTTCAACATATTTTAAATGTTTTTAAGGTAGTAATTACCTACGTGTTATATACATAACGAGGTAGCAGAATATACACAGCTAAGCTGCTTAACAAATAATAAGACATTAATATAATATTGCCACAAGTTGGCAGTCTTCTTCTAAAATATCGACAAGTGATAAATTGGATGTCAAAATGAAAATTAGCTGAATCATAACGGAAGGCATATTAACACGAAAAGACAAACAAAAACAAATGACGACTAATTATTACAAATTACAATACAAATATTGCTTAGTATAAAATAAAGATAGTAAGAATTAGTTAATGTGCAATTGAATACTAATTAAATGTAGCCGAAATATCAAAGTCCAGCTTAACTATTTTAGTGCTTTAAAATAAATAAGCTCATAGCAGCGGCACCTCTATTGTGTGAAAATTGGAAAAGTTCCCTTATTAGGGCTCACGGTTCGATCTCAAACATCCATCGTCTTACAATCAAATGCATCCCCCGGAGGGAGTTTAAAAGCTCGCGGAGTTGTTTTTATTAAATTAATTTTATTATTTTTCGAGCGCCGCCTTGGCTTTATTGGCGGAATTTCTCGAGTAATTAGTCTTTTATTGTTATATAATTTTTGGAAGGGTTGAGGTGGCCGAGTCCGCCAGATGCTCGCCAAACGATATTGAATTCAGCTTGAGGTGCGCCCTCCACTTTTTCCAACGACTGTTTTCTTTCAAAAAGATTAATCAACATAATGTCGAACAAAAAAGTGAAAATCCGATTTTGTAATAAAATAAAATTATATTCAACATAAAAAGCGAAGATGTGTAAAAAAACTCATAGAGAAATGAATAATTATTACCCGACTTCAATAAACGGATGGAACATGTTAACAATTAGTGTTAAGTGTATTTTTAACGTTTAGATATTATTCTTAAGAACTTCTATTTTGGAGAATGAAAGAAAGAAATGAACAATTTAATTAAATACCGGAATAATTAGAAGAGATATCGCAAAGGGTTAGTGCTCGATTTAAAATTCAATAAATCCGTAAACAAAATTGGATTATTTGATTACAATAACAAATTAGTAAAACGAATTGGGAGCGAAGCTTAATTAAAAAAAATACTATTTATTATGCTACTTTAAAATGACAGATTAATGGTTTTGGGCCCAATAATAACTAAGTACTATTGTGATCAAACATTTCCTAATTAAAACACTAACTGTATTTTATAAAACTGTAGTGGAAAAGTAGTCTGTGAATTAATAATAACGTCTTACTGGCAGCATCTCAAGAAACATCAAAGAGACTGCGTGATGGAGGTAATACGGACAATGCTTTAGGATAAATACTGTATTTAAAACGTGTCTTGAGTTTTCTCGGCTTTCCTTTTCTTTGTTCCTGCAACAATGGCGCAACTTTCCCGACTTTTATTCTTGCCCACCAACCTGAAGGAGAAAGATACACGCCGCTGTGTATCTTACTAACGGCATAAATATATTTTATTGCATTTTCTTTGAAGAAAAGTTAAGTCATTTTAAATTATTATTACTATATATAATGAAAGGATAGGAAGTCTTGGAAGTTCTAAGATCGACGACGATCAACCTGCTTCACGGGCAATTAGCGAGTTATGTCTTCAAATGACGCGATCAAACGAATGCGAGGCACCAGGGAGGTGGGAGTTAACCCCACCAACGGAGGTCAGGAACAACTGAAGAGAAATCAATCTCTGGGTTGGACCGTCACACATTTATACATCACGATACGATGTCAACAGTCACAATCATTTTAATATAGGTAACAGAATTTACACTTATGAACGTCAAAAAATAATAATAATATATATATATATATATATGGAATGCTTCTAACTTTACATTTACTGCTAGTTCTCAAATCAAGGGCGTAGAACGGAAGAGAAGAACTGGCATTAAACTCTCCGCCACTCTTTTTAATCGCCAAGTCTTGTCTTGATGAGGCTCACTTTAGAAAAGACATTGTCCGGTTAGAAATCTACTCATTAATACATTTGTAAAAAAATATTCTGATTTGTGCAAATGTCTACAATGTTTATAGAACCTTTTAGCATAACCACACAAATAACCATTCTTAAATTTATTAAACATTGAAATGTCAACTTTTTAAATATCTGCTAATATCGAAGAAAACCAATTTCTCTTAATTACGGGAAGTGTAAACTTTTTAATAACCGAAATAAATTCTGTCCCCCAAAGGGTTCCCGATTGCGTCGGGTTAATTATCAAAAATCGTGAGACATTTCATCGAATCCTGAAACTTAGAATAATTACACACTTAAGCTGAATAACTCTTTGCGATTTAAACAACTAAATTATTTCAATCGAAGAGACCTGGGGTGGGGGACCTAACTACCGACAGTTACCAATATATTTCAAAGTGTTGTTGATACGCGGCATTTATATTCATAATTGTGTACAGTGGCAGTTTAAAAAATAAAAAATCGGTGGCGCTACAACCTCTTTAGGTCTTGGCCTCAGATTTCTGAATCTGTTTCATGATCATTTTTAAATCTAATAGGCAAGTAGGTGATCAGCCTCCAGTGCCTGACACACGCACTCGACTTTTTGGGTGTAAGACATGTCAGTTTCCTCACGTTATTTTCCTTCACCGTTCGAGCAAATGTTAAATGCGCACATATAACATCCATTGGTCGCACGCTGAAGCCACTAGGCCAACACTGCTCCACAATGGCAGTTTTACGTGTGTGAAAAATAATCATCGGAGCCAAAAATATACCGAAATAACATGATCAGATGTCTACAAGGTACAAAACGGCTCTACGATTCCTAAATGTTAAAAAGTCGTACATGTATAGAAATCCTTAACGTTAACGTTGTTTGGTTCCAAATGACCGGCCCTTAATGAGAATTAAGGTGTTTATGAAAGACGATAATGGAGGGAAGTTGTTTTCGTTTATTAATGAATTAAGTGTTTGACTTGTGGATCGCTTACGCGCGCTTTGTTTTCACTAGAATATGGCTTAGTTTCCCAAGTACCCCGAATTCCTTAAGATTTGCGATGAAAAATATCACCTGCCCTTTCAATGGGTGCCGTTTGCTGCGAGAACTTTCGCGTCATTACTCAAAGCTATAAAAAACAAAGCGTCGCCTAATGACGCCAACGATTACCAATCACTAGCAAAAAGTGCGGCCTTTTAAGACTGATCAGAAGAAATTAAGTTATGAAGCATTCTATTCAAGAAAACGTGGTAAGAAATTTATTAAAAGAGTATAATATTATCGACATCTAACATACAACTTTCTATACATTTAGAATATAATAACACTATAAAAGTTAATTAAATATAAAACGAAAGAAGCTTATTGCAGGATGGGTAGTAAATGTCAGTGGGCGGATAGTACAATTATATTAGTTTAAAAAATGTAAAAAATATGCACGACATGGTTTTGGTGAAAAATGGATTACCTTCATCTTCGATTATTTCGTTCTCATAATATTATTCAAGGTTCCAGAACCTCCATGGCACAGTAGCACGGGAATACAGCTAAGAGGGAGAGTTTCAGCAATAAAACAGGTCTGCGTCAGGCCACCCGTCGTTATATCATTACTGGGCCCAATAAAACGAATTAAAACCTAATTAGAGGCCACGATTTTTGAACATTAAAAGCCGGAGGAATTAATTAGTGTGGAGTAATGATTTGAGTTCGGAGAGTAATTGCTTCGTCTTAGCTCAAGTTTGCGTCGGATATTGTTGGACTACCGCGGTAGTTCCAATGTCAATATTTATATTATTGGTCTCACACACGTTTAGTCTTGCATATAAAAACTTTTTGCAAGGAATAATTGTTATTGTCTAATAATATATAAAAATATTTAAACTCGTCGATTTTGAAATACAGAGTTTATACGACCACCAGTGTCATCTCCAATTCACATTGGTTAAGCCATTTTCGGCCTCGTTATCAGTTCAATCTTCAGATCCTCTCTATTTTTATGGCACTTCCCGCGTAAAGAGCGGCTCGGAGCATAACGCTGGCTGGGTAGAGCCGCGGGCGTTAGCCACTCTGGAGACGACAAATCAGACCTCTATGTAATAAATTGTATACAAATTCATAATAAAGCTTTAATAATATTTCACGTAATGATCGGTTCACTTTTTCAAGTTGGCACTAGGGCGTAGGGCGGGTGGTCGAAGCCGGGCCTGATCCGAGCTAATCTAATTACAGCCGTCTTTGTATTGACGTTGTTTTTTAAAATTGCTCGCTCAAAGACGGAGTTATGAAATAGTTGGAGCGTTAATTGTGCAGCGAGAATATTAAAGGGTCTATAGCTAGCTTTAAACACAAGTTTCTGCGGAAAAAATAATATTTAATTTGCAAACTCGTGTCTCTTTGAATGTAATTATGGTCGCTTCGAGTATTTTCAGAGACGGACGGAAAGTTTGCGTTTGGATATGAATATTTTGTTGGACTCCGCCGCTCTCAAACGCTTCTCTTTACTGCTAATACATCCATAAATATTATATTTTTATGGGTGGTGCTAATGAACTCATTCATATATTTAATTTAGTTTAACAAATAAGCCTAGGATTAATTTACTCATTAGTCGATCATAATTTTATTTTTAAGATAAAAATTGTGTATATTTACCATTATCTACATTACAAACAAAACGGAAATTTCCAATAATAGAGTCAAGTAGAAACGTCAATCTCATCACAAAAGATTGTGATCTTCAATTTCAGTAAATACCATCGATATCAGGTATGACTCGTAAAAGGATACGAGCCGTTGAGACAAGCGAGGCCGCGGGCGTCACTCGCAGACGCCTCCCGGCTACGTAACGTATGAACTGCTCTGATACGACGCTAGCTGAACCTCTTCAATGTAATCTTATTACACTTCTGGGACAAGTATAATTATTGCTTTCATACACAAAATATTTTAGTATTTTAGATATTACCTGACAATAAGTTATCATTTGGTTCATAAAACTGATGTTCTTTAGCTTAATAAACAATAAAAATTTTGGCATTAATAACGAAACATATTTTCAAATTTTCACTACTTTATAATTGTGTACATAGATAAAAATTCATTTGATTATCTTCAACATTTGCTTACAGAATTGCTTAAGATGTGAACAACAAACTAAAATATAATATGCTGCGTATCGAAGAGTGCAATATCATTCATAAAACGACGAGTTATTAACGACATGTTTATCTTTAACAATTTATAATAATATGTTTTAGCTTTAGTAGTAAGATATTTACTTGCACTATCTTGTGATGTATGTACATTAAAGACATTTAAGACCTCTTACCTATTATAAAAGGTTTATAAATAGAATAAATATGCCTTAATAAATAGAATAGCCTTGCTATGTATTATAAATATTACAGCAGGGATACGGTTGTTTTACATATTGTCACAATTTAACAATTAGCTTCACTTTGATTGTAACAGAATTAATCTTTGTTTGATTACTAAAGATTACAAGTGTATAAAGACGTTTTATTAAGTTTAGTTATCTGTCCTTAATAGACATATAGGTACGTTACTTTACCATTCACAAACCTGAAGAAGATGAATTTACCTTAATGGTATAGTAACATTCATTATATATCTACAGAACTGTACACCACGCTTTCGAAATTCCAAGCTTTTATTAAATTATTTCCTATTGTATTTGTACCATGTCTAAATCTTTATTAATAGCTTTATAATAGAGTTAGATTCTACATGATGACTGAATAGGGCTATTAGTCGACTTTTTCCTATATATACTAAATTGTTACTTGAAAAGTTTTATTTACTATTCACCATATATTTAGAAAAATTGTACCTAATCTTATCTAAACCTCTTATTACACGGGTGAGAATAAAACTTATCTCACAGCCTACCTCAGCGCCCGCACGAGTAGCGAACAACGAAACTATAAAAGGACCTTCATAAAACGCAAGATATGTCCTCGAGGGCCGTCTCGATCGACGGTGAACTTTAGCACCAACAACGAAACACATTCGCTGATTCTACCTTTTCAACAAAGTATAGGTATAGGATAGCAGATCGTAAAAAACAAGGAAATCTGTAAAATTACAATTTCACTCGATAGATAGATAGTGAAGTACATTTATTATTTCGTCTTTAAAATTAAGAATGTTAACACATGTTCACTATTAGTTATGGAAGTATAAATCATGGTGAAAGGGTATGGATAAGATAAATTCAGGCAAACCACTGAGCGCAGGTGTGGGACAACTTTAGCCAACGCTGCTCACGCAGTCCACCCGCCAACCCGTTAAATCGCGGAACATTAAACTACTATTGGAATCTGAAGGAATAAGTTTCGAAATATGTCGATTTTAAGGTAATATATTAAATTTGATAGTAAAAAACTGAAAACTTAGATATTGCTATTTATGAACTTAAAAAACCAATTAGAGTATTACGCACTGTTTGTCATAAGCTATGTTTATAGCCACTGAAAAGCCTAACAAAAATAAATAATAAAGCTTCCCAAATTACGGATAACATAAAAATCACACAAAAAGAAATGTTTAAGAAAAATCCCTCCAAACAGAAGCTTCCGCATCACGTATCGTGCTCTATCGCCGAGATATAGACGCGCAGATCCGGCGGGTCTGATACGGACCGGCATATTAAACGGCGATTAACCCACCGGCTAGCGCTGATTTATGTGAACTATTAAAATCTACGAAGGCACTGAATTAATTGCACTACTTCAGGCCTTATTAATTGGCCCGGCCGCCTCTTGTTTATAACCCTTCCTCGCCTGCCCTTCCGTTGACCGGCGATCGGCCGTCTTGACCCGGCCACCTATTGTATGATTTCGATCGTATATTCTGAATGTTGATTTATATTTAAATGTCCACGAAACTCTCGGAGTTATGCCGCGGTGTGTAGTGATCAAAAGTCGGGAAGTTTTCGCATTTACATTTAAATTTGGACACGATGAAATATCACCTTGTGGCGTTGAATTTTGTAAACGACAATTAGAGAGGACCAAATTTGTTTTACTTTTGGACGACATTATACGTATTATGTCTACATCTTTTACTTAGAATGTATGCACTACTTGTAATTGAACAGTATCCTACCGAAAATAAATATTTATTACTATACAAACTATTAGATTCAATTATAATTTAAAGGCGACGGGAGGTACACAAATTAAATTGAACATAGGTCTTGCCGTTAAGTGGTTATATCCTCTGCCCGGTGTAGGGTAGAATGGACACTAAACGCAAGGTGCGAGAGTTTACCTCCCGGGTGGCTGGGAGGGGGAGGGGAGGCTGCTCGTAACAGCGACACCTCGGGATATTGAATTTGCGGCGGGCGAATCTCAATTGTTATCTACTACTGCAAGGTCGCAGGACGACGGGCCAGGTACTACGGATACAGCCCTTTCTTTTACCTTAGGGCTGGCACCGTCGGACAAGTTATTTAATTCGTGCAGTTCTACGTTACATTTTACTACTTTATGTGCTAAGCTACACACACAAATATTTATAAATATAATATTTCTTAATATCTAGTATTTGCCGGTGTTACATTCTTGTATAAATTGCTCAACAACCATTTACAGAACATACCTCTTAAGGAAATCAAATTTGTCGTCCCTTACTCATTCCCTAGGTTTAAAATCAACAAATATTCCAAATTCCATTCCAAAACCACCTATTAACCTTGTTCGAATCTTCCGATTTCAACAAATAACACAGCGTATCCAGAGGAAATGGTAGTGGGTGATGGTTTTAGAGAAAGCATTGGGGTGCCTTTAGAACCTAATTTCGTGTTTTTGATGATTTCTTTTTTTTGAAGTGCATAGTGTTGAAAATTTTATTTTATGTTTATGTTAAAAATTGATAAATTTAAGTGTGTTGATGGGGTAGGGAAAGAAAGAAAAGTGAAAGTAAAGAGGGGGTTGTAAATATTGATTAATGGTGTTGGTAAATAAATAAATAAATAAATAAATAAAATTAGCCCTATAAAACTTGACAGACAGCTTTGTTTATAAGATACTAATCATGATAATACTCGTATTCGATTTTTGTTAAATATGTACTGGTTTGAGTTGAGATTCACGTGCCTAGCAACCAGTCTCTAACACTGCTCAACCAAACATGTAAAGTATTTAACAAACGAAAGTTATAAGAAATAAACTAAAAATGTAGAGAACGCATATACTGAAAAGCCAAGTGACTGACAACCCTGCGCCTCCGCTGGGGCGGTCATTGGTCAATTTATTTCTTGCAGGCCGGGACCGCAGTTATCATGATTGAATTAAGTAAGTCCTGCACCTAAATCACGGCCTTTGTGCGCCACTCTCGAACCCCGAAAAACGGAAAACGGCCGCTATTCAGGAATTTTAATCGTGAGAACCAAACACTGACCGACGATAATTTAAGGTTAATTTTGGTTAGTTTTACGGTCGATTGAGATAGAACTTCGACCTTGCGTGACTTCCTCATTGAAAATATTTAACAAAGTCTCGGAACCGGCTAAGACACAAATGAGTACAACGTAGCATCTGTAGCGAGACGTAGCGGAACTACGTGGCTACGGCACGTGCTACGAAGGTTGTTAATTGCGTTAGAGCGGCCGATGAAAGGTGCTTAACTTCGCTAACTTTCCACTTAGATAACTCGTAGCTGACCCTCCAACTTCCCATTACACAAATTGTTCATCTATATTCATTTAATCATGAGATATTTTCAAAATTAACTCAATAATAACTTTCCTGTTACTATAGATATTTTATGCGAAACTTAATTTACGCACATTGAAGAACATCGAAATTCCTCAAATATTATTTTAATAGGAGATATTTTATGGTGACAACTCAATAAGAAACTTAATGAGACATGATCTAGGTGAGGTAGACATATTATTACTAGTAGGTAAACATTGAATGCCAGGTTCGTCTCGTAAAAAAATAAATCTTTGTCTCTACTCGATTGCACGCTTCAAAGGCAAAATGCGGGGAGGGGAGCGACGTCAATAATGCTCCTTGTTATTCTTATGCAAATGCTGTTGTAGGATAATAAGTGGAACGCGAATCACCAGACATTACGCAGATTGGAAGAATACGCCACTTCTGATGCGTTATCACACTACGCGACGTCTCTTTCGAATTTCAATTAAACCATTTTGATAATCTTGTCTTCTTTAGGTATATGTTATAATGAAGAAGTGCTATCAACGGCTCATAATTAAAATATAAAGCTGTCTGAATATCTTTATAAAGAGTATACTCCTCCCGCAAAGGGCCAGCAACGCACCCACTAAAATGGGTGCCATGAGCTCGGTAGACTGCCCTTTTTGGACGTCCCGTAGGTTCATTTGCCTCTCTGTGATATGAAAAAAATCATCACTATTTAATAATAATATATATTTTTTTTAGTTTAAATAATTATACTGCAGCTCTAAATTTCATTATATTAAATGTCTACTTCGAACCTAAATAACTCAACGAATAAACCGTGTAGTGTGAATCTCTTGTTTAACACAACATATAAACAACAAAGAGCGATGTGATCAATCGTGATCGGAGCTACGTGAGCCTAATTGCTACATGGCATCCAAAATGATACATTTAATATATTTGAATAACAACGATCGGAGGAATAAACCAACTACAAATAGCAGTATCAGTAACATTTGTTTTACATTTTGAATCCTTTCTGTGTACTAAGCACAGGCTAAGAAAAGTGGTACCAAGAAATATGTAATTTATCTAACAAGGGTACCATATTTGGGTACCAGGCATTAAGCCTGTTTGTGCATTTGAAGTTATGTTTATGTAGTGGTCACATTGTTGTTTAACCTCGTAAGGATTTCCTGATTTTCTTGGGATTTTTAATTCAAAATGTTCATTAAATATGACTCATAAATTCATACATAAACAGGTCGTTTAACGCTTCAATCAAATAATACACACACGAAACATGTCACATTCATTTAAAAGAACAAATATCAACAATCACAGTTTTATTGACTCTGTTTTAATACGACGTGCTCTTGTTTATGTGTGTGTATCTGATATAACGTATTTAAAGACCTCGAGGTGAATATTATTATATCTTATCTACTCGAGGAAATATAAACATTTAATATTTTCATTAAAGTTGAAAAGGTGGAATTCCTAGTGGTTTTTACGGATATTTCTATACATAAGGCGTTTTGTCCCTTTTATGAACCTTGCCTATTGTTTATTAGTATTATTCTACTGAAAAAATATACTTGTTCTTGTATTGGTATTCCGGAGCTTTAAATTCACAGTTAAGAACAGAACATTTTATCACATGGGATTTTACGGCTCAACCAAATGCGCATTATTGCATGCTTCTCTTATATATTATAATACCACGTCACAAATTATTTGTAAATACAAATCTGATATTAAAACACTGATTAGGTACAACAAAACGCGTAAACCAACGTGAGTTACATACAAATTGCAAGCAAAGTTCATAAAAAAAGATTAAGTTGCCACCTGTGTTATGTTTGAGCAATATTGCCAATGAGCCTGTTGTAACATCGATGCGACCTACCTGCACTTTTGTAACAAATATGGTACATATTGTGAGAAACTAATATTTTGGGGGGGGGGGGGGGGGGGGGGGGGGGGGGGGGGGGGGGGGGGGGGGGGGGGGGGGGGGGGGGGGGGGGGGGGGGGGGGGGGGGGGGGGGGGGGGGGGGGGGGGGGGGGAGGGGGGGGGGGGGGGGGGGGGGGGGGGGGGGGGGGGGAAAAGAAGGGGGGGGGGGGGGGGGGGGGGGGGGGGGGGGGGGGGGGG
Source organism: Pieris macdunnoughi (assembly GCA_905332375.1). Taxonomy (NCBI): domain Eukaryota; kingdom Metazoa; phylum Arthropoda; class Insecta; order Lepidoptera; family Pieridae; genus Pieris; species Pieris macdunnoughi. The sequence goes on from CAJOBZ010000007.1 coordinate 7,494,321, forward strand.
GGGGGGGGGGGGGGGGGGGGGGGGGGGGGGGGGGGGGGGGGGGGGGGGGGGGGGGGGGGGGGGGGGGGGGGGGGGGGGGGGGGGGGGGGGGGGGGGGGGGGGGGGGGGGGGGGGGGGGGGGGGGGGGGGGGGGGGGGGGGGGGGGGGGGGGGGGGGGGGGGGGGGGGGGGGGGGGGGGGGGGGGGGGGGGGGGGGGGGGGGGGGGGGGGGGGGGGGGGGGGGGGGGGGGGGGGGGGGGGGGGGGGGGGGGGGGGGAAGGAAGAAAAAAAAAAAAAAAAAAAAAAAAAAAAAAAAAAAAAAAAAAGGAGGGGGGGGGGGGGGGGGGGGGGGGGGGGGGGGGGGGGGGGGGGGGGGGGGGGGGGGGGGGGGGGGGGGGGGGAGGGGGGGGGGGGGGGGGGGGGGGGGGGGGGGGGGGGGGGGGGGGGGGGGGGGGGGGGGGGGAAAAGAGGGGGGGGGGGGGGGGGGGGGGGGGGGGGGGGGGGGGGGGGGGGGGGGGGGGGGGGGGGGGGGGGGGGGGGGGGGGGGGGGGGGGGGGGGGGGGGGGGGGGGGGGGGGGGGGGGGGGGGGGGGGGGGGGGGGGGGGGGGGGGGGGGGGGGGGGGGGGGGGGGGGGGGGGGGGGGGGAGGGGGGGGGGGGGGGGGGGGGGGGGGGGGGGGGGGGGGGGGGGGGGGGGGGGGGGGGGGGGGGGGGGGGGGGGGGGGGGGGGGGGGGGGGGGGGGGGGGGGAAAAAGGGGGGGGGGGAAAAAAAAAGGGGGGGGGGGAAAAAGGGGGGGGGGGGGGGGGGGGGGGGGGGGGGGGGGGAAAAAAGGGGAAAAAAAAAAAAAAAAAAAAAAAAAAAGGGGAGGGGGGGGAGGGGGGGGGGGGGGGGGGGAAAAAAAAAAAAAAAAAAAAAGGGGGGGGGGGGGGGGGGGGGAGAAAAAAAAAAAAAAAAAAAAGGGGGGGGGGGGGGGGGGGGGGGGGGGGGGGGGGGGGGGGGGGGGGGAGAAAAAAAAAAAAAAAAAAAAAAAAAAAAAGGAGGGGGGGGGGGGGGGGGGGGGGGGGGGGAAAAAAAAAAAAAAAAAAAAAAAGGGGGGGGGGGGGGGGGGGGGGGGGGGGGGGGGGGGGGGGAAAAAAAAAAAAAAAAAAAAAAAAAAAAAAAAAAAAAAAAAAAAAAGGGAAAAAAAAAAAAAAAAAAAAAAAAAAAAAAAAGGGGGGGGGGGGGGGGGGAAAAAAAAAAAAAAAAAGGGGGGGGGGGGGGGGGGGGGGGGGGGGGGGGGGGGGGGGGGGGAAAAAAAAAAAGGGAAAAAAAAAAAAAAAAAAAAAAAGGGGGGGGGGGGGGGGGGGGGGGGGAAAAAAAAAAAAAGGGGGGGGGGAAAAAAAAAGGGGGGGGGGAAAAGGGGGGGGGGGGGGGGGGGGGGGGGGGGGAAAAAAAAAAAAAAAAAAAAAAAAAAAAAAAAGGGGGGGGGGGGAAAAGGGGGGGGAGGGGGCCCCCCCCCCCGGTGGGGGAATAAAAAAGGGGAAAAAAATTGGGGGGGGAAAAAAAAAAAATAAAAAAAAAAAGGAAAGGGGGAATTCCTCGGGGGGGGAAAAAAAAACACGCACCCCCTTTTTGGGGGGTTGTAGGCGCGGGGGGGGGGAAGAGAAAAGGGGGGGGGGGAAAAAAAGACGGGCGGGGGAAACCAACGAGACAGGGGGGCGCACGGGAAGGAGGGGGGGGGGGGGGGGGGAAAAAAGGAGGGGGGGGGAGGAGGGAAGAAGAGAAGCGACAAGCACAGAAGGGAGAGGGGGGCGCCAACCAGGAAAGATGGGGGACAGCCCCAAAAAAGAGACGGGGGAGGCCCCCACCCACTAAACAAAAAAAGGGGGTAAAAAAAAAAAGAAAAAGAAAAAAAAAAGGGGGAAAAAAAAAAAAAAGGGGGGGGAAAGGGGGAGCCCCGGGGGGGGGCCCCCACACCAGGGGGGGCGGCCCGGGGGGGGGGGGGGGGGGGGGAAGGGGAAGGGGAAGGGGGGGGGGGGGGGGGAAACCACCCCAGGAAAAAAAAAAAAGGGAAGAGAGAAGGGGGGGAGGGGGAAGAAGGGGGGGGGGGGGGGGGGGGGGGGGGGGGGGGGGGGGGGGGGGGGGGGGGAAGAACCAAAAAAAAAAAAAAAAAAAAAAAAAAAGAAGAGAAGGAAGGGGGGGGAAAGAGGGAAAAAGGGGGGGGGGGGGGGGGGGGGAAGGGAGGGGGGGGGCGGGGGGGGGGGAAAGGGGGCCCCGGGGGGGGGGGGGGGGGGGGGGGGGGGGGATTTTATATTATAGTGTATTTTCAAATAATTTCATAACACGATGTACGTAACTAACTTACTATAAATTTTCTCGCTTAGTGAATGTAATTCTTTGAGAAATAAAGTATCTTTGAACCGAATGAGTACAAAAATGTATCAGATTTTGAGGGCTTAACAATACGTGACGTCAACGTGAGCAATCTTGTAAAATGGCAGTGTTATTAACTGATTATTATTGGAGTGTAATAAATAATGATTGCGTAGTTATGAGCGCAATGAGGCCGGGGCCACACGAAGGTGCGACTAGAGTCGCCATCGAATTACTTCGCTGTGATCGGTTCTATCCCGTGTTCTACACGAGCGTTAGCCGCTTGCGGTTTTCCCCATATTGCATCATTCTACAATATTTTAAGACTTCTTTTCAGTTAAGCAACAATTCCAGTATTGGGCTTTCCCTTAACGTCTTTCTAGTTTTCTATTTCATATAGCACGACTAATAAGCGTCATATTTTGGTATTGAGTATTCAGAGATGATGCAAAGATGAAAACAGCTCACGTGTGTCGAGCTTAACTAATGCGGTGTCGCCGTGACGTCAATGAGTGTTATCGTGGGCCAGGGGTGAAGGAGCGCTCCACGTGGCCCTACTTCCAGCATTCTCAGAAATCTATCTGATTAATTGCTCTTTGTTATTTGTTACCTGCTAAATTATTTCAACCGATGACATCACAATAGTTTGGGCAAAACAGGAAAGTATAATAAATATAATAAGTAAATTATCATCAGTATCAAAAATGTTTTTGTGAATTTAAAATACGATATTAATTCGAATTCAGATACAATAACGAAACCTCAACTGTATCGAAACAAAAGCTATAATAAATTTAAAATTATTTTGAAACGTATACAAAAAATATCTTTATTATGGCGACAGTTGCATATTAAATTGTAATTTCGTTCACAGCCCATTCAAGTTTTCGCAAGACATAGCTTTATGAAGGTTGTTGGCGCGACCTCGTTTCCGGTTCGCATTGAAATTTAAAAAACAACTCGTCGGCGCGAACCTTCACAGTGCGCACTTCCGTTCTGCCGACACTCGCGACATTTGCCAGTCGCCGACGCTCCGCCACCGCTCCACATAATTAATTGTTCTAACATATAACAAAAGAAATAAAGAAAGAAAGAAAAAACAATAATTATACACAATAAAAAGTATATTTAGGTAAAAATAAAGTGCACTAGCCCCTAACTCTAGGATTCCCTGTGTCGTGGGAAGCCAGTCCCTTTCTTTTGATATCTTACATTTTATAATTAAGCTATTGATGTACAGTAAGAATATTTTCTGTTTCAGCGTAAGACGTTGCGAAGATGTTGTTTATGATTATTAGAGAATGTATAACGAAACAAAATAAACGAACTTAAATCTTAACAATAAGAACATCAAGCAGGATTTTATTATGATGAGAAGCAGAGTGTCTGCTAGCTGCTGCTGTGTAGCGTGTCTACTTTGAATTTGTCGCAGCCCTTGTCCGTAGAAAGGTAACTACTGCTACGCGTAAGCAGCACAAACTCAATCTGTGCGCAATTCTTCTCTCAGTTCCGGCGTAGTGAAACGAATGCGTGTACAATTTGGCTCCGCTCGCAACTGAATTGAGAATATTCTCTCGTCCGTACTTCATTTAAAATAAACAAACTGCTAACGCAATTACTCTAACCGATGTGGGCTACAACTTAGCTCGCCTTCTTTTGTTTTCAAACAAAATATCTTTTTTTACAATTAGCCATTTAACCTGGTATAAATAATCCTTTACTTCGTTCGTCGTAATTATTTTAATCATAATTATCTTGTACTTGTATTTCGGAAGAAACGCTAAAACACAATGTAGGTTAGTGTGCAGGTTTACTTGGCATTCTGCCAGACTCACGGTCAGGTGAGAGGAGAGGTCTGTCCAAAAGCCCCAGAGTTTTAGCGAAAATATAAAACTGATTAAGCGATTACTCAATGATACATTATGCTCGAGAGTTCTACACACAGGGTGATTTCATAAGCCAGAGAATTCTGCTAAAAAACATGTTGTTTTTCTTTACCAAAATATTTTTTAATAAAATAGCAAATTAGTTAAAATATAACAATCAGTTAAAAATAAACGCGACCGCAAACCACAGCGCAGTAACCCCGAAGTCAGTAAGTGAGCGAGTGCCGCAACATACACGTGATAACATACCGTCTGATATTTATACGACATTTTATAAATTGCATGCTAATTTTATCAATTTAACCATTTAAATATGTAATATTTATGTTGTATAACATGGAATTTCGCGTAATTCGAATAGGTAATGGTGAACGTTGATTAGGAAGCCATTAGCCGACGCGCAGATTGGCAGCCATTCAACCGTCACAGACACGCTGTTATATTGACACCCACGTGTATTACAACTTTGAGATTACGAAAGCTAATTGTAAAATCCTAATGATACAATAGACCTCTAAAACATTACATAATAATAGTGTTGTTTTTCCAACAATAGTGCAAAGGTGATTGTCACAAATAATTAAACAATCTCAAAGTAAAAGCCAAACAAATTTCAATTAAGCTCATTCAAATCTCATTGGTACAAGTGTCTTTGTTCGATTGCCATGTGTCGGCCATACCGTAGCAGACCTGAGAATAAATGTTAATTGTTGTCACCTGGACCTTAGTGCGTGGGACATAGGGTCGAGTTTGTCCCCCGGCGCTGGGACGGCGGCCAGCCTGGTGCCAGATGGTCTACTGCCGACGTGTCAATGCAAACCTCTTTGTGCACTTGTCATAGATACTAAGTCCCTTGTTTGTAGATAACAAAGAACAATAGGCATCGATAGGTAAGACATGTGGCCACTCGGGCAGGAAGTCACGGGTTTCTTAATTGTCTTTGACAACTTTTTGCTAGTGCATAACGAGATTACTGGGCATATGTCTCGCCTCAAAAATACATCAATGGTTTGAAAGCATAGGTGACTGCATATTCATGAGGAAAGCGGTATCTCATACAATATTTGACATCTGCTGACAGTCGCCGATAACCCAAAGGGCTAAAACTGATTAGGTTTTTTTGTTTTCACTGTTAGTAATCGTCAGCGACAGATAAACGTTGCATTAAACGTACATTTCCTGCGATAACGGGCCGCGTGTCGTCACTATCTCACTTTAACAATATACATAATGAAAATAATAATTTTATTCACATTCTGACGCACTCGTGTTCGACAACATTTATCTACTACGAAAAGCCGTAACTGACATTATGGACAAACTCAGTTCTGTGTAAGTTTTATATACATATTTTATTAAAAGTTTACTTTATACCATATTAACTTTATTCACTATTTTTAGGGGAACTGACGCACATATGTGCTTAGGGCAGGATCCATGGAATCGTAGTATTATAACTCAGACCTCAGGAGTCTGTTTGTTCGTTAGTATTTCAGACTTGCATAAGGTTTAGAATGAACTTTGGTGCAGAGATACCTAATTGGGATCTTAGGAAAAGAAGACAATTTGTTTTGTGCAGACTTAAGTGTAGTAATTGACTTTTATAATTATAACCTCAATAAAATGCTGACATTTGAAATGTTTCCATCTTCCATGAATTACGAGTTAAGTAAACAAATATTTAATTTACATTGTTCGATTTTATTATATGTCGTTAGATATATCCATACTATGATAGCAAAATTTTAAATGAAAGTTTTAAAGGGCAGGTAATTTTTTTTATAAAACAGAATCATATAATGTTCTCTGAGTTTTCATATTAACGTCTGTAATAAGTACAATTTGCTTAGATACCGACACTAAACACCCGTATACCTTGACATTGATCACATCAATAGAATAATATCTCCAATCAATCAATTTTTTGTGGTGTTCCCGCACGATCTACATTGTACACAATATTTAGTCTTTCGATGCGGGTCACCGTGTCGCGAGGAAATAGTTCGTTTTACATGCAGGTACTTAAAATGAAACTTTAACGTTATTATTAATAGGGCAAAGGAAAAAGCAGTTTCTGAATTGAAAAGTTTAACCAAATTAACATAGACGGGCTTTGTTCTCACAAATCATAGCCGAAGAAACATCTGTCATCCATGGACAGACGCAAGGCAGGTAATTTCTTAGTCAATGACAAAATAATAAAAAAACACCTTTATTAGGCCATAAACTATCGGTTTAAAGCACCTGGTTGAAGTTATTTTAATAACCGTGAGAGAACTACGTTTACTCGCAATCAACTAAACAATAAAGACAATATAAAAAATTATATTAATTATGTTAAAAAAAAAAACAAAATATTCATTATATATACAATACTTAGATAATAAGTATGTACAAAAACAAGAGACTAATGCCTCTGCATATTATACTTTATATGTTGGTAGAGCAGCGGTAAAAGGCTTTGCCTTTGCACACGTGTCAGTGTGGCGATGCGCGGGTGGCCCTTGTTTTTACAATGTGCCCTAAATGTTATTGCAAGCCTTCCACGTCCTCATTATGCCCCAACTAACACGAGATTTGTTCAGGTTGTATGGATTGGCGAGAGTGCGGGTCCATTGTGCAAATGCGAAATTTAATTTTATAATAACAAATAGGTACGATATATCTTTTTATTTTAACAATTAAAACGAAATTTAATTTATTTGTTACATTTTGCACACACATACGACCTCTTATTTACAAAACTTGATGGTATCTAATTTTATATTCTTAAAAATACACATTTAAAAATGTTACGATTTTTAAAATACTTATAACAATTTGCTTAATAAAAATGACATACAATCTAAGTTATATAAATATCTATTTTTTGACACTATAGCGAAAAACAAACCTATCATGTTTGAGCAAGCAAGCAAAATAAGAATGCGAACTATAAATAACGAAATAACTTTTACATGCCATTCATTAGCTATTTGAGACAAGAGCGCCATCTAGTGGCAGAAAGCGAAAGTAAAAATCTACTCAGCATAACGCGTGAAAGAAATATCATTGCATTAACAAATAGTAATAATAATAAAGATTCGAAGTCTTATCTCTTTTGGATCGTCTTATATTTGTAGTCAGTTGCAGTGGTTTCTTAAAATACGAAATTGGCATAAGTAAATAGGTAATATACATACATATTTACAAACATTTAAAAAAACAATGTTAAGTAGGTACAGTTTATTTCTAGGAATTAATATTAATTAATACATATATATAAAAAGATGCTTTCAGTTTTGTCTTTTAACGTATAAGCAAATCGCTATTATGTTAGAAAAAGACAGGTAGACGAAGGTGGAGCGTATTAATATCACCACTACGGTTGCTAGCAGCGATTATACTTTAAAACGTAGAGTCATCTGTTGTACCGCATATGTTATATATTTTTTAAATTATATAATTAAGTAACGTGAAATTCATTCGTCAAAACAAATTTTTGTTTTTATCTTTATAATCCTATTATTACGTAATAAAGAACGCCGTTGGTTAAGACAATTAAGATGTTTATAATAGAAATTCGATATTATGATGCCTTAAGGTTAATGGTGTTTCGAGATGAAGACCAGCGTGGTACCGTGGCCAGTTGGTAAGGTAGATTGCGGTGGGGTGAGGCGGGTGGGGCGGGGGCGGCTTTGCAGGGCGGGCCGAGGGCGGACCGGCGGGCATTCCGCCGCGCGCCGTCAGTTCGGCGAGACGTGCCGTGCGGGCCATGGTCGCGAGAACCGATGACATGTTCGGGTGTTACGGCGACAGTTACTCGTATCGCCTGTGGAGCCTGGCCAACGTGTGGGGTTGCCGCTGTGAGTAGCGCGTAGGTCTTAGCGGTGTGTTCTGTGTGCTCGTGTCTTCCGATGAAAGTGCACAGCTCGCTTATGGGAGTTGGCGGTTGGTACGAAACCTTTGCGGCCGGTTGGCTTGCGGAAATGAGGAGTAAGAAGGTCCCCACTTCGACCACCTCGGCCAGGCGGCTCGCTGCCTTCAGTAAGCTTATTTTCTTTTCTTTTTGTTTGCTGGTGTGTTTATTTATGTTATCGTATTTTATATCAGAAGTTGCTTTAGATAAATTTTTCCATTAGTAAATTTGTTTAAAACTTACGACAAACAAACTTTCAGTAAGTTGGAACTAAACTCTACTACTATAGAGAGAGTTCTCTTCTTTATAATTTTGAGAAAACTTTTGAGACGTGAATTTCATCTAATAGAATTCTTATTTTAAATAAAATGTTAGTAATTAAATTTTTTAAATTAATTTTTCTACGGACGATCCATCACAGAGTGCAATCTTAGTGATATGAAAAATATAATTTGCTCACGTCTTCGTTAGAGCACCTAGCCGCCGTTCCCTCGTTCCCTCGAGACATAATTCATCCACTCGAGAGCCGGGAACAGGTATACACCGACTTAAAAGAAAGTTTCGTTTGTCGAGGGGTGCACCGATCTCTTTTAACGTCTTAAATCGTAAATGATTATGTTGTTTTAATTCATTTGCTTTTTCTCTTTTACTTTCTACTTTATATTTGAGGCCGCCTGTCTGGAGTGAAGGGACGTTTGATATATCTCTTAAGTTCTGACTTCTAACGCGTAAACTGAAATAATTTGTGCTTGTCATAAGTATAGATATCTTCTCTTGGCGTTAATCGGCACAAAGAGTTGCGATAAAAATGCGAGGGATTATTTAACAGGTCCGTTGACGGTACTAAGGAGCGTTGAGGAAAATTATTTTGTTGTCATTTATAAGCGGAGTATCGGAAAGGTACCTAGAGCATGTCGTGAGTAGATGCTTAGTGAGCGTAGCCGTGTCGTCTAATCACTTGTTTACTGAAGACAGACGTATAAATTAGCAAACTCATTAACGAGCCTTTATAATCGCTCCGTAAACAATATTGGGAATGAGGACCGCTCTCCGCCGCTCTTCATCTTTATGCTTAAAACTGTTCAATAAACCAATATTAATTTGATTTACTTATATAATTTAGTAAGTACTTGTTCCTTTTTTATTGTGATATTATATTAGCACTCAAGTCAATATAAAGGAAAATAAAATAATCTGAAATACTGCGAAGGCTTGTATATTAAATATCAATCTTCATAGCAACATTTATATTATTATTTTTATTAAAAATTAAGTAAATGTTTTTTTTATTCGTTGAAAATATATTGTCGGTAAATTTAACTAAATGCAGCTAGATTTGTTTCGGTTTTTACTATCCACTACATCTCATAAAAAAAAGTTTTTGAAGAGGACGTTACATGCTTTACGATAGGATTTATAATCTTTGATTTCACTGTAATAGTTATTACCCAAAAAAAATAAGCAAAGTAGGTTCTGCTATGAGCGCATTAAACTTTAGCCAAGTTTGTGCACGATAGATTCTTCTTAAATGCATAGGTAATTATTCCTTATAAATACATAATACCCGCTTATGTTTTATACAACAAATTACCTTCTATTATGAATCATCTTATAAAAATACTTTTAACCACATACCTATGTAGATACTGAGCGTATGCGGACAAGGAAAATCGAGCTAAGGGCACAAGGAATTTTATATTAGTGACTAATACAATAATTTAGGGACATTTCAAAAAGTAAAAGACCGAGGTGCGAGTAGGTGTCCAGGTGCGACCAATCATAGTCCCGACGTCGTCGACCATCGACCGACTCACTATCGGCTCCAGCGATGTGTGCGTGCGATAATTGTTCATGTAGTTCAATAGGAAGCGCGCAGTGAGTGTGTGAGTTTTATCAGCGACTGACGGACGCTGCCTGTGCGCAGATTGCTGGCTCGTGTAGGTGTTCCCGTCCGTTCCACCTCATTGATAGCTGATAGTAATATTGTTGCCCTCAGAGCACTCATTGTGTTGTCAATACAGAGTTCAAGAAACGCTTACTATAGTTCACGTCAATTCAGTTAAAAAGCATCGCTTATCAATTAAATATAAAAGGTAAGTATTTTGTTCCCATACGACGGTAAAATATACGGATAATATATAGTTTTAGAATATAGTATACAACTTTACGGAGCTTATTTTTAACAAAACTAAACACTAAACAGAATTAACAAGAATGCGTTGTGTGTGTGTCAGCGATAAAATCTTCAATTAAATATAAATTGGGAATCCAGAGGATAAAGCCACTATTGTTAACTATGGTCAAACTAGCAAATGTTAATTGCTCACATTGAAACATTTCTTATGTTCAGGGGTTCGAACCAGAGGTAACAATCGTACTCTTCACCAATAACACTGCTTTAACTCGAATTTGGCTTGGCCAAATTTCTTACAAAAATCGCATGATCAACGCCATCTGTTATCGAATAGAATTATTTAGTTGGCTGACTTTCGGATGTTGGAGATTTACAGCGAGTTTCGGTCTATTATCTATAGTTCAATACATACAGGGACAAATGACAATGACTGTCGATTGTCCTCTGATATTGGTTAGCATGGGACGGGCGTAGGGCGGCTCACGTAAAGGGTGGATAAAATGACCGGTGCGGCGCGGTGTTTACGAGGCCGTAATTTCTAAAATTCAATACCAGACACCGGCTGCAATTGCACAGAATCTGCCTGCAGGGCTTTCCCACGTCACCTAATATAATTACAATTTCAGTATACAATTGTAAGTTAAAGAACTTAGATAACATGTTTATATGACGACTATTCAATGATAATTAGCTTTTGCCGACTTGTTTAAGTTCAACACAAATAACAATTTATTTTATATAAAGAAGGGCTGAAGGTAGACTAATCAGATTGATTTATGAGATTGATTCGTAGGTACCTTTATGTTTTTGTGTAGTCAGACGGCTGCCGCACGTACGCTCGTACAAGAACTATTTTTAAAAACGATGAACCGCCAGTATAACCGCCAACGTACCAAATAACTCTGCCTATATATATTGTGTTAATTATAACTTAGTTAAATCGGCTTGTTGCACTTGTTCATATGTAATAGGACACTATTAAGTGACAACTTAATTGACATATTTCATGTTTTTCCGATTAACCTCTGAAACGCGTGGCAAATAGTATACTAGTATATTTGTTCCAGTGGGTCCCCTGGCGGGTAGTGGGCCTGAGATTAAGCCTGAGGAGGAGGAAGAGCGGGGCGGGTCCCCGCTGGGCCCCGGAGGGCCGTTTAGCTGCAGCCAGTGCCGCGGTGCGTACCCCACGAGGGACCAGCTTGAGAAGCACGAGACGCTGCACTCGCCGAGCACTCAGGTGGATACCCTCAGATATGTCAGTGTACATTGCATTACATTACAACATCACTTACCCCAAGTGAACCGTATACGTAATAATGACAGACCCTGACGAGAAGATGTTTCTTTTACTGTTTATTTTTCTTTCTTTCCCTCACTCTCTCTCATTTATACACAATACATTTTGTGTATCTATCTAATTATTTCTACCTACCTCTACTTTTTAATACTTTAATTGTTGGGTCATTAGCCACAAGGCATAATTAGAACAACACACAAACTTTTACCATATGACTGTTTTATGTTGTAAAATAAAGTGACTACGAGTAAGTAATAGCAATCTTGAAAAATGTATGTGTGGGTGTTTCACTAAAAGAATTATTGGAAACCACTTCACAAGGTACGCAAAATAAACAATTTTCGTAGCTATGGCTTCCTTAAGTAAATGCTAGTAGAAGTAGTTGTAGTAGATGTAGTTGTAGTATTTATTCCTATAGTAATAGTAGAGCCGTTGTAGTTGTGTTTTTTTATAAGATAGAATAAAACTTGGTTACAGACTTGCAACATCTGCCACAAGAGCTTTCCAAAAATGAATCAACTGCAACGACATGCCATAAGTCACAACGAGAGCCCAGATCTTCGTAAATATAAGTGCAACAATTGTGACAAAGCGTTCAAACACAATCATCACCTTAAAGAGCATTTAAGGATACATAGCGGAGAAAAACCTTTTCAATGCTTAAACTGTGGAAAAAGATTTTCCCATTCGGGTTCATATTCGTCGCATATGACATCGAAAAAATGTTTGGCAATGAATTTAAAAATGGGCAGAATTAAGTCTAACAACAAGCTTTACAATCGAAATATCAGTCCCGGTCTGAAGCAAGAGGACGATGTATTACATGTGCCGGAAGATATAAGTAAAAGCCTCGAAAACAATCCAGCCATGCCTATGCTAGCCAAGTATAAAGAAGCCGCAGCATTATTCGCATCGATAATAACTCAAAAGTCCGGTTACAACCCGGAACTGCATCCGGGGCTTCCGGATCATCGAGCAAATCCAGGGTATACACCATTGCCTGAAAATGTAACCACAAATACAAACGAATTTTCTCTTTATGCTTTCCCAAATTCGTTTAACTATATGCAGCACTTAACTTATCAAGAACAGGTGAGCAGAAATATTAAAATGCAATCTAAATGTTATATGGCACCCGAAGCTTTGATCGAAGAAGACTTAGAGGAAGAAGATAGAAAGTCCGACGGAAGCGCAGATCTTATTATGGACGTGGAAGACGACCAAAACGAAAGTTCTTTGGAGAAAGAGAACGGTTTAAACGGCAATGATACTAAAGTGGAAGCTTCTTTAACGTTTAACTCGTTGCTTGAATCAGTTAATGCTTCTGTAAATAGACATTTTCTGAGGACCTTTCAAGGCAAGGCCTCAACATCTGAGGCGTCATCGATAGTTGTCAAAAATGTGGTATTTGATTGTAAAGACGACTTAAATCATCAAGAAGAAGACATAGGAAGCAAAGGCTGTGAAAAAAATCCAAATGATTCTGATAAAAAACTGCGAGTTCGAACGGCATTAACTGATAAACAACAACTAATGTTAAGAGAACAGTACAATCTAAACCCACGGCCCAATAGGGAACAATTTAAAAAAATCGCACAGATTGTTGGACTTGACAGCAGAGTAGTGCAAGTTTGGTTTCAAAATAATAGAGCCAGAGAACGCCGCTCCAGCCAGGGAACATTTATTGGCGATCAGCCTCTTGATTTATCCATTAAAAAAATTGACGACACAAGTACCTCTGGTTCTCCTGCCTGTTTATCCGTGGTGATTTCTGACTCGGAAGAAGCAATAAATTTAAGCCAAAAGTCGTCTCGGAGCCCGTCTCCAAGTCGCTACAATGCTTACTCACATTCCAATTGTTCCTCGCCTCTCACTGATATTCGTTTTTCACCATCTCCAACTGAAGCTAATTATAGGTATAAGGAACCAAAATTATCGAACAACCCTTCAATATCAATAGGAAAGTTACTTCATTACCATGATCTAGCAAAGGGTAGTTATCCATCTCTTCAATTATACGGCACTGATACGCCCGGAACTAATAGACAAATGTGGAATCCAACTAACGAACGACCTCGTAGTAACGAGCCTACAACTGAACTTTTCGAAGAAGACATGGCACTTCCTAAAAACAGCAAGTTGAAAGAAAAAGAAAATCGAGACGAAGAACGACTGTTTGCCTGCGATCAATGCGATAAAACCTTCGTGAAACAAGGTTCATTAGTCAGACATAAATACGAACATTCAGGTACTTTAATATATTTAGTTACAGTAATCAATTCTATTTTTTTATTCAAATTTTTTTAACTATATTCTTATATTAAAGTAAATGTAAACATGATCAAACGACTGAATTTTTAGGTCAGCGGCCATATAAATGCGCCGAGTGCCCGAAATCATTCAAGCACAAGCACCATCTGACGGAGCACAAGAGGCTGCACACCGGGGAGAAGCCGTTTCAGTGCTGCAAGTGCCTCAAGAAGTTCTCCCACTCCGGCTCCTACAGTCAGCACATGAACCATCGATTCGCCATTTGCAAGCCTTATCGAGACTGAAGTATTTACTTTGGATATACACGTATTTATATGACGGTGATTAAATGACAGCAGTGAGAAAACGTGAACTTAAAGTGAATTCTAAACGTTAATCAAGTAACATAATATTGCTGATTGGATATATTACGCGCTTTAATTGCAAATCACACTAATGATGCTAAGCCATGCAGAAGTATATGCAGTGTAGTTTAAATGTAGTTGTACTTATGTAATGTAGTTTTATAAATACTATCAAACTTTGTATATTAACTAGTTTAACCATACCTACCGCACCTACCATAAACCAAAGACATGTGCCAAAACTTTACGCGTAAGAGATTATGGTGTAAGTTAAACGTTATAAGTAATACTTAATTACCAGAATATAAAATTAGATTATAATTGAAGTATTTTTGCGCGGTATTTAAAATGCTCAAATATTTTATATTCTTGGATCTTAGAGCCATCTAATGTATTGGATAAGACCTTTCTTATATTGAAGGTATTAAAAGTGCAGTGCCTGTAGTATAATACTCGTTTGTAGATAATAGATATAGGTTTAGATTATATGTCTATTATATAATTTTATATAGATATCGTAAAGCATTCCAGAGTATAAACACAGTCGTGTGGCTAAGTGTATGCTTGATTAAAAGTTTTTGTGTTATAGTATATTGTTTGTTGACAAAATATTCATATATTTATTATCACTATTTGAATTATCCAAATACCTACTACGTACAATAACTCCCTGAGGTGTTCTACAAGTATCTGAACATATAGTATAAGATCCCGCTATACAACGACCTTCACCGAGATGCTTATTTAATGAAACTTATTTTATATTTAATTTAATATGTCAATAAATATAATCCATATGGGTTGCCTAGCAAATTTCAGTCCAGAGTATGTTTAATTAATATTTAAAAAAAAATTTTTTTATAATTAGATGTAGTAAATTTTTTGAACTTTTTCAATCAATATTTTTAATCAGGGTATATTATATATGTATCACTATAACCTTCTTTTATATAAAGATGTATATATACTTTATGTCACATAAAAATATACACATAAATATAATTGATTAAAAACAACCTAACTTTTCATATTCTATGGTTCATACTTTGATTGTATAGATATAATTATTAATAAAAAAAATTTTTTTAAATTAATTAAAAATACTCTGGACTGAAATTTGCTAGGCACCCATATGGATTATATTTATTGACATATTAAATTATATATAAAATAATTTATTAAATAAATTTAGGTGTTGTTATTACTGATTGTAACGATAAACTTTTTTAAAACCGTTTTCGAAAATATCATCGTAAGTTAATTTTCTGCTGAGGGAACTATAAATAATAAGGATATCTACGTATTTAAAATTATATTTCCAAATATGTATTACATTTGTTTTTGTAGTTTAATGCTTAGTAATAGGCGACGATTGAAAAGGGCTAGCTAAACCAAATATTAAATTAAGTATTTACGATACGAATTTGTATATAGGAGTCGGTATCGTTAGATGTATAAGAGGCATTATGTACTAAAGAATTTGAAAAAATAGTAACCAAAACTATTTTTGAATTTTATTTTTTTATTACATGTGAATTTAAGTTGCCATACTAATTGATATTATATAGATTAATTCTTGTTGTCACAGGGCCTGGAGGAATTCTTCGAAAAACTCCCGCGTCCATATAATGTTTAACATCCTAATCTAAATACATATACAAATTGTTAATAATGGTGAATGTTTTATAAATATTGAAGGTCAGGCCCCGTGACAAGTCTTCCATTATGTAACTCATAATAGTAAATGTATTATTGAAAAGATAATTCCTGTTGGCACGTCATTTATCTATATAGTCAAACATTAAAAGCTTTTTTAGAACTTGTAAAACATATGTTTATACTCTATAAATCTAATCCTGTTCTTAAATATAAATATTGTGATGATTACTTGTTTTTTTTCTAAACGTTTTTGTTTAATAAATGTTTTCTAGATAATTCCCTGACTATGTAGCCGTCGGAGGTTATAATAGCTTACGTAAATGATATTGGTAACCCGAATGATTAAACACTAATACCTATTTCTTGTAACAACTTTTTGTATGACACTTATAGCAAATCCTAAAAAGATGTCTTTTAACCTAATATTGAACATTATTTCCTTTAAATTCGTCTCTGTTACTTTTACGCCCATAGCTTGCTCAGTGTTATACCTGTCGTATTCATACATTGGACTGTCGGTCAGAACATGCAACACTGTCTCTTCAGCTGTATCGCCACAAGGACAGGCAGCACTTTGTCTAATCCTGAACCTGTAAAGATACGACAAGAAACCACCGTGACCTGTCAACATCTGGGTAATCAATCCCGTTGGTTTCATTTGTTTAATTATCGAAAAGGCTGAAACAAAATTTGGAAGGAATAACTTAGTTATTGCAGCTGTTTCGCCGTTTCGATATCTGTGATTCCAGGCGTTCGATTGCGTAAACCACGAGACTCTTCTGCTGAAACTTAATCACTACGGGATTAAGAACAAAGCTCTGGACTTACTAAGATCTTACTTGAAAGGCAGACAGGTTAAAGTTCAGGTTAACGGCATAAACTCATTGGGGTCTGAAATTACAATTGGCGTTCCACAAGGTTCAATATTGGGTCCATTCCTCTTTTTAGTATACATAAATGATTTACCCCAATTAATTCAGAACCAACCGAAGATGGTGTTATTTGCAGATGACACATCATTGATTTTTAAAATACATCGACGGTCACAAAATCGTGACGACGTGAATAACTCTATTCTTCGGGTCCAAAATTGGTTTACGGTAAACAATTTGGCACTGAATGATAAAAAAACTAAATGTATTAGATTTACGTTGCCAAATGTTAAAAGTAGGAAATGTGACATCATGTTGAATGAAGGAAAACTGGAATTTATTAATCAAACGGTTTTCCTAGGCATCACGCTAGACGAGAAGTTACAATGGGGACCTCATATCACATCTCTTGCGGGGTGGCTGAGCTCAGCCGCTTATGCGGTTAGAAAGATAAAATATTTAACAAATGTAGAAACTGCGCGTTTGGTCTATTTTAGCTACTTTCACAGCATAATTTCTTTAGGCATTTTACTGTGGGGTCGGGATGCTGACATAGAATCCATTTTTATTTTGCAAAAGAGAGCTGTCAGAGCCATTTATAATCTACGCTGTTGCGAATCTCTCAGGGAACTATTTAAAAAGATTAATACCTTGCCAATTCATTTATGAAAATATTATGTATGAAAAAAAGAATCTACATCTTTTTAGTAAAATAAATGATAGACATAATTTAAGTACTAGAAATAAAGATAAAATACCTCAACCATCTTTCAGATTAGTCAAAGTTCAAAATTCATTTATGGGGTACTGTGTTAAATGTTACAATAAAATACCTTGTAACATTTTAAAACTAAATGAACGAAAATTTAAATGTTTTATTAAGAGTACACTTTGTAAACAAGCCTATTACAAATTAGAGGATTATATTCAAGATAAGAATGCTTGGAAACATGCTAGTCCTGCTCCATAGGACAATCATAGAGCCTGGACAAAATCAAATTGGTTGCTGATATTTTGCTTTAACATATTTTTGTTATTTTTTTGTTTTAATTTATAATGCTACAAATGTAATTATTTTATTTTATCTCTCACACTGTTTTATTGTGTTTTTTATTATTTTTATTACTCTTTAATGTAAATATTCTACGGTTTCGATATTTGTAAATATGTGAGGAACATGTATACTAACTTTTTTAGTATAGTAGTTTATTCTAAGAGTACATTGTCTTCACATATAATTATTTAACAAATGTAAACAAAATATTGTACACCTATTTTAAAAGAATAAGTGTGGAGTTTCTTGCCCATTCTTCTCCACACGAAGCTACCTTTTGGAATGGGCAACTAGAATCTTCTTTATATTTTGTTTGACGTTCAAAAGTGCCATTTTAGGTGGTCTAATTGAAATAAAAGATTTGACTTTGACTTTTGACTTCCATTTTTCTATCGTGTTACCATGTAGGCAGTTCTTCAAGTGCGATATGGGGAATCTATTGTACACGGGCGCCTCTTCTAGATGCGCAGCTTCCTTTGCCAGTTGGTCTGCTCTTTCGTTCCCCTCCATGCCCGCATGCGCTTTAACCCAAAAAAGATCAATTTTTTGTTGATTCAACGCACTTTATTTATGTTCTTACAGATTTCAACTACAAGGGGATTGAAAGAGCGACCACCCGCAACACTTTCGAGTGCACATCGGGAGTCACTATATACGCCGTAGGTTGCTTCTGGGTGACAAAGGATCCTTTGAGTTGCTTTAAGAATAGCCACCAGTTCAGCTTGATACACGGAACAGCATGAAGATAGTTTCAATTTAAAAGTCTAAAATTCGGCACCATTTCTCCATAAGGAAACACTGGCGCCGACCTCTCGACTGAAATTCGTCTACTTTACTTCCGTCCGTATAAATCTTTACTGCTGGTGCATCTATTCTAGGACCTTCTTGTTCTCTATAGGCCATAAATTTGGTATTAGGTTCGTTGGAGGGATGAAGAATACGCAATACGCATCCACAATACTCTTTGCTCCAGGGCACCTTCCAATTCAGACTGAAATAATCCTCTCTTTGCTTCGTATAGCACAGTGGCCTCTTGGATTCTAAGGTCTAGGGGCAATAGTCCGGCGAGGATCAAGCTGGCATTCAGTGATACGGTTCGGTAAGCTCTGCAGAGCTTCAGCGCGAAGCCTCGTTGTACTGAATTTAATTGCTTCCTAATTCCTCGCTTTTTAGTGGCTGGAGCCCAGACTGCTGCCGCATATAGGATTATGGGCTCGATGACTGCTGTATAAATAATATGAATTACATCTCATGCATTACTGGTTTCTATTATAATATAATAGAGGGGGGGGGGGGGGGGGGGGGGGGGGGGGGGGGGGGGGGGGGGGGGGGGGGGGGGGGGGGGGGGGGGGAGGAAAAAAAAAAAAAAAAAAAAAAAAAGAAAAAAAAAAAAAAAAAAAAAAAAAAAAAAAAAAAAAAAAAAAAAAAAAAAAAAAAAAAGGGGGAGGGGGGGGGGGGGGGGGGGGGGGAAAAGAGAAAAAAAAAAAAAAAAAAAAAAAGGGGGGGAGGGGAGGGGGGGGGGGGGGGGGGGGGGGGGGGGGGGGGGGGGGGGGGGGGGGGGGGGGGGGGGGGGGGGGGGGGGGGGGGGGGGGGGGGGGGGGGGGGGGGGGGGGGGGGGGGGGGGGGGGGGGGGGGGGGGGGGGGGGGGGGGGGGGAGGGGGGGGGGGGGGGGGGGGGGGGGGGGGGGGGGGGGGGGGGGGGGGGGGGGGGGGGGGGGGGGGGGGGGGGGGGGGGGGGGGGGGAAAAAGAAAAAAAAGAAAAAAAAAAAAAGAGAGGGGGGGGGGGGGGGGGGGGGGGGGGGGGGGGGGGGGGGGGGGGGGGGGGGAGGGGGAGAAAGGAGGGGGGGGGGGGGGGGGGGGGGGGGGGGGGGGGGGGGGGGGGGGGGGGGGGGGGGGGGGGGGGGGGGGGGGGGGGGGGGGGGGGGGGGGGGGGGGGGAGGGGGGGGAGAAGAAAAAAAAAAAAAGAGAGAAAGAGGGGAAAAGGGGGGGAGAAAAAAGAGACAGGAGGGGGGGGGGGGGGGGGGGGGGGGGGGGGGGGGGGGGGGGGGGGGGGGGGGGGGGGGGGGGGGGGGGGAGGAAAGAAGGAGGGGGGGGGGGGGGGGAAAAAAAAAAAAAAAAAAAAAAAAAAAAAAAAAAAAAAAAAAAAAAAAAAAAAAAAAAGAGGGGGGGGGGGGGGGGGGGGGGGGGGGGGGGGGGGGGGGGGCCCCCCCCCCCCCCCACAAAAGGCGGGGGGCCCCCCCCCCCCCCCCCCCCCCCCCCCCCCCCCCCCCCCCCCCCCCCCCCCCCCCCCCCCCCCCCCCCCCAGGGTCCTTTTTTTTCCCCAAAAAAAAAAAAAAAAAAAGGGGGGGAAAAAATCAAACAAAAAGGAGGGAGGGGGGGAGGGGGTGGTCTTTTGGGGGGAGGAGAAAAAAAAAAAATTTTTGGGGGGGGGAGGAAAAAAAAAATTAGGGGAAAAAAAAAAAAAAGGCTTAAGGGGGGGGGTATTGAAAAGGAGAAAAAAAAAATTTTTGGTTTTTTTTTTATAAAAACCCTTTCATTCCACGAACTTTGGCCCCCTCTATATGTTGCTATAATGTCTTCTAACTCTGTTTTATCGGTTATATTATCTATGTTTTGTTCGTTTATTTTATTTTCCAAAACTGACTGACCGATTTTCTCCAGAAAATTAGTCCAGTTAGCTTTTTTAAGTATAATATATCCTTGTTGTTTTTAATTCTGTGTTATTCTTTGTTATTTTCTGTTTTATTGTAAAGGTAATAGCATTGTGGTCAGAGCTGATTAAGTCTTGATTTACATGCCAATTTTCAACTTTTTGTAACATATCTAATGTGCAAGCCGTTACGTCTATAAAACTGGTATATTCTTTATTGGCTCGTTTGGTATCATATGTGGGGGTGTCCTCCTGATTTAAAATTTGCATATCTAATTGCTCCAGTGTTGCAGCCATATCTCCCCTTTCGTCAATTACTGAGCTGCCCCACCAGATGCTTTTTGCGTTTGCATCTCCTCCAAAAATTAAGTTGCGTTTAAATTTGCCTTTGATTTTAACTAGTTGGTCTAGGTATGGCACCAACGGTTTGGGGTAAGGTTCAAAGTAGTAAGAGACGGCTACCATTTCCCATGCACCTGTGTAAATTTTTACCCCCACAATATTATTTGTGTCAGTTCGGGGTACTGTTCATCTGGTCGTGTCAAACACTGCTATGGCAGCTTTTACAACCCCCTCATTTTTTGCGGTGCTTTGGTAGACTTAGAGTCTACCAAAGCACCGCCTATACTGCCTCACCCTACCTCTGGCGCCGTTGTATGGCTCTTGTAGTAACGCAATTGCTATACCTTTCTTCTGTGATTCCATTATAATTTCGTTAGTGGCCAAATTCTTCTTCTGTAGGTTTGCTTGAACTATTAAGTATGATTTCGAGTTTTTATCTGTTGGATTAACTAAGGCAACCTTAGCAAAATGCTACTGAGGCCCTTGGCAATAAGTCCCATCTTTTCCTCGTAGGGCACTCAGAGTCAAAGCTGTTATGATCTGTATTTTCCAGGTTCGCACGTTTACAGTTATTGCAGGATGGGATCCCCCCAGCCATATATTCCGGGCATTCGATCTTTTTATGAGGCCCACCACAGTGTGAACAGTTTTCTTCTTCTGCTGTACATAATCGCCTACCATGCCCGTATCCTAGGCACTTCGAGCATTGTATGAGGGGTGATTGATCCATAACTTTAACCCTTTAATATGTTACGACTTGTCTTGACCCACCACAGTGCAAGCACGATCAGTAGAGTGAGGTGAGGATTTCAGGCGTTCGTTGTTAATTTATATTCCAAATGGTATATCAAATTATAAGTCTTTTAACACCACTGTATTCACTGTATTTTTTCGCGTATTTTGATATATGATTTTGCTACATTTAAACACTTTTGACGGCTATTTCGAATTTTTGTTTACGGAGCTTGCGTAAATCGATGTTTCCGCGGCGAGTAGGTAACTCCTTCAGTTTCTAGAGTTTTATATGCTAAGGGAAAACAATTTATATCTAATTTATATTCGATTATTCTTAATACAAATACATAATCATTTGGGGGACTCAAATCTAATGAGTCTGTTGTCATAAACTCAATGGAATGCCATAAATGTAATACTCGTTTGTGAACTTGATATTCAGTGCCAACAAGCAATAACAAAAATTAACGTAAACTTTTACATATTTCATTTTCTATAAGGTACTAGCAAGTAAAATAGTGCCATGACAACTACATATTTATCAACCTTTATTTTTACACGCTTTATATTAGCTTCACCTGTATGTATGTATGATGTAACCGACTCCTTCGGACTCGATTTTGACCCACATTAAACGGACAGATTTAATTCAAACTTTGTACACTTATAAAGAATCAGCGACAATATAATAATTTCATAGGTTTATCTCGAAAAAACAATGAAATTTTTTTTAAGTCCACAAAGCAATACGATTAAATTGAGACAACACGTATTGCTGCTAGGACTAAAAAGTGGAAAATAAATATAGTTTAAAAAAACTAAAAAAGCACATCAAACTAAAAAGTGAAAAATAATTCCTAATTTAGGCTGAAAATGGTAATGATCAAAAAATACTGGTATTATTGTGAAAAAGCGTGGCGCGCTCTGTCCATATTTTTTGTCTATCGAGCAACCCACGCTTTTTCACAATAATACCAGTATTTTTTGTTCATTACCATTTTCAGCCTAAATTAGGAATTATTAAATGTTGAATATTGTTATGAAATTTAAAAATAAAATTCACTTTTATTACAGACCTGCAAGATCTGCCACAAGAGTTTCGCTAACGTGTATCGGCTCCAACGGCACATGCTGAGTCACGACGAAAGCGCCAACCTACGCAAGTTCAAGTGCAATGACTGTGACAAGGCCTTTAAGTTCAAGCATCATCTCAAAGAACACTTGAGGATACATAGCGGAGAGAAACCTTTCGAATGTGCCAATTGTGGAAAAAAGTTTTCTCATTCCGGCTCTTACTCTTCACACATGACATCTAAGAAATGTCTAGTCATGAATTTGAAAATGGGAAGAATTAAACCGAATAACCCCGCACTGAATCCTGACCGAAGCCCGTCGAGAAAACGTGCAAATGCATTGGTCGCGTCTCAATTAAAACATAACATGGCGCCAAACGGATTCTTACCAATATTGCCAAAGTACAACGAAGCATTTTTTGCATCGATGTCTTCACAGGATCCAAACTATCACAGACCGCCTCTAGCTCAACCAGGATTAAATCCCTTCTACATGCCACCCGGAATACCAATGAGCCCCGAGTCAGGAATGACTCCCTACAGTTTTCCTGCGTCATTAAGCCAATTGTTCCAACAACTAGCTACACAGCAGTATCAACAACGGAAAATAGAGAGTCCTGATCCAAAACAGATGAGTCACTCTTCACATAACGTAGAAGATCTCATTGAAGAAATTCCCGAAGAAGACGATAAACATTCAGAAGGCAGCGCAGAACTTGTTATGGATATTGAAGAAGATGAAGCTGTTGCGGTAAAAAAGGAACACGAAAACGAAGATCATGATCTAAGAATACCATTTCGCAATTATGACTCCGTCCCTTCAAATAACAACGGCCCTTCAATTGACAATAATAATGGATATAATTTAATATTAGATTCGGTTAATAAAAATTATTTTAGAGCTAATTTGGAAACATTATCACCTATTTCTGGCAATGTTTGTCCGAGCATAGACAAACCGCTGACACGAAACATTGTCGTCAAAGATGAACCTAACGACAGTCAGAATTGTAGTAAATGTAACTTGACATTTGAAAACAAGAATGATTTAATAGAGCATGAGAAGTTACTGTGTGGAAACGTTTTTCGAAAACATGAGGGGTTGGCTGCGCAAGTTGCCGAAACCGTAGCATTAAATAGGTTAGAAGCAGAAATTAGAACATCGATGCAGAGTGGTATTAGTGCTAGCGAAGACGAAGAGTTTGGAAAGGACGACCGCGATGATAAGTCTGTTCATGACAATGACAGAAAAATAAGAGTAAGGACGGCATTAAATGAGGAACAACAGATAATTCTAAGAGCACACTATGCCTTTAATAAGCGACCAAACAGAGATCAGTGTAAGAAAATTGCTAACAAAATAGGTCTGGACAATAGAGTTGTGCAAGTATGGTTTCAAAATTTTCGAGCGAGAGAAAGGCGAATGAGTTTAACAGCAACTCCTTCAGATCAACCCCTTGATTTGTCAACCAGGAAATCAAATATTTCCGTCACTTCTAGTCCGTCACCGTCCCCTCCATGTAGTATTTCGGTAACACATTCGGACTCCGAAGAAGCGGTTAATTTGAGCCAAAAATCTTCCAGGAGTACAACACCATACCGCACCGCTTACGTTAACCCTTACCCACATTCCAATTGCTCATCCTCCTCTCACACCGACTTCAGATTGTCACCGTCTCCGGGAGAAACTATTACTGCCCAAAAACGACCTTTGCATAAAGTGGCAGTAAATCCTTTAATACCAATGGATAAACTTCTCCAGTACAATGATATTGCTAATGGCCGGCCGTCCATGTTGAACATGCATATAATGACAGACCATCGACAGAGTGCAAGCCCCTCGTACGAACGTTCCACTTGGACTGAAGAGGTCCAAGCCCATCATGACTTTGATGATGAATCCAATTTACTCAAGAAAAGCAAGTTAAAGGGAAATGATATTAAAGAAGGAGAAGGACAGTTTGTCTGTGATCAGTGTGACAAGACCTTCGTCAAGCAAAGTTCATTAGCTCGACACAAATATGAACACTCAGGTGATTATTTTTTCTGTGTTTATTTAGCAAACTACGAAAGCTTTATTGATTCACAATGTCTGTTTCAGCCCTTCCGTATGTCGGTCATTTTATTGCGTAACTATTATTGTGTAGTCCTAATTAAAGCCCTTCACGATATTTATACAAAAATAAAAATATATATATCTACTCATACATACGAATACGAGTACGTACGCGTCTAAGGTCTGCTGAGTCTATTTGACATTGAGATCCCTTATCAGTCTTCACAGTTTGAAAAGTAGACACTTTCAAAGTGGTGGAAAAATATGTCAATGAAAACTTTAAAAAAAACGGTTTAAACGGGAAATAGAAGTTATGGGATTTATTACACATAAAAATCCTGCTTGAATATTTAACTCTAAAGGCAGTAGGTAACTGTATATGTAGTTTTTTCGGACTGTGTAGTCAGATATAATATCAATATTACATTTGTTAGAGTTAGTTTCTATTCAACGATATAAGCACAAGTTTATTTTTTCAGGTCAGCGGCCATATAAATGTGCCGAGTGCCCGAAAGCATTTAAGCACAAGCACCATCTGACGGAGCACAAGAGGCTGCACACCGGGGAGAAGCCGTTTCAGTGCTGCAAGTGCCTCAAGAAGTTCTCCCACTCCGGCTCCTACAGTCAGCACATGAACCATCGATTCGCCATTTGCAAACCTTATCGAGACTAATCAAAACATATTTTTAGAGTTTCGAGTTAGCCTTGATAAGTTGCCGGCGGCTTTATATTACATTCCGTGTATGAATCCACCAAAGACGGTCACACTTAACGGTGTGATAACATGAGCTTGTGCCAAAGGACTAACCAAAGATAATGTAAAGAAGTGCCATAGATTTAGGATCAAAGTTTACTTACCAGAATAGTATCTTCCTATTTTATTTTACTTTGCAGATATATTAATTAGGTGATATTGTAAATAAGTATTTGCTCAATGCCATATAGTTTCTTTTAAATGTAATGAACGTGCCAAAAGCGTCCCAGAATACTGAATCGGTTATCTCAAACTATCTGAAATAAGGATTTCAAAGTGTTACCTAAGTATATAATACACCAACTTGGTAATTATAAATGTTTAGTATTCGACGTGAAAGATTTTTTGTTGAATTTTATCTTTTTACTAAATTATAGACAAACTTAAAGTGCCCGATGTCCATTTGGCATAGTCAATGTAAAATAATATGTACATTATAATTAATATTGCTTTAAGTAAATATGAACGTCTCGGGAATTTTTAATTAGCTAAAACTAAAGCATTCCAGCATAGCGACTTGGATGGGATCTCTACCATGTTTATATGTTACTTCCTTTTATTCAAGAATATGCTAGGACTATCAAAAAAATAGATTTTAACAAATTTGTAGCTTTCATGTAGGGGAAGGTCGGACCCTTCGTGGTTTCACATTTTATTTTTTATTATTTTATTTTTCCATGAATCAATCATGCAAGCTTAAATTTATAGTCTAACTATCTGAGATTCATATAAGAAAATGACAAATGATTTCATCTGATGGTTCAATCCATAATTATGATTTAAACTAAATCTGGAAAACGTACGAATCTACCCCATCAACGGGGCACCTTCGTACAGTGTTGAGGGTACCTTCGTACGCTGTGGGGTAGTTCCGTACGTGCGATTAAAACGACACATATAAATCAAAAATTCATTTATTAGCAATGAAATTAAACACAAAAATAAAGATTTAACTTTCTAATAAAACAAAAATAAAATACTTTAATTATAGTGAACAAAAATTACATAGCTTTTCTTAAGAAAACCAAAATTTAATTAGTTAGGTATCTTAAATTTAGAATCACATTCTTTAATCTTTGGTGCGGATTAGCACTTCTTATTTTCGGGTGTGGCAGTATAAATTGTGGTTCTGGCCGTCGTCATTTGTTTGTTTTATTACTTCTTACAACATGCGTATAGAGTCGAAACCCTTAAGGTGTCAAAACTGACTTGAAGGAACTACTATTTGATGGATTGGTAAATTATTCAAAGCATCTGGTTCACAGGCATCAAAATCAACCTTAATAAAGATAATAAAAATAGGTATTAATATACATCGACGATAGCAATGATAGCAACACAGGACAAAGTTAATGCAAATATTAGAGCAATTAGCACACTAACACAATCTTTCCTACCTACCAGAGGGTTTAGTCAAGATGCCTTATTATTATTTGTATGTAGCAAGTCGAAAACTTAATTTGTATGAAAACGACAGTTCGTGTCGACAAAATATTTTCATACAAATTTAGTTGTACAATTCGTTCAAATGTGCCCCATCTAGTGCTGTCCGAAAGTACCCCACTAACTGAATAACAACAAAATATAACTTATTTTAATATTAATAAGGAAAACGTCATAAATTAAGTATTGGAGACGTATCTAAGTATATTTTGCTAGTTACTGATAGAATACTCTACACGAAAACTTATTTTATCTACGGTAACAAGAGACAAAAACATTGATCAAAAAATTACTTACCGAGCGCGAAAACACGTCCATGCCTGTAACTTCATTCTCATCGGTGCGAATTTCGCGAAACTTCGATTATGTATAGTTCGTACCTCGACTCATGCACACATACAAAAAACAAGACTGTACTTTGTTTCGTTCAAGTTTTATTTCGACTGTATGAATGTGCCCCGCGTACGAAGGGTAACAATCTTCCCAAATAGTTTTCTGCTTAACCTATACCTTCACTTAGTTAGAAGTGTGACGTAAAATAGCGCACGAATACAATGAATATTATGACAATAAATAATGAACAACCATTTATTGGATGCAATAAGTAATAAATGCTTAATATTTAAGGTCTGCTTAAACTACTATGGGTAGGAAATCTATGTATAAATCGTTGATAGCTTAATTTTATGTATAAGAATTAGATAGTATTTAATGTCTCTTGAAGCATTTTTTCGAATACTAGTTTTCTCAACAGAATCGTCACACTTTCCATAAACCACTAATTGCAGAAGGCACTTTCGAAATTTCTAACCTTGATTGAATTTTTAAAATGTGCGTTACCCAAATATTACAAGAACACAAAGTTCCTAAGCTTATTTCAGGATAAGGACTAGATTATTAGGAGTAATTACCTAAGTAAGCCAACTTAGCATTGTGAAAGGTTTCCAAGCAACGAATAATTGTAATTTTTACAACTTGTACTTTATCATTAAAATAAAGATTTTCAGCCATCTGTAACTTTCAATAGAGATACCGAATTCAATACTAAGTTTTTGTATCTCGCGACAAGCGGAGCGCTGATGTCGCAAGCTTGGCAGTGCGGGGTACAAAAGCTAAAGATTAATGTAGGCAGAAAACTATTGAGAGTTACAGGGTACCCGCTCAGTAATTAACAACTCGATTCGCCACCGCAGCGACCGAAAGGAAAAAACACCTATTATACGCGTGACTGAATATTGCATTTTAAATTACGTAGATATTAAACGTTGTTCTTATTTAATATAATAACTATTATTTATCGTGATAATTATCGTGACGCCTCACGGCAAACGTTTAAGAGTAGGTGGTAGATATACTTATTTGAGGTTATATGTTTAATGCTAAGTCGAAACCGACATGGTGGGCTAGAGAAACCAAAGATAAATTAACTCTTATAAGGCGCGGGCACCTGTACATAAAACCGTCGTCGTTAGATGTAGATTAGCAAACAACTAATACCTACCTATAATAACTAGACGTTAATTAAGAAAATACGTTTATTTTTATTGTGGAACATTCGTGCATTGTGTATAAGAAAAGTTAATATGTACCTATATTCTGTTGAAATATAATATTGCAGAGGAGTACTTAGGAGTATTTCTTTTATATAGAATAAGAATAATGTTATAACGGGAACTCCTGCATCGCATATGCCTATTGTGTTTGTTGAGAAGGGCATCGCGGAGCGCCTGTTACACCGAGCTATGTCGAAATTGTTAAACTTACAAATAGATTAACAAGTGTTAAAATATTGCTGATATAAATTATAGTGTAAAATTCATATTACTTGATATTATTACAATGTATATTGAATTTATGAATATTAAAAATATAATGATATATTAATATATATTGACGATTCATCACAAAATGTACTTATTTTATTTACCTATATAAAAATAAAAACTTTCCGCATTCCCTAACAGTTTATATTGGGAATTTTACCTCCTTTCCTAGTGGATGTTAAGAGTGAAAGAATTAAGAGTTTTCCTATAACTTTGCATTTTGACAAATTTGAAGTTCAATTTGTTTCTCGTCTTCCAATTAACCACTCGATGAATGTCGTTTGCTGCAGCCGTATACCTACATATGGGATGTATATCATCAAACGATGCCTGAAAGGGGATAAAAGAATATTTAAGGTAGAAGATGTCATAATGAAAATAAATAACGTAAATAGAAATGGGGTGGGCACACGGTAGGAGGAACAGAAAAGTGGGACAACAAACAACTGGTACCCTAGGCACAGCAACGTAGATATATCTATACAAAAATATCAAAACGGTGAGGTCCCTGGGGTCTAGCCAAGATGGCAAAGAGTGTATGTAGAAAGTCGAAAACTAAATTTGTATGAAAATGACAGCTCGTGTCGAATGGCCTAGGCTCTAAAGGGTGAGTCGGGATACAATAAGCGACGCCATGACAGTGTACGAAAAAAAATTAGCTTACGCTATGGTAGCCAACGGCCAATTAATGTTTCGGAGTGTAGAAAGGTTTCTCCGCCATGTTTTAAGTGATCTCAAAAGTGGTTTGATAATTAGTACAAAGAGGTCGATTTAAAAACATGTCATATTTTGAAAGTTTTAAGAAAGAATTTGTTATGCTTTTAACGTTCTGTGTAATTATAATAATTTAAACTAGAGTTAAATATTTAAGTTAAGAGTTTTAGTTTTTTATGAATAAGGAGGATAACATAATAGACACAGATAAAAATGAAAATATCAAGAAAATCAGAAATTAGTAGAGGAAATCCTGTTAAATTGGATATTTTATTGAATTTATATTGCAGTAAGTAGAAATTGTTTTTAATTTGAAAAATACATATTATACCATTTAATATTGCTTATATTATGTAATCAAAAGTAAAATGATTGACATTTTATTTGTATATTTCAGAGAGAAAGATACTAATGAAAAAAGAAGTTCAAATATATTTTATTGTAAAAAAGAAGTAATGAAAATATGATTTAAATTAATCAAATAAAGGGATTTATACTTCATGAACTTTGCAAATATAAAATTTAGTGAGCAATACTAAGTAATGGAAGAGATATTTTCTTTAATTATTTACTAAGTTAATATACTAGAGAAGTTTATCATAATATTAAAATAGAAGTGAATAGTTGGATGGGGATAAACTTTAATGACAATAAAGAAGTACAAATAAGTAATTTTTAAGTAAAGAGTTTAAATAAAGTTACCTATGAAAAACCGACCGGCAAGTAGTGTTTTATTGATAAGTACTAAAAAATATTTTCTTTTCAGAAAAAGAGAAGCTAATTTTTTAATCGCAGGATGTATTCAGTAACGAGGTACATAGAATTTATGAAATATCAAACACGTTAGTTTTTTTGTAATAACACACAAAAAAGAATTGAGATTTAAAATTAAACTTACATTAGTTAATTATCTACATATATGAAACATATAGGTAGAAGATTTAATTTGGGATGGGTGTAGGAAGGAGTAAAAGTGAAATGCATTTTCTATGAGAGATAGTAAGGAGAAGGGCATTTTAATAAAAAATAACCATAACTGAAACATTTTTATTTTGACTGTGTTTAATATTCCTAACATTAGTAGGTATGGGTAATTATATATGATTATCTGAATTGTAAAATAAACTAATATTGTGAACACTTTAATGGCTTTTCCTACTAAAGAAGACATAGGTAAATTACCAAAAATAAAACTGACAAAACAAACTACAATGTTTATTCATTTCTTACTTAAACAGATTTTTCATTTACATATTAACTAGCAGCAAATCACTGATATAACCAAAAGTTAATTGACATAAATATTAACTTAAAATCAGCATCAAACTTAAATTTATATCTATTATATCTAAGAGTTGGAGCATCAATATGGAATCAAAGAAAGGGTTAAATTTAACAATAAGTTTCATTTTAAATTTTTATTAATTCTTTTCATTTCATTAGTACTTGTTTCAATTCTCCTTTTAAAAGAAAATATATTAAAACAATCAACTTTTATGACTCTAACTTAAACTGAAATTTTTGAAAAAAATTCAATAGTAGCAAATCACTAATAAAATCTACACTTATATATAAATCTGTTTCAAATTGACATTAAAAATGTTCAAGCACAAACACCAAACCTAATTAAAGCTTAAATCAAACTCTAATAGGACTAGTCACGTTTTTCTATTGTTTTTATTCCTTGGACTTTATCAACTTAGTCACCTATTTCACTCTTTATTTATCAAAACAGATATTTTATTTTTTTAGGGTAACAAAATATGGATTGAAGGGAGGTCAAATAAAAAATCAAAGAAGAAAAAAAATCGCGAATGCAATTTCAAAATAGATTATTTGTAGCTTAAATTTTGAAAAACATGAAACAAACCAAATTAATTTAAACATGAATTAAAATTCATATATTCACTTTGCACCTTCCGAAATTAAAAAAAATCCTTGACACAATCTAAAAACAAAAAAAATAACTTATGTTTATAAAAGTGAATTAGGAAACATTTAATAAAAAAACGAAAAGGAGGGTGCTTGGGGGAAGAAAGGGAGAAGGTTTGAAAAATATCAAAACGGTGAGGTCGCTGAACTATTTAAATCAAGAATTGAGTTATCGGTACTGTGGCTTAGCCTACGGCTACTTGGCCGAGCCCAGAGCACCATGAAACACGTCGAAACTCTGTGCATTTAACATATTCAAAACCAATCTCCTTAAGTATAAGTCTGTAAAAAATAATAACATTTAACATGTTATATACCCAAACGTATAGTCATTCATCATCAGTCTATATATCATATCTGATATGAGATATCAGATATATCATCCCACTGCAGGGCACAGGCCTCATCTAACGAGTGAGAGGGATTATTACTTAATATTTTTCTAACCTCAGAGATTCTCTTCCTCCGTTAAAATCAATACTCCTTATACTCATACTGGCAGGTGTTTCTCGGGCAGTTGTCGATGAGTACCGGAACAAACTTTTGTCTGATGTCAAAACTCTGCTACGTGGAGTTTCGGACTGGGGTAGACTAAATCTAGTCCAATTTAACCCCATGAAGACACAAGTTTGCGGGTTTTCGGCTAAAAAAAAACACCCTTTGTCGCTACTCCTCTCTTCGCTGACACTCTCCTTAAAGCCTCATCTAGCATCGAATATAAATAGCGGTCATTTGAAAGGAAAGGCTGAATTAGCATCTAAGAAGCTTGGTGAGCTCAGCAAGGCGAGTACTTCACCCCGGGCCACCGCCTGCAACTCTATTAAGCGCTAAATCTGCCCCACATGGAGTACTGTTCTCACCTCTGGGCGGGAGTTTCCAGGACCAGGTCCTTCCGCTTGACCGTATTCAACGAAGAGCGATTTGAAACGTCGACGACACGTATAACACGATAAACCTGTGAATAATCATTTATAACCTCTTGGATACTTGGACCGATAAAACACCGCGTTCCGATCTAGCAAGTTATCGGATCGTTAAAAACCGGATGCCGGAGTAGTGGAGAAGTACGTAAGTACTGTTGTGAGTTTCTAAATCGGATCGGTAATTAACGTTTGCCGGACCGGAGCAGTGGATAAACTGCCTTATGGTCTGAGATCCGGCTGCAGGATTAGTGCGCTCATCGGTTATTTGCTAAAAAAAACTAATTTTTAGATATATTTATAATTAGGAGAATGTATATCAACCAAGTTGCCTATCAAAATTTGGCCGCTAGTATTTTTAATGAAATTATTTTGAATTCATTTTTGGGAAAACATTTTTAACTAATCCTGCATCCGGATCTCGTACTATTCGCTACAATTCGCAATACAATAGAAAGTGTGTAACGAAACAAAACTATTTATAATATTTTTTTAGCTGATAATAAAATATTATATATACTTACTGTCCTTAATTACATATTCTTTTTATTTGAGTTTTTTTCTAAATTGGGATATAATAAAAATTTATGAATTAAAAAGTATTTCACTGCCATCCATTTCACCTATTGATGGCAACACCTGATCTCAGCTCAGGGGCCTTAGTCAAGATGCCTTAACAGTAGTGTATGTAGAAAGTCGAAAACTAAATTTGTATGGAAATGACATTCTTCGATGTCCAGGCCATAAACCCAGGGGACTGATGGCCTAAAGGTCTAGATACCAGGCCATAAACTCCAAAAAAACCTGATGACTGACTGACGGATGTATGACTGTATGACGTATGTGTCATTTGTCAGTCAAAAATCAAAATAACTTTTCGTATGTAATAAGATATGATATGATTGAAATTTGAAATTACAACACGAAATCAAATATCTGTTATGTGATGTCGAAATATCTGTCAGGAATTGTATTCAAGTAACCAAAAAATTTAGTTACGAGAACATATCAATTATCGATATTTCATTATAGTTAAGACGTTCACCAGAAATTTTGCATTCAAGCCCTTGTTTTCTACTAAACATGGGTGGAAAATCAAAACAAAGTCAAAGAACTAAAAATAATGCCAGAGTAAGTACTAACAATACTGTAAATAAATATTGATATCTACTTACAGATGACTAATATACTAATTAACATTGTGTTCTATATTTTAGCCATCAAGTAGTGGGCGCAGTGCAGAATTGCTAAATAATGTTATAAATACAGACTCTACATTTGGAGCATTAAGCACTGGAAAAATGGTGCCTGCTCTGTTTCCAACGATGACACCTATAACTGACAATATCTTATCTAATGAGTTTATACTAGCCTTTAAAAAACTTAACAAAAAAGATCCTATAACCAGAATAAAGGTAAATGAATATATAAATATATAAAAGGGGGGCAAACGAGCCTGTGGGACGGCCAGAAAGGGCAGTCGTAGTTGCAGCCCATAGACACCCATTTTTAGAGGGTGAGTTGCCGGCCTTTGAGGGAGGAGTATAATCGATTTTTCGAACATTTGGAAGGAAACTCTGAGGCATGACCACCTCTGGGAAGACCGGGAGTCGATTCCACAGTTCGCTAGTTCGCAAAAGAATCTGGTTGTGAAGTCTATTTATCAACAATAATTTTGAATTATATTTATTTTATAATTTTTTTTTCTGTTAATAAGTATATTAAACTCGTAGCGAATGAATACTTTTAATAAGTCACAGACTTTTATTCGTTTCTTTTATATACATTATTCCATAATTACTGGTTTTATTCCATTGATGGATCTCTCGTAATCATTTTATTTTGTTTCAAATAGGCATTACAAGAGCTTTTGGAGTTGATTAATAAAAGTGATATAGAGGAGGTAGTGGCTGCTCTTCCTAATTGGACTGTTTTTTACTTGATGCTGACTGTTGATAATGATCGAAAAGTTCGGGAACTTACACAGGTATATATTGAGATTGTACAATTGTTGAGTTTTATTAGTTACTCGCACTTAAAGTATTATTTGTTTATATTATTTAGGACTAGTTATTTCTTAGTCCTGGAACTGCAAGTAGACATGTTTATATTTATAATACAGACTATTTTTACTATTAGTAGGTGATCGGCCTCCTGAAACATAAAAAAAATCTATCTTTTGCTGACAATCAAATAGAATGTCTTCCAGATTATTTACTTTGCATTATGTATTTTAAATTTAGAGGTGTGTACTTAATATTATTAACCAGATACAGTCAACAATCACTAAATATTTCAATGATAATGATACCTGTAAATGGAACAAATAGGCTTGCAATGGAGCAATATTCAGCCGCAGCGGGCGCCGCGCCGCTCCGCACTTACGACGACTGTTGCCCGTGTGGCTGCTGGCAGTCCACGATGATTACGGACCCTCGAGACATACTGCCTCCACACATCTCAATGTAAAACTTACTTCTGTATTTTTTCATTAATTTCCTATTTCTTCATTGCTATTATATCTCTTTTATACGGTAATTGTCGTAATTCAGTCAATTTAATGACTAATAATAATAATACTAATAATTCTTAGCAAATTTATTTACTACATAATTTAAACATAAATGTTTGAATTGAAAAAGAAAATTAATATCCTTCATTCAGTACTATTCATTTTATTTTTTCATTCCACAATCAATGAAATAAAAATTCTAATGTGTCCGTAGAGTACTTTCCCGGGAGCAAAATTGTCTGAAGCGATAGCGTTTTGCAAGACAGAGATAGTGGCACTCGTCCTGGACAACCTCATCGGAAATCCTGAAGCAATTTTGAATAAGAAGTGAGTAATGAATGAATAGGACACGTCAACGAAACATAAACCCGATAAATGTGTCCTCGTCCGCAGGATAGAGGCGCCGGAGGAGAGACAGGCGGCGGCGGCGCGAGTGAGGGCCGGCAGTCTGGGCGCCCTCGGCCTTCTGCTGCGGTCGCTCCCTCCGCACCTTCCGCTGGACGCCGCGCTGCAGCCGCTGCTGTCGGCCGCCCCCTTCTGGAAGCTGCACGCGCACGAAGACCATCACGTCAGGTGACTTCAAACGTACACTGTTGTCGAGTAGTTCCCTCTCCTCCTCCGGCCATTAATCATATTGCTATGTCGGAAATTAACGAGTCGCTTAATCACCTCCGTGACTTCGGTGACGACACGAAGTTTGTTCAGGGCGGCGTGGTTCGAAGCCGCGGGGCGCCTCATAGAGCGCGAGGGCGGGCGGCTGGGCGAAGCGATCGGCGGGCGGCTGAGCGCGGCCATCTTGGCGCAGCCCGAGAGGAGGCCCGACGTGGCGGCCGTTCGCTGGGCCGCGCTTCTGCTGATGCTGCGCGTGGAGGTCGGTAGTCAGGAAGATCAGGAAATGTCGATAGACCGAGCGAGTGACTGACTGACTTGACTGTGACCGATATTGTTTCAGGAGTGGCAGAAGTGGGTGCAGAAGAAGGATCTCCTCGTCAAAAGACTGTTGGACACCATAGAGAACGGTATGCCTCATCGCGGAACGAGTCGTTCGGCTCCTCGGCGCCTCTCATGCGACTCGTGTTTCGCAGGCGCCTGGGGCGACGCGAGCCTCGCCGGCGACATCCTGCCGCCGCTGTTGGCGCGGTTGCCCGAGGACATGCGGTCGAAGGAGCTGTACCGCGACCTGACGAGGGCGCTTTTCACCGGGTGAGTCGCGGGAGCTACCGGCGCGGGGAGGGCTCCGGGCGTCGGCGCCTGCGCGGCGTGCGCTCCTTGCTCTCCGCCGGGCGCTCCTCCGGCCGCAGCGCCTCCGCAAATTCCGCCGCTCGCCTCTCGAGGCTCTCGATGTAGAGCCGCGCGTTGCTCTCGTTCACGTCCGAGGAGCGACCCAAGAGCTTGAGCAGCGGCAGGGCGTCGCAGCGAGCCGCCGCGGCCAGCTTTCGCACTCGGCCCAGCAGCTCGGCCGACGCCCGCCGCGTCTTGTCGCAGGCGACCCGCAGCCGCTCCCTCTCGCCCCTCTTCTCGTGCAGGGTCGTGCGCAGCGCCCCGGCGCTGTCCCGTCGCTTGCACAGCTCGGCCCGACGTTTAGCGTGCTCCTCGGCGACGCCGGCCTCGAGCGTCTCCACGTTGTCGCTCAGGTTCTTCAGCTCGCTGTTGACTTCGTTGATGTAGTTGAAGAGCGCGTAGTTCTCCTCTTCGCGCCGAGTGAACTCCTGCATCAGCCGGTCGACGTCCGTCTCCCCGGCGTACTCCTTGAGCGCGTCGAGGATGTCGACGTAGTTGTCGCGAGTCCGCGTCTCCATCTCCCGGCGCTCGAGCCTCTTCGCCTCGGCCTTGGCGTCGGCCGCGGTCAACCTGACGGTGCCCTTGGTGCGCAGGAACTCCTCCAGTTTCGCTCCGTGGTCGAGTCGGCGTCGAAGCTCCCGGACTTCCAGCCGGTGTCTCCGGCGATCGACGGCCGCTCTCTCCTCGAGGGCGTCCAACCTGGCACACCACTCCTCGCGCTGATCGTACGTCCCGATCGCCTGCTCGACCAGCTCCAATATTTCCGCCTTGCCCTCCGTCAGCCTCCGCATCCGAGTCTTCCGGAGGCCGTTGAAGAACTGGCGGTCGCGCAGGAGCCGGTCTATGCGAAGACGCATATGGTAGTTTTCACCGTTGACGGTGTCGAACTTGGTCATCGCGGTGTCAAGTCTGTTCTCCAGGCGAGCGACGATCATCCGATCGCCGAGCGCGCCGCTCTCGCCGTCCGACGCCGTCCCCTTTGACCGAAGTCGCTTGATCTCTTTCTGCACCTGTTTCGAGAGAAAATCTAGTTCGGCGACGTTGGCTCGCGACTCCCTGACGCGGGCCGCGCACTCGTCGCGCTCGGCTAGCAGTAGCCGGAGGCGGTCTTCGGAGCGCGCGTCGCGAGGCAGGGCGCCGGCGCCTCTGCTCCGTCGCAGCCGGTCGCAGATGCGGTCGAGGTCGGCGGACAGCGCGCGCAACTGTCCGCGTTGGCGACGCAGAGCGGGTCGCGCGCTCCGGCCCACGGCGCCGCGGTCCACCTCCATCACGCGAAACTGTCTCCGCAGCTTGGCCAGCTCGTCTTCTGCCATTTTCTCCATTTCCATATCTTCGCCGGGCGCCGTCATTTTTCTGGATTAATTCCGTATAATATTTTCAATGTGTGGTAATGCTCAACCTTTCGAGCTTAACTCGCGGCGCGAGGGTGAATCGCGGTTCGGTTGGATCGATCGCCCCGGGCGACGCCCCGACGACAACCCGAAAGTCGCAATCGTGATAATCAGATTGACTACGGTCATCGTCGACTCTTTCGCGACGTTTCAATTTAGTATTATTCTTTGAAAAAGTAAAGTCTCAATTCATCGTATCATTTCAAAATAAATGAAACAAACTCTTTCATCCGTCGTTCCACCATTACGTGGAACCAGCTGCCCACTGAAGTATTTCGACTTAACACCGAATCAATTCGACCTAGGACAATTCTTGAAAGGCCGGCAACGAGCGAGCCTTCTGGCAATGTGAATGTCCATGGGCGACGGTATCACTCAACTTCAGCTGAACATCCTGCCCGTTTGCCTCCTGGAACTACTAGAATAAATAAAAAAAAGTGCGTGCGTACAAAGTACCTACACATGTCAGAAGTGGAACTTCTTTGGCAAATGAATTTTTAACTCTTGTTCATATTTATACAAATCTAAAACTTTAGACTTCCGAGACTTAGAGGGAGGGAAAAAGGAAGATATGTTACGAATTTAATAAATTTAATTATCATTGAAACATTAAAAGCGACGAAAATTAATACTTAGTCTGGCTAATGAAAGTTGATACTGAAAAAGCGCGGCAAATTTAAAAAATATCAGCATGGCAGCCCTAAAGTAAAAAGGAAAGTTGGAACAACTCACTTTGATACTTTGACATTCATTTTTATTTTACTAGTGAATGCTTGCAATTTTGCTATTTAGCTTCATAAATAGGTTCTGGTGTGTTCTGTTTTACTAAGCAAAGCAACTCTGCTTTTGAATTGTATGTTTCAAATGAAATACCATTCAATGTAAGCCAATTCTGTATCTCTAACTTTCGATTTTGAGATGTGGGCGCTTTATTTATTATGACAGAATGGTATGATGCATTGTTCATTAAAATTACACTTGGTTCATTCAAATTGGGAATAAGCTTTTCTTGAAGCCATTTGTTGAAGTTTGTGGAATTCATGTCATGGTGGTTGGTAGTCGGCCATTTTCGATTTGGTGCTAAATACTAACAATGATTTTGGAATAGGGCCTTTCTCTGATCCTGCATGCACAATAATATATCGTTTTCCTGACGATATATTTTCAATTATTCCACTTGTTGATGGACCTTGCCAACATTTTTTAGGCTTATAGGTTTTGTGGACATAAGTTTCATCTAAGTAGATTATTGGCTTGCCTTCTGCACGTTTCGATGCAATGGTACGCAAAAAGCGATGTCTCCATGCTAATAATGAACGTTCATTTTTGATTTTCTTAAATTCATAACCGTTGGCTAATAATCTCAAGACTATCTGTAAAAGAACAATAACATTATCTAAAGTAACTAAAACATATATGTACTTATTTAAAATAAAAATATATCAAGACATTTTACCGTACTAACTTTAGTGTTGTCATATAAAAAATTTGCAAAAAAATCCAGTATCTACTTTCGTTAGCCAGACTCTAACCACTAATAATTAATTTATTGCTTCGATAATAAAAACACGTGGTTGGGGGCCTCATAGCCTAGCGGTCTTATTAAGTGGCAGCTAGGTGAGGGGTACCGGGTTCGATTCCCGGTTCGAGGGCAAGTTTTAATTTAAATTTGTTCTCGGCCTTTGGGAGGGTTGTGCGGTACCGGGCGAGTGCCTAAACCTGGAGGACATGGAGGAAACGGTCGAATTTCTAAGGCAAAAAGAACGAATTATAAAAATCCTATACTTGACGCTGGCTAATGCACAAATCGTGCCAGAGCCATAATTAAAAAAAAAAAAAACACGTAGCATTTAATTTACAATTCGTCATTTGAGATTTCAATAAATTATTTTGCATTAAATATAAAATACTAATATTTCATAAATTCTCTTTACGAAATTTTAAAAATAGAATTTCTATAACGTAATTAGCCT
This sequence comes from Pieris macdunnoughi, assembly GCA_905332375.1. NCBI lineage: Eukaryota > Metazoa > Arthropoda > Insecta > Lepidoptera > Pieridae > Pieris > Pieris macdunnoughi. The sequence continues at coordinate 7,533,663 of CAJOBZ010000007.1, forward strand.
TTCTCACTCTCTCTCAATCGGTCTCAATTGCTCTCTCCCTTTTCTTCGACAAAGAAGAAAACGTGCGCCTAAAGAAGTTTAATTATTTTAATATTAAATTATAAATAAAAACTAATATGTGTAGTCGTAACGATTTGAACTTTGTTTCAGTTTAGAACTAAAGAGCATATTGAATTCCAAAAGCGAGCGTCAAATTTGGATCACGAGCGTGGCGGACTTCCTGAGGTTTCTCTCCATTCAGAGACACGACTACGTCACGGAAACGGTTTCGGAGGCTCACAGGACGTGGCTGCAGAAGATATTCGCCTCGCCGGACCCCGCGGCCCGACCGCATCTGATCAAGTATTCGGTCGGCAAAATGGCCTCTCTGGTCAAATATTGGATGAGACAATCGACCGAGACGGGAGACGACGAGTGCGACAAGTTGATCAGATGCTTCTGGCAAAACTTTGGAGCGACCGTCGTCGCGCAGATAGACGCCGTCTCGACGTCCGACGACGACGTCGCCGCTCTGCTGAACCTGCACACGATAGCCTTCGAGTCGTTGAGCGCCGGAGACGGAAGGAGCGAGAAGGCGTTGCGCTTCGACGACGAACCGGCGCCCGAGAGACGCGACGCGGGCCCCGAGGACGAGGTGGTCGCGGAGCGCTTCGCGCGCGGAGTCACCGAACTCCTGAGCGTCGGCTGCCGCGCGTGGCTGGACTGCGCGGAGAGTAGGGAGCTCCGCGCCGTCTTCCCGCCGCTGGTTTCGGCGCTGCGCCGGCTGGGCGACGAGAGGTTGTTCGTCGAGGTGGCACGGGCGAAGGTCGGCGGAGGCCCCTACGCGTTGTACGAGCGGCTCTGGCGCGACTGGCTCCGCGGGGAGACCCTGCGGTGCCGCGCACTCGTGCAGCTGCTGTTTCTCACCGCGACCCATTTCACCGACCGTGAACTGGAACTCGCGTACGACTCTTTCGACGGGGTACGGACGGTTTCAGCCTCCCTCCGTCCGGAGCCGCGGGGTTCTATCGCCATAAAATGTATATTGCGTTCGGGCAGATGTCGCCGGTCGTAGTGGAGTGGATCATCTCGTCGTCGCTGGAGCTGCGCCGACGGGCGGCCGGCGAGTGGCTGCGGGGTCGTCTCGTGGCCGCGACGCTGGTCTCGCTGAGTCGCCGTCGACGACCCGACGCGGACCGACTCGTGCTGGACTGCATCGAGCCTCGCGACGGAGGTGACCCGCCCGCGTCCTATCCTTCGATCGGCCCCGCGAGAGACTTTCGAACGAAGCGATCGTGACGCGGTTTCCGTCTGATCCGCAGAGGTGCGCGTGAGCGAGGAGGCCGTCGCCGGGGTGGTGCGGGCGCTGAGCGAGCCGCCCGTGCGCCGTCGGGCCGCCGCCGACGTCTGCCGGACCCTGGCCGGCACCGAGCGCGCGTCCGTCGCGATTCCTCTCGCCGAGCTGCTCTTCGACTGCAGCCTCGATACGGTCGTCAGAGACGGAGACGGGGGTCCCGCGGAGGGCGACGAGCTCGAAGAGAGCGGAGAAGAGGGCGAAGGCTGGCGCAGCCTCTGCGGGCCTCGCCTCGCGGCGCACGCGCGGCGTCGCCTACACGCTTTGCTGGTGAACACGTGAGTAGACACCCCCGGTCCCTTGCCGGAAGTGTGGGGAAGAAAATATTGATAAAATAATAATACTTTATTTAGTATTCATTATATATTTTTTGATTATTATTATAAATTATTATACTTTATTTTATTATTATGAAAATAGTTAGAGACAGTGTAACAAAGTCCGTCGATAGCACTATAAACGTGAAGTTGGCAGAATTAACTGAAGAAAATAAGCAACTTAAAACGGAGATCAGCGTTCTAAAAGACAAAGTAAAATTCCTTGAAGATGGAAAAGACAAAATAATTTAGTATTTTTCGGCATAAATGAAAACCAACGAGTAGAACCTAACCTGCTTACACACATGAAGCCCGTGGTTCGAATACAACGCCGAAACAACAAAAAATCTAGTATGCGCCTGTGACCGCTCGAACCAACATATTTCGCTCACATGCAACAACGAAACAAAAAATATACTAACCACCCCAATCCAGCTGGTCACCGTGGAGGCTTTCGACCACTCCCTTCCAGCTCAGCAACGAGATGACAAGAATTTCAAAAACATTACAAGTTCTTAATATAAATCTTGCCAGTTTCAAGGACAAATGGTCGATTTGTGCTGCAGAAGCGGCTGTTCGGGGTATTTGTTGTGTTTCTCCGAGGGAGTCGGTACGGAATAAGTTTAAGGAATTAAATATTATGACACTGTCTGGTCAATATATTCTTGAAGCCTTGTTGTATGTCCAAAAAAATATAAACGATTTTAAAACAAATGGTGACTTTCACCAGTATAATACGCGAAATTGAACTAATTTGAGTGTAAGACCAACCAGGCTCCAAAAGATAAACCACTCCTTATATGGAAATTGTATTCGTTTTTACAACAAACTCCCAAGCGAAATTAGAGCACTAAATAAATTCAAAGCCCTCGTTAAACGAAAATTAATCAACAAAGCTTTTTATAAATTTGAGGACTACTTAAATGATCCTAATCCTTGGGATTGAATTGCTCCAGTTCAAACAATTATATATTGAATTTGGTAGTAAATGTAAATTTACGATTAATTTAACTAGACGATTCAAAAGTGTACTTGGTTACCCACTTGAATAAAGATATTTTGAGTTTGAGTTTATACAAATTTATGCACCTGCTAAAAATCATGAAGAACATATCAAAAATAAGTTTCACAACCAATTAACTACAGTTTTACAAAATACTTCCAAAATATCATAGTTATGGGTGATTTCAATGAAAGAATAGGATGCAGACGTCCCGGCGAAGAGAACATCATAGGCAACTTCGGATTTGGCCCAAGGAGCAAAAATGGAGAACGAATGCTCAATCTGGCTTTCGAAAATAATTTAGCATTCATGAACAGTTTCATTAAAAAAAGATACGCCGAAGAAGTGGACATGGACATCACCGGACAAAATAATCCTGCGAAGAATAACGAAGGCAATGGACGAACAACAACCCATCGAACAAGCTGGAGTCAGAGCTGGATTCGGAACTGTGGATCACTTACGTGTTATAAAACAGCTAATACAAAAGTGCAAAGAATATGGAAAAGCTCTATACATCGCTTTTGTAGATTACAGTAAAGCATTCGACTCTAAAAAACCTCTGGAGAGCCTTAATACAAAAAGGAATACCAAAAAAATACATAATATAATTTTTACGTACCTATAATTAGAAATATTATATACAAGTAGTTCGGCTTATATCAAACTAGACTCTAGAGACAACGGGTAAAGAATTTCCTGTAGCCAGGGGTGTGAGACAGGGCGATCCTTTGTCGCCAAAACTCTTCTCAGCCATTTTGGAGATTTGGAATGGGATAATGTCACTGACAACTTAACCACCTAAGATTCGCAGACGATTTAGTGCTCATTTCAGATAACGCAAAGAAGCTTCGAACTATGATGCAACAGCTGACAGAAGTAATCAAGATAGTTGGGTTTTTTATGACTGTACAGCTTGCTAGTTAGTGGACTGTGAAAAGTGTGTTTAAAATTTATGTGTATTCAATGTCAGGAGTATCTGAATAGTATATGTAATGTGTGTATGAGCAAGCTGCACTAGATGACTAACTATATGAGACGGTGAGACGTAAGAACCTAACAACCCTACGGATCCCTAAACCCTACAGACGTACCCTAACACATGAATAGTGAATATATAAATAAGTACGTGATGTCTGCACCAAGAGACCTAAGATAACAGACGGAGCCCTACGGGTAGGATCAGAGGTTCGAGGTGGTGGGATTATCTCAAAGCTATCGGGCAGGCTCACCACGATAATTAAGGGCTTGAATTAGTCTTCGCCACTTTGAGAGGAAGCGAGAAATGAACAAGACAGAGCACTATTCAAATCTAATTTATTGTTATGAAACAACATCTTAAATACTAATTACACCTATTCACACATACATGAAATTTTTTCTAGTGAGCTGTTGGTGTATCGCGCAACCTCAGCTATTAAAATTTGGAACACACGTGAACCGTGTCAGCAGATGATCAATATTTAAATAAAATAGAATTAAATTTGCTCTTCAGCTGCTAATATTTAGCACACACCGGATCCATGTCAGCAGTTTGTCGATGTTCAAATGATGATATCTGAACAATACCCAAACCTAAAACAAAAATAATGACGAATAGAGAAACTATTACCATACAAATAGACGGAGATGCTATCACTTCGTATATCTTGGGCAAATAATATCATTTAATGACCAAATAGATCTTGAGATAGAAAGAAGAGATTTTGGTCCCTTAAGGAAGTACTTAAAAGTAAAGACTTCCCAATGGTAGCTAAAAGTAAGAGAATAGGAGGCACAACTTGGCCAAGAAGAGCTAACATCAGAAAATAATGGAAGCGGCTGGAAGAGGCCTCACAGGACACGCTGATAACGTAAAACGGGTCATGTGATGTATTAGAATTAAGTTTTATTATGTTACTAAAATATGTGTTAATATATTATACTTGGTGTCAGCAATAAAGGCTTAAAAATAATAATAATAAAAAACTTTTTTAGAGTAAAATAATATAAAATGTCAAATTCGTTTCAGAGACGAGAACCTCGACGCGGCCCGAATAGAGCGCTGGGTGTCCCTCTGCCCGCCTCTGCTCGCGGCCGGCGACCTCGTGGAGACGGCGAAGGGTCTGTTCGCCGTGGACGTCGAGAGGTCGACGAGAACGGTGGACGCCTTCGCCCTTCGCGCGGATTTCGTCTCCGGCCGCCTGTTCTGTCCCGGCGGGGACGAACGAACCCGAGGTCTCTCGGAAATCGTCGAAAGGGAGGAGACGGAGGACTGGAGGGACCCCGAGTCGCGGGACGTTGTTCCGTTCGTTCGGGCGCTCGTCTTTCGCTCGGGTCTGTTGCGCGAAATGCTGAGATGCCGGAGCGTGCAGGCGGAGGCGCCGACCGGAGAGTACATCCGAGAGGCGTTCGCGGAAGTCTTGCACGGCGCGGCCTCACTGGGCTCCTTCTGCGAGGGATACGTTCACGTGAGGCGCTCCCCGACTCGCTCGCCCGCTCACGAGGGAAGGGGGCAAGATGTGGGTGTGAGCGGAATTTCTATTTTCAGGCCCCGTTCTACGAAAGCGTGAAACGCTGCAAGGAACGGGTGGACGCCGCGATCGACGAAGCGATCTCGCTGCTTCGGGAGGAGGACGCGAAGGTGTTGGCGGAGTCTTTGACACGACGGGCCTTCGACGCCGGCTACTACTGGGCCTTCGCCCGCGTCCTGTACCTCGACAGGACGAGGACGAAGGGGATCGAGGGGGGTCCGGGACGAGCCCGGCGGAGACGCGGGTTCCGACGGGGCCGTCTTAGACCCGCTTTTGCTGGACAAGATCGTGACTCGCAGTGGCTTTTTCCACGTGATACAGGTCTGTCTCCGGTTGTATTCTTCGAACGTGTACATCTTTAAGGTTATGGAGGGGAAGCCGTAGACGAGCGGTCCTAGAACCCATAACAAAATCCATCGAATGACGTAAATTATTGACAACTTTACCCAAAAGCAGCAAAAGCAGCTCATCCGCAATCCGCCTTCGACGCTCGAGTCTCGCCAGTTTCTCGCGGAGGACGGAGACGCGACTCGATTGAAATCAAATTTTCGGTCGAAGGCATTTGAACGCTGAATGTCTTCTATTGTTCAATACGTGAAGCCGAGCCTCTCTTTTTCTTATAAATATTTCTAGTTATTGAGTTATAGAACTTATTTAGTCCGACCGTCGCGTTGAGTTTCGTAGCGAACGGGCAATCGGCTTAGACGGCACTTAGCCTTAGCTGACAATTTGTTCCGCTCGATAGATGCGGTCTGGTCTCTTTCTTTGTTTGTACCTCTCACCTACAACAAAAGAATACTGGCTATACTCTCGGTAATCACCACTAAGAAGAGAGAGAAAGAGAATAGTCAAGCTTGTACATTTTGCTACTGCAAATCCCTTTCTAGGGGTACGCTAACACATAAGTAGTGAACAGAGAAATATATAAATTATTATATTCTGATTTTTAATTCCGTAAAATCCTGACAGCTTTCATGTCATGTCCGAGCGGTTGACCAATATTCAAATGAAATCTAAACACTTCCTTCGGATAGTCTTCGGCAATGTTTCTTTTTCAAGGATTATTGTACACGGCAGTGTTGAATAAATATTTTTACTCGTCTAATCTCGTGCGATCGTCAAACATCCTCCACTCCCTAGGTTCAAGGCGGAGTGCGAGGACGGTACTTGGCGGCGATCCGAGGCTGGTACTTGGCGCAGGGCTTCGCCTCCGATCGCGCCGCCTCGGAGCGCAAAGAGCTGTTCGTGCGCAAGCTGGCCTCCGCGCTGGCGTCGTCCGGCCTCGAGCCCCTCATGGACGACTACTACAAGTACTGCGACAAGATGTTCAACGACAGGTATCGCAATCGACCGATCCCCTCGTCCCTCGTCCTTCGGCCGACTAGTGACGAGACTCGATCGACCTTCGTCCGCACAGAGACTACTGGAAGGTGCCCTGGAGCGTCGTGAGCTGCGAGATCGCCGTGCTGGATCTGCTGCGCGAGGCGGTGGAGGCCGACGCCTGGGAACTGGACGCCGCCACCTGGGACTTCGCCAACATCGCGCTCTGCTCGGCGCTCGCCTCTCTGGCCGGAACGCCCTCCGACCTCCTACCTCGCAGTAAAGTGGCCGCGGCGGGTCGAGCCGCCCTCGGGCTCTTCGCGAGCGTGGCCGGATTCGTGGAGAACGTCCGAGCCGAGAGCGAGCGCCGCCGGCCGAGCGCCCACGTCGCGTCGCTGCCCGGCGAGTGGCGGGACATCTTCGCCCCGGCCGCCCACACCGACGTTCTGACGCTGCAGGCTCGAATCCTCGAGCGCGCCGTCGCGCCGGGCCGAGGCCGACCGTCGGCGGGCGAGGCGGCGCTGACGGACGCGGCGGCGGCGGCGCTTCCCTTCGTCCGCTGGGAGCTGGCGCCGGCGGCGCGACGAGACGCCGACCTGTCGCTGGTGAGGCTGACCGGCACCGCGCTCGAGGCGCTGTCGCGCGACTCGTCGGCGCCGGTCCACCGCTTGGCCTACGCCGCGCTCGCGACTCTCGCCAAGCCGCTCGTGCTCGAAGACGGTGATGCTCTTTCGCGTGTCCACATCGAAACCGTTCTCGCGTTCCACGGTCCGACAGTGAAAATATTATTTTTCAGTGGCAAAGTTGAAATCGGCCAGCGAGCGAGAGAGCGACGAAGAGGACGTGAAGGTCTCCCTCTCGCTCAAACCCTACTTGACGGCTCTGAAGCGACGCGCGCCCGACCTGTTGCCGGCCGACGGGTGAGGTCGATCGATCGATTCCTCGTCTCGAGTCGATCGTCGATCGTCTGCAGCTCGAACTCGACTTTCCAGGTGTTCCGACGAGGAGCCCCCGGCCGAGTGGTGGGGCGGCGCCCGCGGGTTTCTCCTGACGGCGCTGGCCGCCCTCCGCCACGCCGATCTCGCGGGACGAGATCTCGTCCACCACTACGTGGAATGCCTCGGGTGAGCCGACGGAAGCGCGAACTTCGACCGGACTCGCGAGCGGACGATGACGTGCGAGGTCTCGTTGCAGGGACAGCGAGACGATCGGGGACGTCCTGACCGTGGCCGGGCGGGCGCTCCCGGCGGAGGCGAGGCGCGCCTCGGGCCCCGACGGAGGAGCTCTGCCGCCCCGAGTCGCCGACTATTTCACCTCGGACCCTCCTCTCGCCGGCCCGGGTCTCTCGGCCGACGCCGACGAGCGGACGACCGCGGGGCGCGTGGCCTGCCGCGTCGTGACGTGCGCGGCGAGGAGCGCCGGGGCGGCCGTGAGGGCCCACTGGAGCGCGTCGAGTCCCCGGAGCGCCGACGCTCTTCGGCGCCTCGTCGCGCTCGCGGTCGCGCCGTCGCTGATCGAGGAGCAGCTGCGGCGCCTCAAGGAGCGCGCCCGGGAGGACCTGGAGGACGTTGAGGTGACGGTGTCGCGCGCCGGCGGCCAGGGCGAGGTGCGGGCGCGGGCGCGCGTGGAGGAGCGCTGGGCGGAGGTGACGGTGACTCTGAGCGCCGCGCACCCTCTGGAGCCGCCCCGCGTCGAGGCGCCGCCGCAGCGTTCGCCGGCCGCTTCGCAGTTGCACTGGGTGCGCGTGTACCTGGCTTACCAGAACGGCTGGCTCGTGACGGCGCTGCGCCTGTGGAGCGAGGCCCTGCGCTGCCGCGTGGACGCCGCGGCGCAGTGCTACATCTGCTACTGCCGCCTGCACCCGACCACCGCGCGGCTGCCCAACGTGCCCTGCCACACCTGCAACAACCGCTTCCACTCGGCCTGTCTCGTGAGTGCCCGTCGGACTTTAACGACAATGCTGCCCTCGTAGCAATATAGCCTCGGGCAATATAACATTGTTCCAGTATTTAACTTTGAGTTATACCTAATAATTGTGTTACAATTTCGTTTTCCAGCGCAAATGGTTCAAAACTAGTAAGAAGTCCAACTGTCCACTGTGTAGAACAGTGTTCTAGCTGCGTCACTGCATTCCTTCTACGAGTTATCTTCTACTTTTAATTTTGAAACAATTTTGTTTTGTTGACAATTTTAAAATAAAATAATGAAGATAGAAATGTCTCTCACAATTACTCTCCCTATTCAGTAAAATGTGTTCATTAGTTAAAATATGAGCTGATTGGTTAGTTAAGTTAGGTTAAATTAATTGGTTAAGCTTTGGGGATTTTAGTGCTCCTGAAACTATGCATTCTGTGATGTCAATAAATAAAACCAACAATATCATTTACACACATTTATTCACACAGTAATAATACAGCATTGAGATCAGCTTACAAGACTAGAATTAAAATGTTCAATCATATTCCTTAAAAAGGATTTGATTAATACTAATGAGATCAATATAGACCTAGAGATACAGGTGGGTTAAGTACTACTACTTAAATACTATGATTATAAAATATGACTACTACCTAAAAGTAAATATCTTAAAGATTCCGTACAAATGATGTTCACACATTCTTTTACATGTTTGGAGCCTAATATTGTAAACAGTCTTGAGTTTTTCTTAACACCTGGCACGAGAGCAGCCTCTACAGCTAAGTTATAGTATTAAAGTAATTGATAAATGTTAATATGATTACATCATGTTTCATCGTTAGCGTTACTTTGTGGCGTGTTTTTGGAGTCTACTTTTCAGTCCTGTTCTGGTTGATCCAGTCGACGTCCTCATAGAAGCGTGGGTCGCTTACCATGAGTGAAGCACGCTTATAGAAGAAGTAATAGCCGGGTGCCACTGAAACATCAATATAATTTATAATAATCTAATTAACTGCCACACTTATGCAATTATTAATAGTATGGTGATAACAAATTAATATTACTTACTGCATCTTTGAAGTGTAAATAAAACCATAACAAGGGGTGTTGAGACAGATTCTGTATCATCCCACTTTTCAATGATCCATGCGGACTGCAAAGCAATGGATAGCAAAAAATATGCTAAAATCACAATTCCGGCCACTCTGAATTTACGAATCAAAACTTCCATTAACCCAGCCTGCATCAAACAAAAGAAAAATTACTAATTAATTAACAAACACAAAAGCAATGTGAATGTTTCAGTCTAAATTATTATCTACTATCCAGCCTAGACAGCACTTACTTGAAAAAGATATGTAGAGAATAATGGTATCAAAATTGATGTTATTGCCAACACAAGGCACAAATCCTGAAAACTAACGAGATTTATAGTTTTTTTACTTCTAGAACATTTGTTAATAAATTACAGTACAAAAGAAAAACTTTACATACAAGAACAACAGAAGAAGTCCACCACGACTCTTAGGAAAGAGACTCCAACAATTAAATAACAAATCACAGCACATAAATAACATCTGAAACACCAAACATGTCGAGTATCTAGGCACCGACACTTTCATGTTGTCCACTGGTTAATAAGAAATAAACGACTGCTCGAATAGAAACAATCAATACGATAATACTTTAGAAAAAATATTAAAGAAACCTAGCCTAATTTGTAAATTACAAACAAAAAACAATCATAGATCAATGTATAATAAATTTCCATGAACTTTCAACTTATGAAAATTGAAATGGAGTAAATCCTAGGGATGTTTAAAAATAATCGATTATTATTTTCTTATAATCAATTTTCATAGTAATATTAATCGATTATATAAATTACGCGTTTAAATCGAGTTTCATAAACAGTGTCACCTGTTTCATGAAAAACGACGGTCAACGGACAGCAGGCAGCTGGCAGGCATCTAGCATATATGGCAGGAGCCAGGTACATCACGAAAAAATAAAAGCCTTGGCCTTGGCCATCAATGGTCTAAAATACCGAATTCGACCTATACGTTGCGGCACCGCTATTGGATCGTATTGTAGATCCTCTCAATGTCTGGAAGAGCTCTGTAGGGACTTTTCCTAAGAAACCCGAACCGAATTGGCTCTATAGCATCTCTCTGTGATGAGTGATGGCCACTTCTGCTCCATCCGAAAGATTATTTTCCAAAGCGGGAAATATGGTCAGGAAATCACGAAACCGTATTATAGGAAAGAGATTATCAAAATTATTATTTATAAACTGCTTACCTGAAAATTTAAGGTAATAATTATTCAAACTCAAACTCAAAACTCAAACTCAAAATATCTTTATTCAATTGAGTAACCAAGTAGACTTTTGAATTGTCAAGTTAAATTAATTGTAAATTTACATTTACTACCAGTTCGCAAGTCAAGGGCGTAGAGCGGGTAAGAAGAACTGGCAAGAAACTTTCCGCCACTCTTTTTAATTGCCAAGTATTGTCATACAAATTGTTTGAACTGGAGCAAATCAATCCCAAGGATTAGGATCATTTAAGTATTCCTCAAATTTATAAACCGCTTTATTGATTAATTGCCGTTTAACGAGGGCTTTGAATTTATTTAGTGATAATTCTCTAATTTCGTTTGGGAGTTTGTTGTAAAAACGAATACAATTTCCATATAAGGAGTGGTTTATCTTTTGGAGCCTAGTTGGTCGTACACTCAAATTAGTTCAATTTCGCGTATTATACTGGTGAAAGTCACCATTTGTTTTAAAATCGTTTATATTTTTTTGGACATACAACAAGGCTTCAAGAATATATTGACCAGATAGTGTCATAATATTTAATTCCTTAAACTTATTCCGTACCGACTCCCTCGGAGAAACACAACAAATACCCCGAACAGCCCGCTTCTGCAGCACAAATATGGATTGAACCTCTGCAGCAGCACCCCACATTAAAATACCGTACGACATAACGCTGTGAAAGTAGCTATGATACACAATTTTAGCCGTGTCCTTATCAGTAAACTGTCGGATTTTCTTTACTGCATATGCTGCAGAGCTCAGCCTATTCGAAAGAGTCTCTATGTGTGGGCCCCATTGGAGTTTACTATCTATCTACTTAATCATATGTAAAATTTTGAACATTTTCTGACGATACGTTAAGTTGTCGTTTAGCTTTTTTACTTATCGCTTCATTTTATTCTTACATAAAACGAGACTGAAAATTAGTGCCAATAATTATTTTTCGTCTTTTGATGTTTAATCTTAAAGATTTACGAAAGCTTTGTTTTATATTTTACTTTTTGATCTACAACAACGTAGTCGTTTAGTTTTTTAACTATCATTTTAGTTACTTTATTTTAAAACTAGTCAAATATAAAATAGTAGACATTCATGGCAATTTTCTTTTTGAAGTTGTACTTCTTTAGGCGCGTTATGAAAAATTTATGAGAGTGAAATTTTACGATGCGCGCGCACCGTGACACAAAATTATCAGTATGGGCGACGAGCGTGCGCGAGCGAGATGGGAATAAGACCATCTACAAGTAAAAAGAAATAGAATATGCGTGAAGTTAGCAGCTATGCCAAGAATTTTGAATGACCATAATGACATTTGTAGTACCTTTTAAACAAAGGAGTTTTAATTAGTTTTTTAAAGAAATTTAGCAATGATTTTTCACAAAGACCTATTGTTACTTAGTTAAAAGGTTATGAAACATACCTAGTTATTAAATTGAATGAATAATATAATAAAATAATAATTATTATTAATAATTGAATAATATACTAAATATTGTTAAATTATTAACGCTAAATATTTATTATTAATTATTTAAAAAAAATAAAGAAAGCCAAAGAAGTATAACTTCTTACGCGCGTACATAAGTATACGCACCATTTTTTTTTTATTAGATTTATATTTTAGTTTTTGAGACAATAAGGTTGTAATTTTGTTGGGATGCTCATCATTTCATTTTTATTATAGTAAAACGTTTAACGATACTGAAAAATTGTATCAATAACGATATTTTCTTATTCCTTATCTTGAAAGTTATTTTTTTATTCATATCGTTTTATTTGATTTATAACCTAATAAATTGTTAATATGAATCTCTTAGGTTTATTAATGGAATATGAAAGTTGTATGTAGATTTTTAAAAATTTAAAAAATAGTTGTTTTGCAGAAATTTATTGTCAAAAATCGATCAAAATTGAATAAAGAAAAATCGATTTTTATGTAATCGATTCTTTTCCATTAACGTCACATCCCTAGTAAATCCACAGATTTAATAGAGGTAAAAAAACAAAACATCTAAGTCATTAGCACAGATGTCTAATATCCGTTAAACATTATCCACAGTTAGACATTAACCAATATATGCAAATATCAAATTTGATGACTGGCTTCCACAGTACAGATTGCAAAATACAAACTAAGCAGATAGAAGAATATGCTGAATAAGATACATAGAAGATCAATGTTAGTTTTCAGTTATTAAATAGAATTGTACTAGTTTAGAAATTTATGACAATTTAAGATAATAATAAACTCGAAAAAAAGTTTCATTTTATACAGTTTTTGTTGTCTCACTTTTGCAAATTTTATTAATAACTAAAATTACTACTTTTTTATGACTACGGTACAAAAAGGCCACAGATAAACGTTTTATTTGGAATATAATCTAAATAAGCTATCAAAACATTAAACTGTGACACATTAATTAGATGTTTATAAAAATATGGTAATAAACTACTTTAAAGCATCTTACAACCCAAATAAAATATTGTGCATATCTACGTTTAGTAAGTAATAACTTGATCCAATTTTAATTAAATAACATCATAGGTAGTCATGATAAATAACTTCCGTCGTCGACAGGAAAAGGAAGTATATTATACGCATTAAAAAGCTCGATATCCATATCCTGTTTAGCGAAGTTTGTTTTGTAGATTTTAGTTAACAATGTAGATTTAACGTAAACTAAAACGAAAGCATGAAATTTTCTGCAAAAATTGCAAGGGTTATGGATACTAGACCAATTATATATGATGAGGAATTGAATCTGGTTGATCAGTGGTCCCATCATATTAACGGATTGACGAAGAGACATAGTTCTGCAGCTAATGCGGTTAAAAAAATTCCCTCACTAACTGATGTCGATACAGCTAGACTTGTTTATTTTAGTTACTTTTACAGCTTAATGACTTATGGCTTATTATTATGGAGTCATGCTGCTGATGTCGAAACTATTTTCATCCTGCAGAAGAGGACTATTTGTGCAATCTGTAATTTAAAATGTAGGGAATCTCTGAGAGATAAATTCAAGGAAGTTAATATACTTACCTTTCCCTCGCAATATATTTATGAAAATGTTATGTATTTATATAAAAAAAGTGACTACCTAAAGTTAGTAACTCGTTTTTGGGAAAAGGGATACTCTTCTTTAATAAAATCCCAGAGGCTCTTTTATCTCTGCCTTTTAATAAATTTAAGAAATGTATTAATGAAAAGATATGTAAAAAGGCTTACTATAAAGTTAATGATTATCTAGTCGTACTTCTAATTAATTTGTCATATTTGTTTTAAAATAAGTGTTGTTTGGTGATTTGCTATTTCAAAAGAGTACCAAGAGTTTTTTACACCAACTTTTTCTCTCGGCCTATACCCTCTTTCTTCTTTGCTGATGAGTAGGGATGCCTACAGATTTAAATTTAATGATGTGGAATAAGTGATACCTGTATCTTATGTTCCATAATAAACATTTTTTTATTTATTTTAATTTAAATGTTAGTCTTTTATGTAATATATATATTTAATAATTATATACAACAATGTTAGTGATGAATTGCAACTCATTTTTGTCATGGATTTTGCAATTGCAAAAAATTTAACTAGTTGTTGTGGTGGTTTTTCCAGAGAATCAACAGCAGAGCATGCCGTTTAGTACAAGATGAGTTCAGAGCTATGTTCTGAAGATGTGGTTCAGCTTACTGTAAGTAATAAATTCATTGAATGTTTAATTTAAGCGTTCTCTTAATGCCATTTGAGAATTAAAGGCTGTTTTTAAACATCTTGATTTATCACAATGTAGAATACATATTATGAGAAAGTGTAGAGATAATTTCTCTCTTCATTAATTGTGTTTGCAATTTAGTTTAATATTAACCTTTTTTTTTTTCATTATATATGATGTGTTTGTAAGTATACCTTTTCAGCATGATAAGAAAGAGAAATAAAGCAACATTTAGTATCCGATAATGAAACAGGGTGGCGGACGAGCAGGGGTGGTCGCGGGCGGAGTCGAGCTCGGGCGCCAGCTGTTGCTGGCGGCTCGCGCAGGAGACACAGCTCTCGTCTTGGAACTAATGGCGGCCGGCGCGCCCTTCACCACAGACTGGCTGGGCACGTCGGCCCTGCACCTCGCCGCTGCCAACGACCACGCCGACACCTGCGCCGTGCTTCTGCGCGCCGGCGTGAGCCGAGACGCGCGCACTAAAGTGGAGCGCACGCCGCTGCACCTGGCCGCACACGCCGGCCACGAGCGTGTCGTGTCGCTGCTGCTGGCGCACGGCGCGCCGCCCGACTGCCGCGATATGCTACGCATGACGCCGCTGCACTGGGCCGCCGCTCGAGGCCACGAGGGGGCGGCGCTCGCGCTGCTGCGAGCCGGCGCCGACTCGTCTCTGCGTTGCAAGTTTCGTCAGCGACCTAAGGACTTGGCGCTGCGCCGCGGACACCGGGCGCTCGTGGCGCTGCTTGCTCGCGCCGAGCTCGACGCCGCCACGGGTACCATTCAATCCATCACTCCTATTTTTATACTTTGTTTACTATTTAATATGATATTGTCTAACAATTAAAGATAAACATGTTTCAATTTAAAAACACTGATAAATTTCAGATCAGTTGGTGCAAGAAAAGAAGCCATCACCCGAAGTGACCAAGGAAACGCCTGGTACATTCATTACATAATAATTATTTTTCATTTAAAATGACTGTAAGCGATGTTCTTTAAAGGCAGGTGGTGAAATGGGTAGCATTAAACTACATGTAAAAGTCTAACCTAACTTTATCTACTCAACAGGACCAGAAACGAAATCACCAGCAAAAACACAAGAGGACAAGCCATCCGGGACGGAGATGAAAAATAAGGAAAGTTTCACTCTAAGTGTTATCAATTGTGGAATCGAGTGATGTATATTGATAAAGAGGTGTGTGCTTAGGCGGCGGCGGCGCTGTTGCGGCGGCACGGAATCACGCTGCTGCCCGCCGACACCGGTAGTACGCTGCTCACGGCACTGCAGAGCGGACGCACCGTCGGCCTGTCCGGTAACCCTCTACTCTGTTGTCTTTTAAAACGATTATTGTTATTTAAAACTAAATGAAAGCCCGAGGGCAGACGCGGGCAAGCTGCTGCTGAAGGAGAGCGGGGGCGCGAGGCCTCTCAAGATAGTTCTAAACAGAAACAACCTCACGCGCCTCGTGGCCGTGGCGCCGCAGCGGCGGGAGTCGCGAGAGGAGGAGGCGGCGGGGTGCGGGGCGGGTTGCGGGGCGAGGAGGGAGCTGGCGGCGGTGAGGGCGGCGCTGGCGGCGCTCACGGACCAACTGGCCGCCGCCCAGCGCCGACTGGCCGCCTTAGAGGGCACGAATCGGACCGCGGACTAATCGTTAGATGCTGAACCGGATGGCGGCCTGTTAAGTTTTAATTAAACTCTTTTTAAAAGTTATTTGTTTTATTTACATTAGACTCGAGTCCGTTCTTTCCGGACGGTGAGAGCGCAGTCGAAAGTCGAAATGTACCTTTTTCCATTAATATATATTTATGTTTGACAATGTTTCACATTGTCGTGGCTCAATGGTAAGAACGGAAGACGAGTGCGGAGGTCAGTGATGCGACCGTTGCCTGGCCTGCAGCACCTCTCGGAACTGCGCCAGAATGTGGTTCTCCCTCTTGGCTCGCTCTTCTTTGCTGAAGGCTGCCAACGCGCGCTTCTCGTCCGCCGAGTAGATCTGGTTCTCCTTGCGGATTCGCACCGCTTCCATCCTCCGGTGCCTGCTGCCGCTCATGACGTAGCCGACGGACTCGTAGGAGGCGATCTCGTCCGAGGTGAGGCCGATCTCGCCTCGGCGCGGGATGCGCTTGCCCTCGGCGACGAAGGCTGCCATGGCGGCGCCCTCGCCCGGCAGGAGTGCCCGGCCGAAGTCCTTGTGGCCGAGCTGCGGGCCGGAACGGGGCGCGGGGCCGATGACCTCGTCGCCCACGCCCGCCCTGGCCTCCGCCTCTTTGCCTTTCTCCACCCACACCTCTTGCTCGTCGGCGCTGGAATCTTCGCTCCTCGAACTTCTTCGTTTCTTTTTGGCTTTCTTACGGGCTTTCTTCACCTTCTTTAACTTTTTCTTCAATTTTTTCAACTTCTCTTTTGTCCCTTTGCTTGACTTTTTGCTTTTTTTCTTCTCCTTACTCGTTTCGGACGCGTTTGAATCTGGTTCTTCTTCGGAACTGTAAATGAAAATGTTTATAATAAATTACCTAATTCAAAAAGAACAACAGATAAATATATTTTTAGGCCTAATAATATAATAATATTCATAATGAAAAGCGATATCAATTAAGAATATGAATTAATTATAAAGATGACTCACTCAGGCCTCAATGGTGACTTGCCCCAAATAGAGGAAACCCCAACTTCACCAATTCTCTCCCTTTCTTCTCTCCGTGCATCCAGAAACTCTTCTTCTTGAGGTTTGTACCGACCTCTAGCAGCCGGACCTCCGCTGCCTAGCCCTAGAAGTTTTAAATAACTACTAAGTCCTTAATTCTTATTGGTCATCTAAATAAGGTAAACTAAGAATATAATCTAGTGCTGCTTTATACCCCTTTGTGCGTCTTGACTTAAGATTTCTACATTTGTGTCAGTAAGTCTTAGGGTGAGATCTATAGTGCGCACTTGGACTTTGCTCAGACTTACCTTACGAAAAACTTTGCTTAGTGTACACTAAGGTTAAACTATGATTTCGTATTTATAGACATTTTAACGGTGAGATTAAGCTAAGCCCAAGCTAAGACAGAAAATGTCAAAATACAAATTGATGTTTCATTTCATGCAATACTTTGTTTATTATCCTTTAAAAAAGTTAACAATAACAAATATTTAAAAATCTAAAACGGTACACATATATCTTCAATTTATTGTTATTTATGTATTCATTTATTTTATTATTGCAATAACTAGAAATTCACGAGTAACCTTTAGAAAATGTATTAATTATTTAAAGATGACAATAATTTTATTACGTAGAACGGATCGCAATGTTTTGGTTAGGTTATAGTTTGAATTTCGTTGTCACTATAATATGCCAATTGCCAGGGCTGCCAGGTGACATACAAAATCACACCAGTTATTTTTAAGATTTCTCAAAAATGGGGTTTGAACAATTACATAAATAATATAAATAAACAACAATAAATACCATAATAATGTGTAATTATTTTATTTCATGCATTTCATAGGTATTTATCAAGATCATTTATAATTTCTTTGAATTCAAATTCTATTTTTCCCAAAGTCTATGGAACTCCGATACAAAATGGCAACACCGTTCATTAAAAACCGACAAAAATAAAAAGTCCAGTAAAAGATATGATGGTAAAGCAAATTTTGGGCCATTATTTTTGTTAGGCTTATAGTCAAAGTTTTTGGTAAGTCGTCGATTTCGTGGACTTGAGATTAAGCTAAGCCAACACTAGGGGAGAGATTCGTAGTTTGCTCTATAAATACCGACTGTGTCTTAGCTCGATAGTTAAGTCAGAGCAAAGTCTAAGTGCGCACTATAGATCTCACCCTAAGATCAGTCTGTAAATACTGCACTCATTTGTTCTTTACATACATACCAAAGAACTGTTAAATGCACAGATAGTATGTAATATCCATTGCTACAGCAGTTTCAGAACTGAGAAGTGTGTGCTTATTCTAATGATTGTGCCTCTGTCGAGTTATACTGTTATCTATATTAGTCTTGAATATATAAGAATAAAACACACCCTATATTATTCAAATGGCGTCCGGCTGTCAAAAGTACAACATACGCAAAACTACTCTGCTACAAATCATTGAATAAAAAATATTTATCAGAAGTGATAAGTGCTAAAAGTGAGTGAAAAACAACTAATAACTGGTGGAGCAACAAAATCAGTATCAATACTTTGTGTTTCAAGATTAAATCAACAAGAAAACACCTAAAAGCGTATCAACGCATTGTTATTGTAGTGATTAATTTTTTTCTTCTTTTCCCAAATTGGCAATTCGAAGCTGATGGTCAAAGTCACCGTTTCAAACATTTAATGTTATTTCCACAACATAAAGCGAATCGGTACAGTTTTATGAAAGTAATAATTAACACGTAATTAAGTGACTCATCATCATTTTAACAATTTGACATCTATCATAACAAGACAACAATAAAAAAGGGTTGCCAACTCAAAAATTAAAATTTCCCCATAGAAAATTCATAAATGCAATAGTTGTGAAAATAAAGAGGTAGCAGTATATATATATGTAATGGAATGATATTTCATTAATTTGAATTTGACGCGTCGGAGTGACACGCGATAAAATGGCGGATGACGTGTAAATTAATTTAGTGGATTATAGTGTAAAAAGATAGATAAGTGGACATTAAATGTCGTTTCTTTGTATTTCAGAGAAACAATTTTGTGTTTTCATTTAGAAAAAATCCATAATAATATTCCTTTATAAAACGACATTTTTGTTAACTAAAAGAAGATGGACCGGCTGCAATTTGAGTTCACGATGATGGCCTCAATCGATGGCAAATCTAATATATTGGCCATAACTTCAATATTGACAGAAGAAGGAAAATGTTATGTTTTACCTGATGAATTGAAGCCGGTGATTCATCATACATATATAGTTAAATTGAACACTTTTTCAAAAATAAAAAATAGTATAAAGAAAAGGCACCAAAGCAGAAAGATATGGGTAAAATTAGATGAAGATCTAAAGAAAACATATAGATGAGGAAGGTAATATGCAATTTTTAGATCAATATTTAGAGGAAATGAGCACAAAACAACCAAGAGGCAATGATGATAATTTGCAACATATCCTGGAAAAATTAATAGAATCTACAACAAAAAAAGAAAATCAACATAATTTAAAACATGTTTCAGAGAAATTTATTATCGAAAAATTCACAAGTAAGAATCCTAATGCAGTGCAATGGATAGAGAATTTTGAAAAAGAGTGTGAGCGTTTTAATATAACAAAAGATGAAACAAAAATAGATATATTGAGATTATTTTTAGAAAACTCCAGTTTGGATTGGTATAGCTCGATGGTAATTAAACTATCAGTAAATTCTGAATGGAATGAATGGAAAGACAAATTTTTAGAAACTTTTAGGAACCAAGGGTGGGATGTAGTCACAACTGCTTTCACATTCAAATATAAAGAAGGGCTGTTAATTGATTATGCTATAAAAAAAGAACGGCTTATACTAGATATAAATAAATCGATAGATTCCAGAACAATGATAGATCTAATTGCAACTGGTTTACCTAGTTTTATCTTGAATAAGTTAAACAGGGACGAACTCAACAACACTACTGATTTGTTCAACGAGATAAGAAAATATGAATGTATGATTTTCAAGAAAAACTCAACTATAACAAAGAATATATATTCTTATAAAAATAAAATTAATGAGAAGAAGCCATGTAAGACTTGTGAATCTTTGGACAAAGGAATTAGATATCATCCGGAGGAGTTATGTTGGTTCAAGAAAAATAAAAATGAATCTGAAAAGGTTTTTAAAGCCAAAAATGTAAATAATAATTCGATTATTGAAGTAGATATGAATACTGAGAAAAAAAACGAGTAAGTACACCATTAATCAAAATCAAGCTATTATTAGAAAATAAACTAGAAGTGAGCGGTGTTTATGATTCAGGCTCACAGATCTCTTTAATAAATTCAAGATTGATTAAAGTGAAAGAAAAAAAAGACAATGTGAATATAACATATATGAAAACGGTTAATGGTGTGAAGAAGACAGATGGCTTGATAACAATAAAAATAAAAATCTTTGATTTAGAAGAAGAGGTCGATATATATATAGTAGAAAATGAAGATTTTGAGGATTTTATAATCGGATTGGATATGATAAAGAAGTTCAAATTAATCCAAAATGAGGACTTGCAGATAGAACAAAGGAAAATAGACAGGATGTCTAAAGATAACAGAAATGAAGATAAGAATATAAAAATATATGCAATAAATTTCAATGAACACATAGAAACAGAGGAATTTGTTAGTAAGACAGATCATTTAGATAAAGAAAAGAAAATTGAGATAGAAGAAGTTATAAATAAATATAAAACTATTTTTGCTAGGGACAAGTATGATATAGGATCAGTTAAAGATTATGAAGCTCACATAGATTTACTTGTAAATACATACTGTAGTAAAAGACCATACAGATGTACGATAGAAGATAAATTAGAAATCGAAGAACAAATATCCAGATTACTAAAGAATAATTTAATAGAAGAATCTTACAGTCCTTTTGCTGCGCCAGTGACATTAGCATTTAAAAAAGGTGAAAATAGAAAATCTCGATTATGTATAGATTTTAGAGAACTTAACAAAATTGTTGTACCACAAGCTCAACCTTTCCCATTAATAGATGATTTAATTATTAAGACAAGAAATTGTAAGTATTTTACTACTCTTGATATAAACTCAGCATTTTGGGCCATACCACTACGGGTGGAAGATAGATATAAAACAGGATTTGTCACACAAGATGGCCATTTTCAGTGGACCTGCCTTCCTTTTGGTTTAAAAACATCACCAGCAATTTTCCAGAGAGTTTTAAGTAATATTCTGAGAAAGCACAATCTCACAGGATACTCTGTAAATTATATTGATGACATTTTAATCTACTCCTCTACTTTTGAGGACCATATAAGACACATAAAAAATGTATTAGAGGCAATAATAAAAGAAGGCTTTAGATTGAAGTTTATGAAGTGTACCTTTGCCTCAGACTCAGTAAAGTATCTTGGCCATGTAATTCAAAACAACTCGGTAAGACCGTTAAAAGATAATTTGATTTCGATAAAACATTTTCCAACTCCGAAGACACAAAAGAATATCAGACAATTTTTGGGAAAAATTAACTTTTACCATGAATACATACCAAGGAGCGCGATTATCTTAGATACATTACATAAATTATTAAGAAAAAACGAAAAGTTTGTGTGGTCAGAGAAGTGTGAAGAATCATTTAATCAAATAAAGAGATATTTATGTTCTCAACCGGTATTGGAAATATATGACAGACTTACCAATAAAAATCTTTACAGATGCATCCTTAGAGGGTATCGGAGCAATATTAAAACAAACACAACTGGACGGTAATGACAAACCAGTAGCATATTTTTCAAAAAAACTGAATGAATCTCAAAAACGGAAAAAAGCTATATACTTAGAATGTTTTGCTATGAAAGAAGCAGTCAAATACTGGCAACACTGGCTCATTGGAAAACAATTCACTATTTACTCAGACCACAAACCTTTAGAAAACATGAACATTAAATGCAGGACAGACGAAGAATTGGGTGATCTCACATACTACCTGTCTCAATACGACTTTACGGTAAAATATATACCTGGTAAAGAAAATGTAGAAGCAGACTGTTTAAGCCGAAATCCTGTATTAGAATCAGAAGATAACAAAGAGGAATTATTGAAAATAGTTAATTTAATACAAATAAAGGATATAGTTGAAGATCAAGAGCAAAATGAAACAATAGAAGAAAATAAAGAAAATCTAATACAAAAAAACACAATATATTATAAGAAAATAAAGAAACATGTAAAGATTATCCTCTCAGAAGAATTTAGTAAGAAACTTATCAAAAAGGTGCATGAAGATTTATGCCATATTGGGATCAGACAATTGCAGAAAAAAATAAGTCCAATATACACAGCTAAAAACCTAACAAAGAATATCATAAATATTTGTAAAACATGTGAAATATGCATAAAAAATAAATCAAGAGGTCAAGGAAAATTTGGATTAATGTCACAACTGGGACCAGCAACAAAACCATTTGAGATAATGTCAATGGATACAATAGGTGGCTTTGGAGGATCTAGATCAACAAAAAAGTACCTACACCTTTTAGTAGACCATTATACAAGATATGCATTTATTGTGACGTCAAAAACACAGAATGCAAGTGATTTTATAAAACTAACAAAGAATGTACTAGAAACAGATGAGATTGGAATAATTTTGACAGATCAATATCCAGGCATCAATTCAAGAGAATTTAAGCAATATCTACATGAAAATAATGTTAAATTAATTTTTACAGCTGTGAATACACCATTCTCAAATGGCTTGAATGAAAGGTTAAATCAAACAATAGTTAATAAAATAAGATGTAGAATAAATGAGAAAAATAATAAGAGAACATGGACAACAGTGGCAAGAGAATGTGTAGAGAAATATAATGAAACAGAACACTCCGTTACAGGTTTTGCACCAAAATATTTACTGGATGGTACAAATGTCAGCATTCTACCAAATGAATTAAAAATAATAGAAGAAGACAAGTGGATTGCTGATAAAAGATTGGCATTAGAAAATACAATAAAATCCCACAAGTACAATAAGAAAATATTTGATAGAAAAAGAAAAATGCAAGAGTTTAATATAGGCGACAGTGTATATGTTGAGAATGGAAATAGACTGAATAGAAAGAAATTAGACGAATTAAAAATTTATAGGATTGACACTGGTAACAGAAAAACAGAATCAACTTTGTTCCACATAACAAAATTACAACCGGTTACAACAGAATCTGAAGAAGATGAAATATAAGGAAAACGAATATGAAGATAGCTATTAAGTATAGTGTGTAGATATATTATTCAGAATTTTTTCTCTTAGGGGGGGAGATGTAATGGAATGATATTTCATTAATTTGAATTTGACGCGTCGGAGTGACACGCGATAAAATGGCGGATGACGTGTAAATTAATTTAGTGGATTATAGTGTAAAAAGATAGATAAGTGGACATTAAATGTCGTTTCTTTGTATTTCAGAGAAACAATTTTGTGTTTTCATTTAGAAAAAATCCATAATAATATTCCTTTATATATATATATATAAAAAAAAAATACTAGAAAACCACCAAAAACAGAGAAACAAAAATACAATGGATCTTCAAGTAAAATTAATATTAGAAAAAATGGAAGAAATGAAAATTGATTTTAAAAAACAAACTGAAGAGTTGGCAGAAAAATTTAACAGGAACCTGATAAATGTTATTGACGAAAAACTAAAACCAATGAGAGAAGAAAACAAAAACCTAAAACAAGAGGTAAAAACTCTTCAGACACGAGTCAGGGATCTAGAGAGAACTACAAGAAAAAACAACATTATACTTCATAGCGTAGCTGAAACCGAAACAAACACGAATGATCTCATGAAAAACGTACTAGAGATACTAAACGAAATTAGTCGAAAAAATAAAGAAACGCGGGAATGGGACCAGTGGGAACTCAGCAACCTAAGAAGGCTCGGCAAGAAGATGGAAGGTAAAAAAAGACCAATACTTATAACACTCACTCTAGCATGGCGGAAGTATGAACTCCTAAAGAACAACCACTACTTCCCTTCTAACATATATGCTACGGAAGACTATCCAAAGGAAGTTCTAATCAAACGTAAAGAGTTAAAACAAATGAAAATTAAGGCAGAAAAGGACGGGAAGCTAGCTTTTATACGATATGACAAACTAATAATACAAGAAAAAGGTACAACAGATGCCAAAAGGAGAAGGTCATCTTCAGATAATGGTAACGGCAGCATAAACACAGAAACATCAGCACCTACAAAAATTAGTAAGTCACACCCACAAATATTTCGTTCAAGAGCAAACTCAGCTTCCAATACTGGCAGAACAAACAATCAATAAAACTTACACACGGCAGACCAGAACCAAGAAAAAGCACGACAACTATAAACAGAACAATAACGACAGATTACTCCCCAATCCGGCTGGTCCCCGTGGGGAATGCGACCACAACCCTCCATCAAACAAGGTACATATAGCAACACTTAACACTCGAACCCTTAGAACAGATGAAAGTCTTAAAGAATTAGAACTAGCGATTGAAAACCTCAATTGGGATATCATTGGTATTAGCGAAATGAGAAGACTGGGTGAAGGCATTGAAGAGTATCCAAAATATGTAATGTATTACAAAGGAGAAAAGGCTGGCCATAGAGGTGTAGGATTTCTTGTAAAGGCATCTCTAAAGAATAATATCCAGGAATTTGTAGGCTTAAACGACAGAATAGCTGTACTCAACATACTCCTCCCAGGCTACCCAGAACAATGGACACTAATACAAATCTATGCACCAACAGAACAAGCCGATGAAACAGAGACGGAGCTCTTCTATAACACTCTAGCGGACCACATAAGAAACAATCAAAATAAAAACACTATAGTCATGGGCGATTTCAACGCCCAAATCGGTACTAGACAAGCCTACGAAGATTTTATAATTGGAAAATATGGCCATGGCAAAAGAAGCGTGAATGGGCAACGACTGGCAGAATTTTTAATGGAGAACAACTTATACCTAATGAACTCTAAGTTTAAGAAGAAAACAAAATGCAAATGGACATGGGTCTCCCCTGATGGAAAAACTAGAAATGAAATTGATTACATCCTATCGAATAATCCCAAAACCTTTGTCGACGTAGACATTATTCAAAATCTTAACTTTAATACTAACCACAGAATGGTTCGTGGAACTCTACTTCCAAAAGACATTAAAAAATCAAGAAAACATATACACAAAACTACAGGAAAAGATTTTAAACACGAAAATATTCAAGAAATAAAAACTAAAATTAACTCCTTAGCAAAAAATGAAACCTACAAAACCCTACACATTACAGAACAATATAACAGCCTAGAATTACAACTGACCAGCAGTGTTAGCAACATACAACAAAATGGAAAAAATAAATCAAAAAAACTCAGTGACAAAACGCTAAAACTACTTGCAGAAAGAAAAGAAATGATACAAGAAGACAAGAAAGGAAATTTAAAAAAAATTAATAAACTAAGCAAACAAATACGAGAGCATATAAGGAATGACCAAAGATCTAAGAGACTAAGAACGTTGGAAAATTACATAGAAAAATCTGGTGGCACAAGAAAGGCTCTGAAAGTACTACGAGAGAAAAATGACTGGATTCCAAAATTGAAGAAAGCAGAAAAGAGTTTTACTCAAAGGAAGGACATTCTAGAGACAACAACAGACTTATAAGACACTTTATTCCGATCAAAGTAAACAAATAAACTATGAGACAAATGCAAACAACAAAAACAAAGTGATAAACCCTTCAGAATATAGCACACAAGACAAAGAACCTGATATTCTACAGTGCGAAGTGGAAAAAGCAATAAAAAGTCAAAAACTGGATAAAGCTCCTGGACCAGACATGATATACAATGAACTACTAAAAGGTACCATAGAAGAGATAAGCCCACTATTAACAGATATCTTCAACAAAATAGTTAACACAGGCATCATCCCACAACAATGGAACATATCGCATATAATATTGATCCATAAAAAAGGCTCTAGAGAGGATGTCAATAACTACAGACCCATCAGCCTTATGTCTAATATCTATAAAATATTTTCAAAGGTACTTCTCAACAGGATATGTAAAAAGATTGATGAAAATCAGCCAGAAGAACAAGCAGGCTTTAGAACCAATTACTCCACTTTAGATCATATTCATACCGTAAAACAAATAATGGAAAAATACAGAGAATACAATCTACCACTATACACCGCCTTCATAGACTACAATAAAGCCTTTGATAGCCTTAATCACAACTATATGTGGAAATGCCTACAACAAATGGGAATAAATAATATGTATTTGAATATATTAAAGGAAATATACAACCACAGCAAAGCAAGAATCAAACTAGAGAAACTAGGAAGCATCTTTCAAATCAGCAAAGGTGTTAGACAGGGTGATCCTATCTCCCCGAAAATATTCCTAGTTGCTTTGGAAGGCATTTTCCGAAATATCAGCTGGGATCAAGTCGGTATAAATATTAATGGAAGATTACTTAGCCACCTTCGCTTTGCGGATGATCTGATTCTTTTGAAGAAAACCCAAAAAAACTGCAGGTTATGATTGAAATGCTTACAAATGAAAGTATCAAAGCTGGACTAACCATGAATACAGAAAAAACTAAGGTGATGACAAACTCTATCAAGACAGAAATCAAAGTGAATGGAAAGATATTAGAGTATGTAGAAGAATATGTTTACTTAGGGCAAATAATCTCTCACGAAGACCAAATGTCTAAAGAAATACACAAAAGAATTGCTAATGGCTGGAGAAAATACTGGGCAATGAAAGAAATAATGAAGAGCAAGGCTATGAATATAGGTCTAAAGAAAAAAGTATTTAATACCTGTATACTGCCCTGTGTTACATACGGATGTGAGACTTGGTCCCTTACACAGTTACACAGGAAAAAACTGTCAACATTCCAGCATGCAGTTGAAAGAAGTATGCTCGGCATCAAGAGGAAAGATAAAATTCGAAACACCGACATACGGCGTAGGACAAAACTAACCGACATACTGATCAGAATAGACCAACAAAAATGGAGGTGGACAGGACACTTGATGCGTTCTTCTTCTTCTTCAAAGAACAAATGGAGCAACATCGTCACACACTGGTATCCACGTAACGGCAAGAGAAGTAGAGGACGGCAATACAGACGATGGGAGGACGAGCTAAAACTGACAGCAGGCCCAAACTGGAGGAGAGTCGCCTTGGACTGTTAATATGTTAATATTCTAAGGTTTCGATATTTGTAAATATGTGAGGAACATGTATACTAACTTTTTTAGTATAGTAGTTTATTCTAAGAGTACATTGTCTTCACATATAATTATTTAACAAATGTAACAAAATATTGTAAACCTATTTTAATAGAGTAAGTGTGGAGTTTCTTGCCCATTCTTCTCCACACGAAACTACCTTTTGGAAGGGGCAACTAGAATCATCTTTATATTTTTTTTTTTGACGTTCAAAAGTGCCATTTTAGATGGTCTAATTGAAATAAACGATTTGACTTTGACTTTGGACAGAACACAGTGGAAAGAATTGGAGGAGGCCTTTGCCGAAAGGCACACTGTAATTAGGGATATTTTATAATTTTAATTTATATATACTAACTTTAAAACTTACAGTAATAAAGGCTATTTTATTTTATTTTTATTTTATTTTATATTATTCAAAGTACAATGTACGAGTTTATAATATTATTGTTATATACTGCTAGCTGGTTAATTTTTTTATAGCTACTATTCATGAAACATTTTATTATTTATTAATTTAACTAGTAGTATTAAGTATTAATTTATATAAATTAAATAAATAAAAATAGCTAGAAAACACAACATCAAACAGGCCATGATACTTGGTTTACAATCTAAAAGCCTTAGGTACAAAGTGCGACAGTAGGAACCAGTTATTGACAGGATTTAGGTGACTTTATATTTATGTGTACAAATAAAAAGGTAAGAAAGGTAAAGAAAAATTACTATACAAAAATTAAGAATTCTTTTTTTAGTTTCATCAAAATATAGTAGTAGTTTAAAGATTATATTTGATATTTTTGTTAGTTGGCTTTTCATCTAATGATTCTGGTAAGGAGTTAATTAAATTTGGAATTATATAATTCATGTTTTCTGATAGGTTATTGTACGTAGGCAGCTGTTGGTTATTATTGGTTTTTTTCCATGAGCAATAGTATATATTAAAGTAAAGTTTTGTGCAAAATAAATATAGTTTAGAAGTGTAAATAATTTTTTTTCATATAATTTGGTATAATTTTACACAGCGCAAATAACATCCAATAGTCTTTATATTGATATTTTAAGTTAGTTGGGATTATTTCTTTAAAAATTCTCAGTTGTATGGGGAATATACAGTCAAGATTGGTGTTATAGGTTCTTCCATAGCTGAATAACCCGTAAGATATAATAGATTAAGCCAACACTTTATAAAGTAGTAAAAGTGTTTTATAGAATTATGCTAGAATTGCTCTAAGTCATGAGTCAAACAAGTGCATACATCTGCAAATTTATCAAATGAGGATATGGATTCTTCTTTTTCTTGACCATACTTGGTTCAGTCAAAGTAAGTAGTATGCTGTACTTAGAGATAATATACAAGGATTATCAGATTTCAAGTAATACCCATTTATATCTTTGCATTAAGAGTCCTTGCACTAAAGTAAAACAAGGCAAGCATGTTGATTGATTTAGTTACACCACTATTATTAAATTATGTTACATGTTAGTCTTCAAAGTGTAAGTCATGTCATGTAAACTAATAAGTTAGTAGTCTTAAAACTACTAGTAAAACAAAATTATTATAAAAATGCTGGAGTTAGACCTTCTCAAAAGCCTTGACTAGTTCATTAAACCAAGTAAGTCTTCAACTTCAACAGGATCTTAGTAGATCGGAAATTTATTACAAAAAAAATAAACTATCCTTAAATATTGGAAAATGTAGTAAAATCACTTTAACTCGCAAACATAAGAAAATTCAATTTTGTTATAAAATAAGAGATACAACAATTAAGCAGGTGAATTTGGTTGGAGACTTGGGGAAACTACTAGATGATAAGATGTCTTTTTCAGAACATATAGATAATATAACAGAAAGAGCATATTTAAACAACTTGGCTTCGTCAAACAAGTATGCAAATCTTTTAAGAATATAAAATGTATAAAATGCCTGTACTTGCTTTTGTTAGGAGCACATTAGAATATGCATGCACTGTTTGGTCCTCAATCTACACGAAATACATTGAAGCAATAGAGAACATTCAAATAAAGTTTCTTAAGTTTTAAGGATTTCCAAAAGTATAGTAGCTATATAGATTCCTGCAAGTACTTTGGTATTGAATTATAAGAATGTAGTCGTAAACAATACAACCTTATGTATTTACACGCTCGTTGCAACGGTTTAATTGACTGTCCTGACTTATTGTTGCTTGTACTATTTCACACCCCTTCTTCATACAATACAAGGCAAGCCCAACTATTTAAAATTCTTCAGTCTAAGTGATATGTATTGACCATACTACAGAATATTTCTTGCATTAATTGTTTAATATATCTAGTTAACTATTTAAGGAACGAATTATTTTTTAATAACCCACATTAAATTCAGATAGATTAATCTTTATATCAAATAACAAGCCATACCACTCCCAAGACCTCCACGTTCACCCACACGGAACGAGCTTCTTCCTCTTTTTAGATCTCTGCTTCCATCTCGATCCCGGTTACGATCAGGTCTGTTTCTATTATCCTCTCGGCTTCTGTTACTTGCTTTTGTTTCTTTATGTAATGGACTGCGATGGCGTTCCCGACTTCTACTTCTTTTTCTTTCTATGCTACCATTTCTACTTCGCTCACGATCACCACCCATTCCTCGATTGTATTATGAGTTGAGATTAAAATGCCTCAGTGAAACAATTTTATGTTATAACGACGCCCGACGCACGTCTCGATTATTATTGTTTACAGTTTTAAAAATAAAGATTTTATACATAATCGTAAGTTAATCAAAATCTTTGCTTTGTAAATACCACAGATAAGTTGGTAGTTGGTACTTGGTAAGCAAGAAAGGACAGTAACAGCTGACAGCCGACAGCCGACAAATACAATTGACGATATTGGGTTGGACCTCAAAATCGATCGCTCGAATCTGATGATACTGATTATGCAGGAGTCTCGGGGCACCTTGATCGGAACACCTCCAAGTAATTTTTACTGCCGGAAATGCGTCTATGTATTTTAATTTTTTTTTAAAGTTTGTTAAATGTATTGAAATTTGTAAACAATCCGCCATTTTCTACTTTTCTATTGGTTATAAGAGATGTGACATTCTCGGTAAATTAATCGATTGTTTTTTAGCACGAAAAATCGGAATGGTAATTTTCTAAGTATTTAATAAATTTGTTTTTGCTTTGAGTTGAACTCGCAAAGTGCCTTCAAAACACGCATGTATACTTTTATGGGGAAATTCATTAGATGTGAGTAAAGTTTTTATTACTCAGAATAAATGTATTAGGGCTATCATAGGCGTTGGGCCTCTTATAAGCTGTAGACCATTTTTTTACGAACTCGGTAACCTGACAGTACCAATTTGTATATCTTTGAAGCAGTTATGACTGTAAAGAAGCATCCAAAATTGTTCAAAATATATAAAGAAACTTGCCTGTATGTACAGAGGGATCCAACACGGCTGTGGGTGCCTGCATGTTGTACCGCGCTATATTCCAACTTGTTACGCCATGGCTATAAGAATAATATTTAATCACCTTCCTAGAAGTTAAAGATCATTGCCGTGTAATGCTTTCAAGGGGAAGGTGATTAAATTTTTTAAGACAAGGTGCTTTTATAGCGTGGGTGAATATTTGGCCTATAAGTTTGACAACAATTAATTATAAATAGCTTGACTTATTATTATGACAGATGTTCTTATTATATGACTTAATGAAAATTAATGTGACATTTGCATGCCTATTTTTGTGTGGCTGGTTGTGTGGATTTATATATTTGATCAAATGCAAAGTCATGAATAGACCTACCCGCGTGATCGGGGTTATCAAAGCCGAACCGGTCGGCATGGTGGGCGTTAAAGTTGTGATGTTATATTTTCTAGCATATTTTAAGCATACATGACGTTGTTTTAGGACAAATAAATATTAGGTAGTAGTAGTAGTATCAGGGGAGTACAGT
Organism: Pieris macdunnoughi; assembly: GCA_905332375.1. NCBI lineage: Eukaryota > Metazoa > Arthropoda > Insecta > Lepidoptera > Pieridae > Pieris > Pieris macdunnoughi. Next base: position 7,564,997 of record CAJOBZ010000007.1, read on the forward strand.
AGAT